>JBBUKS010000042.1:4242077-4265493 GCA_038050645.1 Hedychium gardnerianum
ATCTAGTTGAAATTAGAATTTGATTTGTGAATACCGTCACCAATTTATTATTCTCTCCTTTTTATTAATATTTTTTTTATTGGTATCATATATTTAATTTATATTGATTAATCTTAAATGATTGATCCAATTTCACATAAACTTTTATCAATTATAAAAATAAATCAAGAAATTCTTATTTAGGTCCATCAATCAAATATTTTTAAGATAACTATCTATTAAAAAAAAATTATTCGTTGATTTATCAAAACTAATATTTAATCTTTAATAGAAATCCGTCACTATTACTCTATCTTAAATTGTAATAAAAAAAATTACATTCATCTCAAATAATTCTCACA
The DNA here is from genome assembly GCA_038050645.1 of Hedychium gardnerianum. NCBI lineage: Eukaryota > Viridiplantae > Streptophyta > Magnoliopsida > Zingiberales > Zingiberaceae > Hedychium > Hedychium gardnerianum. Next base: position 4,242,419 of record JBBUKS010000042.1, read on the forward strand.
GTCTATCTTATTATATCAAGAAAAATAAATAATAAATTAATTTATAATTGATCGCTAAATAATTAATAGATTTTTTTCCTTACTTTCATCAAAATTTAATTTTTATAAATTTATTATCTATTAATTAATTGGACGTGAGATTATTACTCTCCCTTAAAGTATTTATTGTAAGTGTAAAATAATCATTTCACGAGATAAACTGATGACTAATACATAGAGTGTTATTATCATGAGATTTGAAAATTAAATCCTGACTAATAGCCAAGTTCTTATCTTCTCCTATGTACTAGTCATTGTTCGAGCTAGCTAGATTAGTTTCTGATTTATCGCCTTCGTATTGATTCTAGAATGAATTGATGAAAATATTAAAGACGAACTTCACTTTTTGTCACCGTAAGTATAAAATGATCAAATTTATTATTGCCACAACGCTATTACTCTCCCTTAAAAGTATTCGGAAGTGCAAAATGATAATTTATTCGTGAGCTTTTTAAATTCGAATCGAACTTTATTTAATTTTACATAATTTTATTTTAAATATATTTAAATTCAAATTCAAATAACTCAAATTAAATTTAATTATAATAGTTTGAATAATCAAATTCGAGTTAAAATTATTTATATTTTTAAATGTCAAATCGAATTCAAATATTATAAATATATTTCAAATTTAAATTTAAATATTTGACTCTTAGACTCTTAAATTTAAATATTTAAATATTTAAATTTAAATTTAAATACTATTTAATTCAATTTATTAATTTGACTCTTAGACGCTTAATTTAAGTCGTTCACAAATATTTATTATAATTTATCTTAATAATTTGCACCCTTAGACTCTTAATTTTATTATTTTTAATACTATTTGAATATGAACCTTTTATTCTCATAATAGATTTCCGAAGAAGTCGATAAAATATATTTTGATATGATGATTTATTTTAATTTTTTAATTTATTATTTTTTAGTGGTAAAAACTGAAATATTTGTTCCTAATATTTTTGTTAATCTTATAATTTATTCTCTTGGTAATATGGGATAGGAATAGCCTGTCAAATAATGAATTTCACGAGATTTTTTTTTTCAGAATTTTATTCCCATGATAGCTTATAGGGCTGTAAATAAATTAAACTGAGTCGAGTTTGTAGATGTTCAAACTTATTTGATAAGGTAAACAAGTTAAGTCGAGTTGAGTCTAAAATAAATTAAACTTTTGAAATAATTGTTCAAGCTTGGCTTGATTTATTTTTTATGAACTTGAGCTTGTTTGAAGCTTGACTTGAGCTTGATTCGTTTAGATATATCAAGCTCTCACTTCAAGCTTGACTTGAGTTTGATTTGTTTAGATGTTATCGAACTCTAAATTCAAGCTTATTTGTTATTTAAAATTTCTATTTGTTTGATTGATTATTAAGCTTGATAATTTAAATTTATTTATTTATTTTATTTATTTAGCATGTTGATAAGAGTTTTATTAATGAATATGATTATTCATGAATGTTGTTCACGAATATTATTCACGAACGTTGTTCACGAATATTAACGAGCTGAACACATATGTGTTCAAACTTATTTATTTAATTTAACGAATTATTCAAATTTATTTATTTAATTAATCTTATATATATTGAACGAATATAAATAAATTTTTATTAAATCAAATATTAAATATATTCATAAATATTTAATTCATTTATCGTCTTAACAGCTCATGCACTGAATTTATTTACGGATCAAAATTTATTGATATTAAATAAATATAATATTTACAAGTCTAGTTTGATCATTAAATAAATATACGCCATCCAGTCCAACCATCTTTAAAAACCGCACTCCATGCGACTAAGCCGCCGCCCAGTCAACCATGCTCTCCTTCTTCCTCCTCCTCGTCATGATCTTGCCGGCTGCCGCCGCAGCAGCAGCGGCGGCCTTCTACCTCCTCAATCCCCTCCCGTGGAGTCGCAAGAGGAAGCCCAATTACCCGCCCGTCGTCGGCACAATCTTCCACCAGCTCCTCAACCTCGACCGTTTATTGGAGTTCCAGACCGACCTCTCCCGCAAGCACTCAACGTTCCGGACCCTCACCCCCTTCGGAAACTACGTCTACACCGTCGACCCCGCCAACATCGAGCACATCCTCAAGACCAATTTCGCCAACTACGGCAAGGTAGTCGCGTTCCCTCCCCCCTTCCCGTATCCTGTTGCTCGGCATGATTCGAGTGCGCGATGTCGATTTTTTTTTGCTATCCAGGGCAGTTTCAACTACGATGTCTTGAGTGACTTGCTGGGCGATGGGATCTTCGCCGTGGACGGCGAGAAGTGGTCTCACCAGCGAAAAATCTCCAGCCACGAGTTCTCCACCAAGGTGTTGAGGAATTACAGCAGCGCGGTGTTCAGAACCAACGCCGTCAAGCTCGCTAGGGTTATCTCAGACGCCGCCAGATCCAATGAGGTGATCGAGATCCAAGTGAGCCCTAGTTCTACTCATTGTCTTCTCGAACTCATTGCGAATGGGGCTTTCTCATTCATCTTCCATTTTCAGGAATTGTTCATGAAGTGCACACTGGATTCCATATTCAAAATAGGGTTTGGGGTGGAACTGAGCACACTGTCCGGATCAAGCGAAGAAGGGAGGGCTTTCGCGAAGGCCTTCGATGATTCGAGTGCTCAATTGCTTGTGCGCTACTTTGATGTGCTCTGGAAACTCAAGAGGTTTCTGAATGTAGGTTCAGAGGCCCAAATGAAGAAGAACCTCAAAGTCATCGACGATTTCGTCTACAAACTGATCGATGCAAAGATTCAACAGAAGTCTAAACACGGTGTTGAATTTGTATGTCAATAGCTGAAGTTAACATCTTGGTTCTAGAGTCTCCTTCTACATGTTTGACTCTTTGGTTTTTGGCAGATGGAGAAGGAAGATATCATGTCTAGGTTCCTAATTGAAAGAGAGAAGAATCCTGATGAGATGAGCTACAAGTACCTGAGAGACATTGTGCTGAACTTTGTGATTGCCGGCCGAGACACGACCGCAGGGACGCTTTCGTGGTTCTTCTACATGCTTTGCAAGCATCCTGAGATACAAGAAAAAGTGGCACAAGAGGTGAAAGAAGCAACCAAGATAAAAGGTGAAGTAACCATGGATGAATTTGCCAAATGCCTGAGTGAAGAAGCCATCAGCAGTATGCACTACCTACATGCTACATTGACTGAAACTCTCCGGCTATACCCTGCTGTTCCATTGGTTAGTCATCGTCGTCGGATGATATATCTTTGTGTTGATTTTGCTTAGATTAGCCAACCAAATAGCATGATATCTAATGGATGCCATTTCTTATAATTCAGTAGTGATACAAGAAGAGATTTAGAAATGACTAGCTCAAAATTTGTGGTATCAATATCATGGTAAAGATTATTTTGAATAATTCTCTGAGATGACCAACTTATGTTTCAATTAGGATGTCAAGTATTGCTTCTCAGATGATACACTCCCAGATGGATTTGATGTAAAGAAAGGTGACATGGTGAACTATCAGCCATACCCCATGGGAAGATTGAAGTCCTTATGGGGTGAAGATGCAGAAGAGTTCAGGCCAGAGAGATGGCTCGACAACGATGGACTTTTTGTGCCAGAAAGCCCCTTCAAGTTCACTGCTTTTCAGGTGAGCAAAAACCAATAAAAATATCAAGATGCTAACTCTCAACAAGTTGATCAGAAGATGATCTTCTGCTTACTCTTGGTGGGTTTTATAGGCCGGTCCTCGAATTTGTCTGGGGAGGGATTTCGCATACCGGCAGATGAAGATCCTTGCCGCGACGCTTCTGTTCACATGTAAATTCAAGCTGTGGGATGAGAAGAAAACTGTCAAACATAGGGTCATGCTCACCCTTCATGTTGATGGAGGCTTGTTCCTTTCTGCACTGGTTAGGTGATGCAAAAATTACGAGTGTGAATTGTGAGAAATTGGAAGGGAGGAAAAACAAAGCTAGCTGAAGTATATATATAAACAATAATAACGGCATCTTCATAGGTGCAAATGGTTTCCTAGGCCTCATGTAATATTAGTATTTTGATCTGTAAATTATTCCAAATAGTCGAATCATTGCGTAAAAGAGTGACTCTCTGAAATGATGCAAATGGCCTTTCAAATCTTATAATTAAACTTTATCTTCTATTATATCATTATTTATATTATTACTAATTAAATTTTTTTAATCTTCATTTTTTTATTTGATATATATATTTATTATAATTTCACGATAACTTCCTTATTTGATATATATATTTATTATAATTTTAAACTGAAATTAACTAGAACTGATCATCTATATATATTTCTATACTATCTTAAATATATTTTTTAAATTTTTTCCTTAACAAATATAATCTCAATTTTTTCTCTAATATTTTTTATTTTTATAATCCTTGTATATTCAAATATCTATCTTAACATTTTTATCAGTACAACTTTCATCTTATGTTTATATGTTCAAATCATAACTCAATATTTAATTTCATATAATATAATAGATTTAACTGTTATTTTATATTTTTTAAAAATCTTAAAAGTAATGTGTAAAATATAAAATGAATATATAAGAAAAGAAGATCAAAATATAAAATTAATTAATATAATCAAAAATACCTGTTAATGGATATAATCTTACATAAATGATGGTCTAACAAAAATAAATAAATAATGATATAAGAAAAATGAATCCGTGCTCCATATATAACCAAAAAAACAGCACTAAAAGCTCAGCCACAGAAATTTCACTAATTAAATTGAGGGGGAACAACAGAATGATACTTGATATAAGTGTTGCAAATTGTCGGTTATCTACAAACAGCCACAAAGTATGCCAGTGGCAACTTTCAAGATAGTTTCTTACGGCTTAAGAAAACAACAAAAACAAATAAGAGAAAAATACAACTCCTGTAAACGGAATTATGTACCATAATAAAGTTTGTAACCTTCAACTTTTCTCTCTCCAACATATGCATGAACAATGAGGCCCTTACAAAAGCGGGAATAAATGAGATACAAAAAACTATAAGGTCTCATTGACGTGGAAGGGCAATCCATTGTTTATCCAAATAGGAGAATGTCATATAGCTTCTCGAGTACAAAGGCAATTTCTGATCAGTGCGAGTGTCAACCATAACTGCCTTCTTGGACCTGTAGAACAAAAACCAGCATACTTAAGTTAGCATCTGCAGTACCACAAATTTTGAGAAATAGTTCATACTTCAGATACCCAAATGATAGTGCCTAGATATCTGCACACGTAAACCTCAATGGCTGATCCATGGCCTTCAATGCATCCATGCACAATCATGGAGTGGGCGAAAAGCTAATTGAACTTTGAGACTCAAGATTAGCTATGAAAATTTGTTGTCTTATAGTGATGCATTTACATTGTCTTAGTTTAATCCATTGGAAGGCTCCTTGAAGGTTTAATTGCTTAAATGGTATAAGTAGATGTGAATGGACAAGTTTATGATCCATTTCACTAGTGCTTTATCATTGTGTTTCATTCTTTTATCCACCTTGTTCCTCCCTCTTGCATCCATCCATCCTACATCATATATATTAGTTATCTAGAAAAATTAGCATTTCAATAGTTCTTGAATCTTTATAGTATTGCATTAATATTCAATGGTGCATAAAAAACATATTTCAACTAAGAAAGAATAGAAGGGTGTTTAGTTGTTGACGAGAACTTGAGTATGAATCACCAACACATCTAATAGACATCCAAGCAAGAAAAGCCATTTCCTACTAGAATAATCCAATTTCAACTACCATTGCCATAACAGAGAGGACAGAAATAAACAGTTCATCACTTCATGAATCCATATTGGTCTCTATTGGGCAAAAACCTCAATCGTAGACTTGAGTATGACACAGTATGAGGATGACAAAGGATGCTTAACATTTTGGCCTTATGTAGTCTAATATGATACACTACCACTGATACAAAGTATGGTACGATTAATAAGGAGTTCGTAGATAATATAGATGTCATACAAGATTCAAAAAACAAGTACATGACCATAAACATCATACCTATCAAACATGCATGGTAAAATTAAAAAGAATCTATAAAGAGATAAACTAATCAAAAAAATCTTAATATGCATGCTATTAAATTAAATAAATTATAAGAATCTTATACGTAATATAGCATGTCTAAGTTTCAAATCTTAATCTCTTCAGAACAGTAACTTAAAAAATGAGAATTCTCAAATATTTTTTAGATAACTATCAATGAAAGAAAAGATATCACATACCATCTCTCATTTTTTTTCTCAATGTACAATTCAACCATAAGAAGCTTTCTTATGGAAATGTCCAGGTAGATTAGCATGCATCATGAGTTGACAATCAGCTAGTTTTTAAAAATTATTGACCCTTAAAAGTCCATTGTTATAATCTTAATGAATTAAATTATAGACAGATGAGTATTTATAAAAGAGCTGGAATTGTAAGTTCAGCACAACCAGACAAACTGAGACCCTTATGTGTGCAATATGAGTCAACACCATTATAGTATCAACTTGAATTGGGACCAATACCAAAACTGAAATCGAAGTTATAAACAATACCGAAGTTGACACCGATATGGTCGTCAATATCAGTTGAACCAATTGAGTAATATCAAAAATGGATAATAATGCTAGGTTAAATTAGCAAATAATATGAATTATTATCAAGTTCATATTACTAAAAGGTAACATCATATTGTATAATCTAGTCGGCATACGACTAATACCTAAAGTACTAGAGTCAATAAAGAATAACTTAACTTAATTAAACAATTATTAACATAAAGTTATTAAATAATAATAGAGGTTTTGTCCTTCTAAACAATAGATCGATGAGATGCTTGATCTACTTGGTGGGAGACTACATGGAGCAAGTTCATTATGTTGATCTCGCAACAAAACTTGGGCAGTGAATAGGTAAGAAATGTAAGGTACAAGTCATAAGAACAACTAGGACTCTATCTCCTCCAGTATGCCTGCCTCTGATAGTATTCAAGAAAAGACCATGAAAGAGTTGGGTGATCATAGTCCAAACCTAGGTTGGTTTTATTAATCCAACCTAAAGACTCAAAATTTTCTCCCCAACCACTAGTCTTTCCCACTGTTAGAGAACTTATACAAGTAGCATTAGAGAATTCCAGTATCTTAAGTGGCCAGATCTCGTACAGACAACTTGTCAACCAGAGAAGATGCCAATTAATCAACATGTCATTTAAACCTTTGTCTAATCTAATTGTTTCACTAGTTCTCAGAATGTTATATTTTTTTATTCAGGCCCGATGGCTTTAATACCTCTCTAATTCATCTAGCAGCATAAATACACTTGCCAACAGCTACAGTTGTTATTTCTTAATTGTTTAATTGGGCTTTTGAGCTCATGTCCTCTCTTTTTTTTCCAAGAGCAAGTTTTGAGTTTATTGAGTAGTCTTGAAACCTCTAAGCAAGCTTTGACCTAGAAGTCTTCAAAAGACATCCAATTTGATCAACACATAATACAAGCGATCCATGGAGAGAAGAAGTCATTAAGCATTGCAGACCTATCTCTTTATCTTTTGTTTTTTCTTTTTTGTAATTTGGATGAGTTTTGAGGTTGGTTCCTCTTTGTTTAGAATCATTGCAAGTTTATCTGTATGCTTCGTAGGGTGAACAAGAGTTAACGTATGATTGTGGATCCATTTAGTACTTGCTTGAACCACTACTGTTAATGGGCCTTTTATTAGGAGAGTGGTTTTGCAAGAATGGAATTAATACATTGTCAAGCTTGCCTAGGGTTGTTGACAGTCCAACACTTTCATAAAGCTTGAGGAACAACAGTAAGTGGGTACCATTGAAAAAGGTGTTAACGAGGGGTTATTCGCAATAAAATAATTTGAAATCTTAAAAAAAAAAACTACAAAAGCTGCCAACCAGGGGTTATTTGCAAGAATAAATAATTTAAAACTTTTCATAGTTGTAAGCAAAAGTACTTAAGAAAATAGTTGATCTGTGAAATCTTAAACAAGGGGTCCTAGGTAAAGAGTTGGCTCGTTTAAGGAACCTCTAATCCTAGTGCTTGCAGAGTGATTAGCTTTCCTACTTGCTTATACATGTGCAAATTGTAGCTTAAGATTAGAATGCTTATAACTGTCATTTGGAAAACCCTTTAACTTATCCTTGTCCTTAGTATAAGCATCCAATCAAGAATTTTGAACTTTGGTACAAGCTTACAACATTTATGTTGTCATATATTAGTAAAACATTCTTAGGATAATCGGGCCATTCACATACTTGTTTGATTGCTTAGTACCTAACCTAAGAACATTTATCATTAATGTGAACTTGGGAGGATACCACAATAGCAAGTACATGATGTGATTTAAAAGTAGGGTTAAGATAGGTTAAAATTAGAAAGTTTAAATTAAAAGTTTTATATTAGAAAACTTTAAAATGTCAAAAATTTGTTAATTAAGCTTTTTTTTTAAAAAAATATCATATTTGACATTGAAATAGATTTTGTTATTAGGAGAATTAGTTAAGTAGATTATGCCCATTTAATTGTTTTAGAACCTAATTTAGATTCAATTCAAAAATAAAAATAGTTAATGAAAAAATCATTCTGGCTTAGCTGAAGCATAGTTATAAAAACCAACTGGAAAAGCTAGAAAAGCTCTGAGTCATTAGATTAATAGTTGAACCAGTGGATTAATTGGCCTGGTTGCAACCTCTAGGCTAGGAATATGAATGATATAAACATATTTGCCAACTTACATATACCATATACTGTACATATTTTTGGGTCAAGATCTGACAAACAATCAGCGCAGATACTGTAGCACTGGCAGGTATAGATATTTTTCACATACCAAGCAATACAGATATATTCTGTATAGCCCAGGTTAACTTTATTTTTCTTACCATGTGTCATGTCATATAGAAACAAAGTCAGCTAGGTAGATTGATGAAACACATTTGCATCAGAAAATGGCTTCAATTTTTGCTCTATGCTAACGTTATCAGGGTTCAGGATTATGAATCTATGATCCTACTTGGGGGAGAGATTTATGTTGTGTTTACAATGAAGTAATTGAGAGGAAAAGAAAGGAATTCGTAAAGTTTGAGATTCATCCCGTTATTTACCTTGTCCAAATTTGGGAGGAAAGACAAGAATTTGATTATGTGGAAACAAATTTGGGCAAAATAACATCAAAGGAATAGCAGGAATAAGCAAATTCCTTCCTTGGAATCCGATAAAAAAGTTGGCATTGCCCTCCTTTTACGGATTCCAGATAACGGTGAGGGGGTCAGACAAACATTTGCTTAGGCGACAAGCTCAAATAGGGGGAGGTCGAGCAACAGTGTAGAGCTTAGGCGACACACAACATCAAGATTGACTTTAGAGCTTGATCAGTAGCAAGACTTGTTGGAGCTCGAGCAGTAAACGGAATCAAAGCTTTGGCAGTGAGCGATGTGGACAAGCAACTGAGATCATGTAGTGGAAGGTGTTGGAACTCATATGGCAACTGACATCAAAGCTCATACAATGTGTGGAGCTGGCGAGTGGATTTGTGTAATGTCAAAGATCAAATAGTAAGCGGTAGGAGAGCTTAGAGACCGATGAGTTGAGTAGAGGGTAAGCTCAGGGAATACTAGTCAAGCGACAACAACAGACACGTTCTGTGAGTGAGTTGATGTGCTTGAGAAAGGCGATGAAGAAAAGGGTGAAATTGTAATTTCCCCTCTTCTTTCATCTTTATCATATAAAACAAGTAAAAAAGTGTTGAGCTATTTATTTCTTCTTTTTTTCTTCCCTTATCCTCTGATTTGCATTAATCAACCACAACATTAATGCTCATATTATAGGATCACAATGCAGAATCATAAATATTTAAAACTGTTCGAAAATTTTAAATTTATCATAAGAATTAACTTATAAATTTATAATTTATCATATGTGCTAAATTTTGTTTTTGATATATGGTATCATTGGTGACAATTTAAACTTATCATTTTAATAACATTAAACATTATTAATTTATTAATAAAGAAAATATATGATAAATGCAATATAATTCATAAAGTATGCATCTTTATATAGCAAGTAGAAATTTATTAAGATGAGTGATAATTATAGATCAATGACAATGACAAGACTAAATAGGACTCTCCCAATTGGAAATTAAAAGAATATCATAAAAAAGAAAACTTTAATCAATAACATGACATGAAAAATGTAGACATCAACTGATGTCAAGCTTTAAATATATATTCGTTAGGTAAAGATTGTTAAATTACAGATCCTACATGGGAACAATGAGGCAGCATAGAATCAGGACATAGGTTCATAAAATCTTGACATAACTAGATCCCACCTACTATCTCAATCATCTAAGTTAATTTGGATCCCAACATCGTAAGATCCTAAGGTCTTCATGACATTCCTGAGTCCTGACTACCATTGTCTGCCTCAGAAAATTATGGTTTTATTCATTTCATCTAAAACAACTAATTCTGTCCCTCTAGGAGGAAAAGCACCATGTTATAGGAGACGGTGTTTATTACTTTCTTTGGTTGTTGTAGTCTATCCTCCTGTTCCATCTAGGAAATGTCTTTTTTCTACTCATATTCAAAAAAATCTGTAAAATAGTCTAGATTGCATTGTCATTCTTAGGAGTGAACACAATTGCTACTGCATGGTTTTTATCCAATTACATCAAAATTAACACCAAGAGCATCCCAACAACTCTGAACTCTCATTAGCCTAGGAAACGCTACATTCAAGTCAAATTCATATATGCACTATGCCAAAGTTTGAGCATCTAAATCCAGTTATTACATCACATAACATCCATGCCTTATGCAAAATTATCCATAACCAACATGACAACCCTATTTTTGTTGAAAAGATTTGACATGCCAACCTCACAAACAAGCAGTACCAGAGAGTTACTATGAGAAACTTCAAAAATAGTCTTAAAGCAAACAAGTGAAATGAACGCTGAGTGTTCTCATCTATTTCTTTATTGATTATGTACGTTAAAGATGTATGTAGGAACTTACAAAAATATTTACCAACTTTGGACGCTGTGTGTCCTCGTCTATTTCCACCCTTAGTCCCATTTGAGCAATTTGAGGTGTGATGACAGGCTCTTTCAACTCAAGTTGGGCAACTTCATACTGGTTGGCTACATTACCTTCCAGCAAGTTTCGTATAGTTAATGTGGCAATTTTCCTCATGTAAGGATAACTTTCATCCACAATGCACTGTTGCAGTAGTAGAGGGATTCCATCCTGCTTTCTGATCTCATCTTGAACGTGCTTTCTTCCATGTAAATAATTGCAAATGACAGATACTACATCTTTCTGGAAACCTTGGTATGGGGCCAATTTCGAGCTTGACAAAGGCTGTATTTCTTGATTATCAGCAGTGATTGGGGGCTCGAGTTCCCGAAGAAATCTTAAAAGAAGCTCTATTAGATCTTCACATTGAAATAAGTCAGCAGGGTCCTCGGTGGATGTTGAACGTTGTTTTGAAGAACATATGTCCCTCAGCATCAAGAGCAAGTACTGTAGGGCAGTGTTTGCATGACCAGTCTCAGCATCAGATTTGGTTAAGGAACTAGCAGTGGTAATAGTATAAGCTTCTATCAATATTTGAAGAACACCAAGTGCAAAATTCTTGGAAATGGGAAAAGAGTGCATGCCATCTAGTAGTGTTTCAAGAAGGAAGATTTGCTCTTTGGTGAAGTCAACACCACAACTCGCAATGCCAATGATATTAACCGAGCTTAAGCCCTGGAATACAAGGGTAAAATATGTTTCCTCGATACAAACTTTACCTAGGAGCCAGTAGAAATACGCTTCTTTTTGAAGAACACAAACTGCAATTTAATGCAAAATGATGACAAAACTTCAATAACACAAACGCAACCTACAGAGCATTTCAGATTAAATTATAGAGAGAAGCAAAAAATAATAATAATAATAATATAATCAAGTGAAAAGGGGTCCTAGAGTAGAGGAAATTAAAATTACATGTCAAGCAAAAACTCACTTTGGATTTTGTCAGCATAAAGACTAAAACAAGGATTAGGCAGAACGATGAATCTGGATCAAGCTAAGAAATTCGCCTTTTATTTAACACATTTACAATATTTGCCCGAAAACCACTAGAATTGAAATTTTGCGTTGCTGATATACTGATATACGAGGACTAGGAATTCAAAGGCAAATCAAATAGAAAGAGGATATTGTTTTGTGCCAGACACTGTTAGGTTTCAAGATTAAGAAAATAGTATCATAGTCTGAGACTAGGGTTCAGAATGCCAACATATTTTAACCTCTGTGATAAATATAAATATTGCAGCAAACAAACGGTAGAAACTGACCTCCGGACATGGTGATGACGATGTTCAAGAGAATAGGTAATCCCCTCTCGAGCTCGCAAAGCTCGCTCAGCCTCCAGCGCCATTCCCCTGCAGTACAGCACGTGTTCAAGACCCCGCAGAGGGCATCGCAGATGGCAGGGTCGCTCGACCTAGAAATTTCGCGGAACCAGACGGGGAAGAACCGAGCCCACACGGCGTCCATGTGCGCCTCGCAACCTGCAGCGACGCTTGCCAGGACCTGAAGCACCGTCCGTACGATTTCCATGCTGACCGACGGCTCACCGATGAGGGCGGAGGCGACCCGATCGAGGCCGCCAGAAGCGAGGAAGGCTTCCTGGTTGGCGTGGTCGCAGTAGCAGAGGTTGCGGACGAGGTAAAGGCGGGGAAGGAGGAGCGGCGAGGGGGAGGAGGAAAGGCGGCGGAGAACCGCGGTGAGGGTTCCTTCGGCGTTGAGGCGGGCGCGGCCAGCGGCGGTCTGCGAAACTTGGAGAAGGTGCTCTAGGGTTTCGAGAGTGTCGCCCTCGTCGCCGAGGTGGGTCGCCATGCCGCTGAGGCTTCTCTATCGCTCGACGCTCGCCTCGGAGCCGAATGATTCGTCAAGGAAATGATTAAGAAAATGCGAGTTTTTATAGTCGAGAGAAGATGAGAGACTGCAGTGGGAGTCGTCGGCGCTGTTCGTCGGGACGGAGGGAAAGGGAAACGGCGTTCGACGGCCGTGATGAGAGCAAATCGCAGGGAAACGGATTTTGAGTTCTTGGCATCTCTATTTTAATGTGCTATTTGGCACATAAAGATTTCTACAAAACACCATTTAATTATATAATAAAACTTTATCTCAAAATCACCCTAAAGCTTAACAAATTTTTAAAAGACCCTGTTTAAATATAAAATAATATCTCCTTCAATTTTAAAATATGCATTTCGTCCTTTCAAATTATCATTTAAATGCTCGATTAGTAAAAAACGAAGAAAGAAAAAAAAAAGTGATATATGATAATATTTAATTAGTTAGTAGATGATAAATTTATTATAATAAAATAAAATTTAATTTTTGATAAATATATATCCTAAAAAAATTCACTTTTTTATTAAACGTATGATATGAACAGAATCCATTTTTATTATAAGAAAAAAAAGAAAAAGTATTTTTATATTATTAAAATTTTAGAGATATTCGTAAAGCATTTTTTTAGTGTTTAATGGAGGTCAAAGTTGTAATTTTCACTATTGTCCACGTGTACATTTTGAATGGAAAAAAATGTCGGCATTCGGAGACTTGTAACGTCATCCCGACATAGCCACGTGCCGGATTTATCTCCGAAACCGCTACGAGGGTGGGGATTATATCAGTTTTCCTTTTGCTATAATAGCCGCAAAACTAGGCGCGCGTGACACCTCCCTCTGCCTCTCTTTGATCTGGTTCCGTGTGCTCGAGCGGAATTAGGTCGGCCGGCAATCGATGGGTCTGGTGATGGAGGAGACTCGGATGCGTCCGGCTTCAGGTCCTCATCTACGGCCGCATCGGCTGGATAGGCGGCTTGCTGGGCCGCCTCTGTACCGACCGTGGCATCCCGTTCGCCTACGGCGCCTGACGCCTCGAGAACCGCGCCCAGCTCGAGTCCACATCGCCGCAAACTCTCCTACCCACGTTTTCAACCCCGCCGGAGTCACCGGCCGCCCCCAACGTCGACTGGTGCGAGACTCACCGAGTGGAGACCATCCGAGCCAACGTCGTCGGCACTCTCGCCGATGTCTGCCGCGGCCTGATTCTCATCAACTATGCCATCGGGTGCATCTTTGAGTACGACGACAAGCACCCTCTCGGCTCCGGCGTCGGCTTCGTGGAGGAGGACACGCCCAACTTCGTCGGTTCCGTTTACTCCAAGACCAAGGCCATGGTAAGTGATGATCTGATCTTTCTCATAATTCACCTGTCGTTATAGATCTGACTATCTCCTAAGTGAATCTTCTGTTCAGATCTTGATTCACGGAAGTATATGATACGTAGTTAGCTTGGAAGTGCTAAAAGGGGCATTTTGATGTGAACTCGTATATCGCGACCAATATTGGTCGATCTGTGTCTGAAAATGTGGGTAGGTGTTATTCAGAACTTTTTACCGCTGGAGATCTGATCAAATCATTTAATTACTTAGAATTTTTGTCCTGTAGTGGATTTATTATCATCTGGTGCAATTGCAATATTAATCTTAGCTTAGAGCATGATGCATCGGCATGCTTGTTTCTATGTTTTGGGCTCCTCGATGTTTGAGGATTTATCTGTAGCCTGAAGTCTATCTTGCCAATTACATTGATGCAAAATGATTAAAAACTTCTATTTTCCTTGTCTACTAGACCCAATACCTATTATTTGTTACTTAGGTTGTTTCCAAAACTTAGCTAAAAGCAAAGAATAAGTCTAGTTCTAGAAAATTTTGGCATATGCCATAGCTATCTCCATGGGCTGAGGGATATTTGTCTTCTTCCATTTGACCATCTTAAATAAGAATTTTGGAGTTACCATTTCTTGTACTCTGTTTCCTCGTGCCTTCTATCATCTTGCTCTACAATCTTAACATTTACTTTCGACTCCAACTCCATGCTAAACATTATTTTGGTCTTAGATACAAACAGTAACAAGTGTTGTCAATTTACTGTGTGCTCATTTGGTTGGGAGTTGTTTCCTTTGCTTTTTACCCACTTGTGCATTGGTCATTGAATCTCGTATCCATACCATTCTTGTCTACAATGCATTGTCATTTTATTGATCTTTTGCATCCTTTATGCATAGGCCATTATGATTTACCATGATTACGTGGAAGAAAGATGATAAAAAACAGAACAATTTTTTATAAAATTAACAGGACATTTTGCCAAATATTAACCATGTAGGAAATTTTGGAAGCAAAAAGTTATGCTCTCACTACCAGTTCCTCATTTTCCTCCTTGATTAATTTTCCTCGATTATTATAGGATCCATGATTTATGTGTATTATATCCATACTGTTCAACAACATAGAAATACAGCACCTAATTTGCATAACTTCGATCCAGATTCCAAAGGCCAATCTATTATAGAATTTGGCAATCCAAGTTCAAAATGTCAAGTCAGCCTACATTAGCCAAGAACAGGACCATTATGTATAATATTTCAACCTAACCGCATATTGTCGATTGTATCAGGTCTAACTTTATATATGAAACTTTTATACATCTCTAGATCATACAAAATATAGGCTATCTCTGAAATAATGAAAAATCTTACTTCTTTGTTTTTTCTCCTTGATTATTATAGATTATTACTGTTGAACCATGATTTATGTTCATCGTTTAACACCATAGATAGAAATGTAGCACCCAATTTGCATTGCTACGATCCAAATTCCAAAGGTCAATCTCTTATTGTCTAAGAATTTGATTGTCCAAAGTTGGCAATATCAAATCATCTTAAATTGGCCTAGAACGGTACCTACATCATATTCTACCAGATCCTCCCCGAACAACCATCATCATTTGGACAAAAAGACGAGATTGTTGATTCTTCTAATTATGTCCAAAATTCCTGCATCATGTTCTACCAAAGATCCTCCCTGAAGCAGCTAAGAAATTGAAGGGAGACTTGTTGATCATGTCCAAACCACAAGAATGGACTCCTCACCCTGTCGGTGTTACAGATGGCACAACTGAAAAATCGGCATACTCTATAGGGGTAAAGATTCATGGAGGAAAAAAGAACTATCAAATACCAAGTTGGAAAGGATACTAAATGCAACATGAGGGTTTGTACGATAAAAAAGAATGTTATAATATGTATACCGAAAGATTTGAAAACCAAGTGAATAGCAATCTCGTGCAACCCCACTAGTTAGTCCCATTGATTGCCCGCACTTGAAGATCTTGTGGAGAGAGTTAGTTAAAAGGATGACTAAAAAGAGCTGCAGGAAATTACCTTGATAGAGTTCTCTGCCACATCTAAACCAAGTTCGGCAATATGCATAATCCAAGAAACCCATTTGTGGAAAATTGGGAAATCTCAAACATCATCTCGAGTGCCACCTAAGTCACACAATCAAAAGCCTTATCATAGTTAAATTTAAGAATTAAGGCAGTGAATTATTGTAAGATTAGAGGGGAGAGTTTACCTATATAATTATATTACTCTGCTGTATTTTTTCCCTTGCTATTGTAAACTCTCATGCTGGCATTTGGAGATGGTTTCTAGGTCCCTCTGATCTTAGAAAGAGTATTTGGAACCTTAAAAGAACAGGGTGCGTAGATGCCTCTGATGATAGAAAAGGTTTGGGAATAATAGTTTGATTTTGAGAAAGGGGATATTTGGACATATGAATTTTGCTGCGAAGTTTCTTTATTAGAAAGGAGATTTTAGCAACAAGATCCCTCTTTGGTTAAGTTGTTGCTACATTGTAAAGCAACTTACGGATATTCTGATGTTTAAGGATACATTCATGCTGTGAAATAATTCATACCTTCACTTGTAGAAGAAGATGTTTTATTTTAATCCTTTGTGAACATAACATAGTCATCAGAGCAATAAACCTACTATTCTTTTGATATGAGTTAACCCTTGCATCTATTAAATATGTGATTACGCATTCACTTAGTTTTCAAATACAGCTATGCAAACTATGTTGTCAATTTAACATACCATTTCGTTTAAGAACCTGTCTATCTACTTTTGGCAGGTCGAAGAGCTGCTGAAAAAACTACGAGAACGTTTGCACCCTCCGTGTTCGAATGCCAATCTCATCGGACCTGGCAAACTCTCGCAATTTCATCACCAAAATCACCCACTATGATAAGGTCGTCGACATACCCAACTCCATGACCATTCTGGATGAACTTTGCCTATATCAATCGAAATGGCAAAGCGGAATCTCACTGGTATATGGAACTTCACCAACCCGGAGTGGTGAGCCACAACGATATCCTGGAGATGTACAGAGACTATGTCGATCCAAAATTAAGGAGTCCCGCGGAGCAACGACTAATTGGATACCGCCAAACTGAAAAATGAGTTCCCAGAGCTCCTCCCAATTAAGGAGTCAGTCATCAAGTATGTTTTCCAGCCAAATCAGAAGACATGTGCCTCCAAAGTTCGTTCGTTCAATTTGCTCTGCCAGTTCATCTACTCATTGAACAATACAATAAGTTTGCAAGTGATGCTTAATTATGGTTAAGCCCTTGATCCACACTCAGAATGAAGAAGAGAAGAAAAAGCCATGCTGTTTTATTGATAGTGGAAATCATCCAAGAAGCAAGTGTTTTTTTATTTGTGATTTTGATTCCTTTAATTTGGGTTTCAACAATCTTCATCCATATATATAAATATATATATATACAGATCATGATTAGTTAATCCTCACCATTTTGTATATGTTTCTGGTATCTACACAGGAGGCTTGGACGGGGTGATCAAGATGACGAGGCCCGGGAAGACGTCGTCGGGGTCGTGTATGTGCGGGTTGCGCTCCACGATGAAAGGGTCGCCGCACTTGTCGCTGATGCTGTGCAGCGTCTCCCCCTCGCCCACCACGTAGATCTCGTCGCACGGCCGCGTCACCAGCCGGCCACCGCCGGCCAGCTCCACTGTCGCCTCCGCTGAGCCGCCTTCGTGCAGAGAGCTCGCCAGGACGAGCGCCCCGAGGACCAACGCGACGTACCACGAGGCGGCGTCGGCTGCGGAGAAAACGCTGGCAAAGGGCCTCCTCGCCATTGGCATAAGCTGTGTCATCGAGGGTGAAGTAGGCAGTGGTATTTATAGAGAAACAGAGATGCACAGAAGGAATGTCAGTGGGGAGGCCGAAGTTGTCTGGGAGTTCACGTAATCTGGAGAGAAGGATTCCGCATGGGCAGCGGTGGTGGTGGGGTGGAGCCACTCAGCCACTGGCTTGTGATTGCACAGTGGTGGTGCTTGTTTTGGGCCCATACAAACACGACTTTTCCGAGAAGAGAGAAGTGACAGTGAAGAAGTTGATAGTGATTGATTGAGAATGTGGTAGGTTCTTTGAAGAGGGGGGAATCTCGATAGTGGGAGGGCTGGCTCACTGGGGAATGGACGAGAGATCAGACAGCACTAGCGTCGAAGGTCTGCCGGATATTGGGGTCTTTATTTCTAGAGAGGAGACGGTTTGCAAGATGCTTGAAGATTTTGCAATTGTCTCTGTAAGGTTGGGTGTACAGTTGAAGTGATAGATTTATTATAATGGAATAAAGATTAATTTTTAATAGACTCAGGATTTCGGGAAAAAAAATAATTCATCTCTTAGTAGTTGGTTATAAATTGATATTTATTTTCATTTATATAATTTTGAAATAAGCATGAGAGGTGTTGGGGTGAGTGTAATTATTAACTTTTTTTTTACAATTGAATGGTTTTGCTACTGCAATTGGATAGTTCCTTTTGTATTTATCATTATTGTAATAATTATAAATTATAATTACTTTAATATTAAAAAAATAAATATAATTATAATAATTACAGATGATAATTATTATAATATAATATTAATCAATATTAATAGTATTTATTTTGGATTAGTTATGTTTTATAGTTATTATAATAAAATATTCATCAGTAGTTAACAGCACAAATCTTTAAAAAAAAATTATCTACTAAATTATATTTTAGCTGTTGTTATTTTTTTCAATGAAAGATAAATATATATTATAAAAGATAAAAGAAAAGTATAAAACATATAATAGTTATCGAGATTTCTCTTAGGTCATATATGATGAAATGTCATATCTGAAAAGGAGATCAAGATATGAGGTATACACCAATACTTTTATATTAAATTTTGATTGATTATTCATCTATTGTGCGGGCATGAGAGATCAGATATCTCGGGGGCGCTGGGGGCGAGCGTTTCGCCTTTTGCCACAATGAGAGATCAGATATCAATCAGAAGATGTTACCCAAACAACACTCCATGTAGAATCCTCCATGCCACGTGGATCTGCATGTATTCTCAATTATAATCCCCATCGATTCTCATCCTCTATGGTCGGCTCCTCCAATGTCCTATGTGGCACTCCTGATGGGTACATGGGTATGTTCATGTCCTGGTCCCCTGGTACAGTTGTAGCCCGGGAGGCTCATCCGCCATCTGCATTCGAGATCATCAAATCCTTAAGTCCCTGTGTTGTCATCCTTTAGTCACTTTTAGCAAATGATCAGTTATTTATGATTTTGTTATATTTTTACCGTGAATCATTTGTTGTGGACTAGATAGATCTTTCTAGCAGATCTATTTATCCTCTTGGACTTTTTGATAAAGTCCCAACTATAAACAGATTTGAAATATTTTTATCGTGATCTGTTTGCTATAGACTAGATAGATCATTCAAGATGAATTTATTTATCTAAAACCTCATCAACATATATAAACTCTCAAGCTCATGAGGTAAGGTCTCACTCATCACCCTTTCGGCTCACACAAACTCTCATCTCTCACCGGTCGATATGACTCCACCCGCCCTCACTCACCCACCGATGTGGCTCTACTAGCCCTTACTCACCAATGTAGCTCCTTCATTTCTCACTCACTAATATTATCAAATCAAGATGTAGCTCAATGTAACTCTCAACTCCAAAACTCCTAAGACTCTTATCCCCTAAGCTTCATATTTGAAAGATTTTATATGACTCCATAACTCACAATGCTCCAGTTAGATATTGAGTATCAAGGTTTTTTTTTTTTATCACTCATGGTGATAAAAAAGCGAAACGCTCACCCCAGCGTCTTTGTCAGTCCGTCTTCGGATTAATACGGAAAAGATAAATCATGAGAGCTAATTTACTAATTCGGATAGTGACCAGTATATGAAGGAGGGTAGGAACCTGGCTACTAGTCAGGATTTGATCCTAAGATCTCATGATTATAACGTTTCATATACTGGCCATCAATTCATTCCGTGGGGATTTTTTTTTTTTTTATCACTCAGCTCTATATTTTAGCTGTTATTAAATCTTATAAAGGCTCACCGTACGCATATGCGCATGAGAATGTAAGTCAATTGTGTGGCATCATTCTCCAAGTCCATCGTATCATAATCACATGTTATTATGTATAGTAACTGCTGATTCATTCATTTGTTCTGAATATTAAAAGTAAAAAGTTAATATATCATTTTACAAGATGGAACTCATCAAAATAGCGATGTTTTTTTGGTACTATTCGAATCAATAGTTTGAACTGTCCTTATTTTTTATATTTATTATAATAATTATAAAATCATAACTATTCTATAATTATAACAGTTAAATTCAGTAATTACTATACAATTATAGTAATTACGATTTATAAAATTGTATAATTATAATTATTATAAAATTATAGTTATCATAATATTGACTAATGTTAATTAGAAATAAAAATATCAACTATAATTTATAATTACTATAATAAAATATCGACCAACGTTAATTAATATTGATCAATGTTGATCAAATATAAAATACTCATGATAGTTATGTAATTGCTACATGTTCATATTATAATAATTACGTATTAAAATTATTAAAATATAATATTATTAGCATTAATTAGAATTGAAATGTTATATTATAATAATTATAGTTGTTATAATTATATAAGGCTAAGAATTCGTAGCTGGTATGATGGAATCTTCAATTTGATAAGAAATAAAAGGGAGATGTTCTTTTTGACAATTCAAATAAAAAAAAAGAGTGTCTTTTTTATTTTTATTCTATTTTTTTAGTATCAGGCATATCACAAGACATTTATGTTCATGCGAGTCAAATCGAGCACGATGCAAATGTGTCGGCCAGCTTAACCACAGATCATCGTGCCCAAGTAACACCTGTATCTGGACTTGAACGTCTAGAACAAAATTAGCGTGCAAGACTTCAATTTTTGCACGCGGTGTTAATTTTTGATGAGTGGAGCATTGCATAAGTCGTGGTGCTCGCTAGTTTTGTTTATAATATAATATAATATAATATAATATTTTGTTCTTCATTGTTGTTCTTCATTGTTCTTCATGGGAATCAGCAGTGGAATGACATGAACTTGTGACGACGTAAAACGAACAAGAAAGAACAAGGATTAATTTTGTCCACCCGCACAAAGTCTTTTAATTGAGTGCGTGAATACATTATTGATGGAAGAAGCATCCATATCTCCACCCCCACAAATCCACAATCCAATGCCCGGCAGCCACCACTCACGAATCTTAATTTATATATATATATATATATATATATATATAACTTTCATAACTTATACATTTTATTTTATATAATCATATATATTTATTAAAGTGATATAATCTTAATCACTGATCATCATATATATTTTGATCAATAATGTACAGATAACCACCTCAACAGGTACTCATGATTATACAGGATAGGTGTGTAGGCTAACAATCCTGATCACTGATCATCATCACATATATTTTGATCAATGATGTGTAGGTGAACACCTCAGCAGATGCTCAATGATGTGTAGGTGACCATCACATAAACTTTTTTATTCTCTCTCCTCTTCTAGCCTCCATTCAAAATTCTCACTCGACTCTACCGCATCCTTTCCCTCTCAAAAATTGAAAACATTTTGAATCCTCCCCCTTCGAGCTCCCTCGCGCAGGCAATCACCGTTTTCGTCGATCAACTCCCTCGGTGCCACCTCACCTCGCTCTCGCTCCTGACGACAACGCCCCTTCTGCTCATCCGGCGCTAGCAAAGCAAAGCCGACGCACAGTAGCTTCTCGAACAAGCTGGCAGGTCGCCAAACTGCCGCTGCAAACAAAGTCGACAGCTCTGCTACCGCCCCTCCCCTCCATTCTCAATTGTGAGGTCAACCCTTCCTCTGCCTCCAGTATCTATTTTTCTCTCTATACAATAATTTTGATTAGGGTTTGTGCTATGCTACAACGTACAAGCCCTTACCTAACTGCTACACGTTGTAGCATCTACTAATATGTCATTTAGTAGCTACTTGGACAGTAACTGCTACAACATTGTAGCAGCTACTTGGACAGTAACTGCTACAACGTTGTAGCAGCTATTTGGATAGTTGGTAACTGCTACAACTTGTAGCAGCTACTTAGACAGTAGGTAACTGCTACAACTTGTATCACACATTGTAGCAGTTATGGTTCTATAGCTGCTACAATATTGTATCTACTGCATAGCATATTATTGCAGCTACGATAATTGCAGATGTTATAACGTTCTTGTCAAAACTAGTTGAATTATCATTTTATTTTTTAAAACTAAAATTGTAATGTATTACCAAGATATTAACTATTTGTTTACAAATTTAAATGGCATCTACTGCTTCAACCTCTCACAGAAGTTCTACTTCTCATGCATATCGTAAGAAAATACAATGGAAAAGTAACGTTCCACAATTTAATTCATTTATAAAAGCACTAAAATCAAATGATCGACAGCTGAATTTGCTAAATAGAAGCTCATTTGCCTGGGCCCTAGACATACCCATATTGCAAACATCAGAGGTCTTATACAAAATATGTTTGACAATTGGGACTACCAAGCTAAGTGTTTCATCTTTCAAAATCAGAAGATTAGATTCATAAGAAAAGATGTTGAACTGATTCTAGGACTTTCAGATCATGGCGATGAAGTTCCTTTGCATTTGGATGTCGCCTCCACCCCA
>JBBUKS010000042.1:4274571-4290236 GCA_038050645.1 Hedychium gardnerianum
TTGCTTACTTGGACTATAAGGGCAATATTTACATGCTTTCTTTCTTGCTTAAGTTTCTTTTAAAAAGCTATTGCTTAATTTTTTAAAAAAATCTAGCAAAGTATTTAATTTTTTTTAAAAAAGTATTATTGCTTCATTGTTGCAAAGTGTTTTCAAACTTGCCTTAGAAAAGTTTTTCAAAAACTTATCTATGTTTAAACTTTCTCTTGAAAAATATTAACTTGGAAAAACTTTAAAATTTTTCAAAGAGAGTTTTAATTCAGGGGGAACATATTTGAAAATTATTTATTTTGAAATTTTTATTTGAATTTTTTGTTGGAATACTTGAATTTTTTTTTTCAAAATTATATATTTTTAAAAAATATTGGTAAATATTTATTGAAAAATCTGTTTGGAAAATACTTAAAAATATTTTTGAAAATTCTATTTTGAAAAGTAGTTGAAAAATATTTTCAAATTATATTTTTGAAAAATTATTTAGAAAACATTTTTGAAAACTCTGGTTGAAAAATATTTTTAAAAATTTTATTTTTGAAAATTACATGAAAAATACTTGAAAAATACTTTTAAAAATTTTGTTAGAAAAAATTTGTTTTGAAAATACTTGTAAAATTTTTTGAAAAAACTATTTGAAAAATACTTTAAAATCCTTTCAAAAATTATTTTTATAAATTCTACTTGAAAACTATTTTAAAAATTCTATTTCGAAAATAATTTTAAAACTTATATTGAAAAAGACTTGCAAAATGTTTGAAAATATTTTCTCAAATTTTTAGTTTTGAAAAATACTTGCAATGTTTTTTTTGAAAAAAATGCTTAAAAGCATTTTTGAAAGTATTTCTATTTATATATATTTTTATACTTGTAACTATATTTGAAAAATATTTTTGAAAAATCTACTTGAAAACTATTTTATAAATCCTTGATCTTCTTGTTCTTTTTGATATATGTCAAAGGAGGAGTGATAAAGATGAATTAAAGTTAAGGAGAGAAAATTCTTAAATTCTTTCAAAACACTAAGACCTTAACTTCAGGGGGAGAGTAATAATTAGGGGGGAGCAACCTACTTTGTTTTTACTTATGAATCTTTTCTTTGGTTGTCTCATTATTTAAATGTGTTTATAATTTTACTTAACTTTGAACTAGGTTGCCATAAATCAAAAAGGAGGAGATTGTTGGTGCTGGAAGAATTAGCTAATCGAACCTATGTTTTGATAGATGGCAAAGGTTCAAAGTAAAGGTTTATTATTATCTAATGAATCTGACTAAGTGTGCAAGAAGCTCAAACACAAAGTCCTAAGTGAACTTAGGCAAGGTGAAATTCCTATTTGAGGCTAGGCAATGAAGTCCTTGTCAGTTGGACTGGGTAAGAAGTTCTGATCTAGGAGATTGGGCAACGAAGTCCTGGTCCGTGGGACTGGGTAAGAAGTCCTGATCAGGGAGATTGAGCAATGAAGTCCTGGGTAGAAGTCTTGGAAGATAGAGGACACCTGGCAGAAGTCGTAGGGGTCGAGGACATCAGGAAGAAGTCTAGGTGGGTAGAGGATCAGATGTCTAGCGAGAAGTCCTAGAGGTCAAGATTGGATGTTGAGCGAAAGTCCAAACAGTCTGGAGATCCAGGTGTTTGGCAATAGGTAAACTCTCCTAAGAGGAGTAGGTGAGGACGCGTTCCCGGATGAGGGAACAGTAGGCGTCGGTTCGACCTAGGGTTTCATTGAAAACCCAAAAGTCAAAATTGGACAGTCCCGAGACTGTTAAATGTTATTTCTTCTATTATATATTGTGTCTATGCTAACATTGTGATGCAAAAGTTGAAGCCTAGAATTTGTTGAACTAGGCACCTAGAAGGATCCAAGCGCCTCAAGCCGAACTAGGCACTTCAATGACCTTAGCGTGAGTAGGATGAGGTGGCAGCCTCTGGTTGGACGATGTACATCAGCAACCAAGCGCCTCAATGGGATTGAGGCGCTTGGGTCAGGATAAACTCTCTAGAGTCGAGCTGTGGTCAGGTTGAGCCACGTCGACAATTGAGGCGCCTGGAAGCGGAATAGGCGTGGTGAACTCGGATCCGATCAGATCAACTCGGATAGTGGCGCCTCAATGCAAATAGAGGCGCCTGGATGGGTTAATTAAAGAAGATTCGACAACCAACTTCGGAACAAAATTCCTCATGACTTTCATACTCATGCGTTGCTCCGAAAAGCCCTCGACGATGCTGAAATGCTACTCCGACAACCAATGGAAAAGATACTACTCTAAAGTGGTTGGTATTGTTGTTTTTAAGTGTTCATTCTTTTAAAGTATTGTAAACATTGTGCTCATGGTGGATTTCTAATGAAAGCACTCATACAGGTGCGGGCCTTGGACTAGCAGTCGTCAAGCTGTGAACCAAGTAAAAAGAAACTTGTTAGTATTACTTATTTCTATTTCTGCTGCATACTCGAGATTCCAAAAAAATGTGAAAAAGTGGCACGCGCTATTCACCCCCCACAATCAAAACAAACTTATTTCTATCTAGGACTGCAAAGTTGGTAAAGACCAAAAAGTTCCCTACGCACGTCCTCTCGAATACCTAATTAGTATCTATGGGAGTGATCTGCTAGTTGCAGTGTCATAGTAGTGAGTTTCAAGTTTTTCAATCCTAAATTATTACACAATGAAAGAGGCTTGAGGCTAACACTAGCTCCCAAATCACAAAAATCGTTCTGAATAGTTGTAGGATGGTGTAGGGAATTGAAAAGCTTCTTGGATCCTTCAACTTTAGAGGCATATAGTTCGATATTAAAGCGCTGCACTCTACGGTCAAGGCTACCATTTCACCGTCATCTTTCTTGCATCTTGTTGATAGGATACTCTTCATGAACTTGGCAAACTTAGGCATTTGCTAAAGAGAGTCTATAAGTGGGATCTCGATGCATAATTCCTTGATCTTCTTCAGAAATTTGTCAGACTCCTCGTCCCTTTTCACATTTGAAATTTGTTGAGGGAAGGGTATCGGTGGTACGAATCTACCCTGTTGGCTAGCCTCAATCGGTTCTCCAATCTCAACTTCTCTTGGATGTGTTTGTTATGTGTAGAAGAAGGAGCTGACTCCCCGATCAGCGTACGCTCAATCCCTTCAGATGTAGCAGTCACTTGGGGTTTCCCCAAGGTCCATCCGCTTCATAACTCGATGACATTACAATGATCAACTGGATTAGTTTCTAGTTTCCCTATGAATGACCACCCTTGTTGTCTTGAAGAAGTGCTAGCTACTTCTGCCACTTGATTGTCAAGAATTTTTAAGTGGTTCTCAATGTTATCCATTCTCCCACAAAGCTTCTTGATATCATTCTTCATTTCCAACAAGGTGGCTTGCATTTCCTCAAGTAATTTATCTAGGCGTGAGGGTTGTGAAGTCTGTTGAAAATTTGATGTTTGCCCTGCTTGCTCTTGATTGTTGTTGCGATAGGAGAAATTTGGGTGATTCCTCCATCCGAGGTTGGGCCTAGAGTTGAAATTCTTTATTGCATCTACTCTTTCAATATGAGATTGTGCAGTTATAGCTCCGAGTGGATAAGTTTCCCTTGCATGCTCCAATTCACCACATATTTTACAGCTTGCACTGATTGCATTCGCCTGATTGGTACTGATTGCATTCGCCTGATTGGCACTGATTCCATCGCCTGATTGGTACTCATAGCTTCTTTCTAACACCCACTAGTGGTGATTCATAGCTACACTCTCTATTATTTCCTCAGCTTCATATAGACTCTTGTTCATTAAAGCTTCGCCTAATGCGGAATCCAAAGAGACCTTAGTTTGATAATTAATTCCATTGTAGAAAGTGTGAATGATTAGCCACTTTTCAAGTCCATGATGTGGGAATTGTCTAAGAAGTCATTTCAACCTATCCCATGCTTCATAGAGGGATTCTCCATCATTCTGTCTTAAGCTAGCTATTAAGTTCCTCATATGTGCAGTCTTGCCTAGAGGATAGAACTTCTCCAAGAATACCTATTCACATTGTTCCTAGGATATAATATTGTTGGGAGGTAAGGAATTTAACCATGTCTTTGTTCTATCTCTCAGTGAGAATCCAAACAATAATAGTCTGATGGCCTCTACTATCACTCCATTCATTTTCATGGTGCCATAAATTTCATCGAATATCTCTAAATGTTGATTAGGGTCTTCATTAGGTCCGCCACTGTACTGATTTTATTGCACCATGGATATCACCGTAGGCTTAATTTCATAATTATTCACCTTAATAGTAGGTCTGGTGATGCTAGACCTTAGGCCCCTTGCATAAGGTGCGACGTAGTCTTTGAGTTGTTTGTTTTCCATTTATATTTGTACTTACTCTTCTTCTGGATTATTCTTTAGATTTCTTCTTCTTCTGAAAGTTCTATCTATCTCTGGATAAATGACAATAGATTATCTGTAGTTCTACACATATAAGAGCAAACTCCAAATCAAGTTTTTGTGTGAAGAGAGAAAGAATATATAGTATGAAAGTAAAAAACAAAAAATGAAATATTTTTGTATTATGTACGTGTGTAAAATGAAATTGCAATATTTTTAGATTATGTATATATAAACAAAAAATTGCAATATTTTTTGTTTATATATATATGAAAATAAAATTGCAATGTTTTTGGGTTATGTATAGTGTAAGCAAAAGCTATTCACAAGTAAGTAAAATGCAGATTTTATTAACAAAAAGAAAAATAGTCTAGGCTAACTAAATCACTAATCACTAATGTTAATCTCAACAGTCCCAAGCAACAGTGTCAAAAAACTTGTTATGTTACCACAAGTGCACGGTTACGTCGTTAGTAATATAAAAAATATTAATCCCACAGGGACTGTGGATTAATGTACTAGTGAGTTCGTGAAGCAAACAGCTAGACTAATTGAGTTATGAGAAAACTTCTAAACTTAAGTGAGGGAGAAAGAGAGAGAGAGTGTGGGAGATCAAAGTCTAAGAAGAGAGGGAAGAGAGGTTTGAATGTTGGTTTAGGAAGCGATTCTAGGTTTTCGGTTTCACTATAATGCTAGATAATGTCCATATAATATGTTCATCTCCTTAGTCTCCATACTTACTCATTTGTAGATAGGGTTAGTTCCTATATCAAGATCTTGCAACTCTAAAAAGTGGATAAGTGTCGATGCCCTTTGTCACGGAGGGAATAATAGTTCGGTTGAATGAGAATCTTCTATCACTAAGGATCTCTCGATTATCCAGTCTAGTAGCAACCTTAACATAAAAGAAAATCCCATAAATCTACATGCATTACTCACATACATATTTCATCAAACATGTACAAGACACGACACATATAGCATAAGAGGAAAGCATCTCATAGAAATAGGAAATTGACATGTCCATAGTTTGTACATCATCAATTACATCATAGTTACTCACTAAGCCTAGAATGTGAAAGATCTACTCCATGAATAAGGAGAGAAAGCACACAGACAAGAATTTAAATATTCTAGCCCTAATTTAGAGAGAAGAGGGAAGAGATGCTTAGCTGAATGTTGCCTTGGCCTTCGAGAGCACTCTCCTTGCTCGGATGATAGATGGAATGGAGCAAACCGCCTCGGATCGTCAATGAAATCTCTGAAAATCATTTGTGATTTTTTGATCAATTGGGAGTTATGATGTACTACTAGGTGTCAATCGTGATCTTTTCATAATTAATGATTATTTATGAATGACTAATATAACTGGAAACCTATTAGGTCAAACACACTGCGAGTATTTTTCTTTAAGACGTAAAACGAGTTAGAGAATGTGATTCTCAAAGAGTCAAAACAAGAGAAAAAGAGATTCAGTCTGGTTGGACCAGGCAAAAAGAAAATATGAAAATTATTTTTCTATTTGGGAGAAGAATAAACTATGCCTATTGGAGGTGAGTTGGTTTTATGTAAATTTATATGTCCGGATTATTTTTATATAAATTTATATGACCGGATTAGGTTTATATAAATGTATATGACCGAGTTGGTGTTATATAAATTTATATGACAAGATTAGTTTTATATAAATTTATGTAACTAGGTTTAGGCTTATGAAGAGATATATATAATACCTCTTCATGAAGAAAGAAAAGTAATTCTTTGCAAAATCCAATTGAAGTGTCACCCCTTCTCCCCTTGTTGCTATCGAACACTAAGAAGTCGTCGCCCCCTTTTTGACCACCGCCCTTCTTGTGCCTCCGGTCATCTCTACCATCGACCACCCTTGGTGAATCCCCCTCCGGTCGAACCTTCTCTTGGTTGTAAGGAGTTGGCCGAATTCTCCCTCTTGACAAAAATTTCTAGTTTGGCCGAACCTCTCTTTGGCAGGCCAATTGTTGGCCAGACCACTTATCTTTTGTCTATGTTATCTCCTTGCTTTGGCTAGTACCAAATGGAAACGTGGCTTGTTGCTTGCGAAGTTGTCTCAAAGAAAGCTCGGCGTGGACATTGATAGAGGCAAGTCTTGTTAGGCTTGCTAGTTGATGTCATTTCTATTATACGTCATTAGATAGGTATAACCTCTAAATGAGTTTTTTAATCTATGATTATATCTTGCACATGTATATTCGTGAGGTTATGTGATGTGTGTTGTAATAATTAAAGAAATCATTTCACTGCCACTGCGTGTTTTTTAAAAACATGTATATTTTGTAGGAGTAAAAAACCACAATAGTGGTATCAAAATCACTAGTGTTTTGACATAGATCATAGATTTTTATTTTTTGCATGTCGTAGGTTGTTGTAAATTTTATTGGAAAATTAGAAAATTCCAAATACAAAAATTGTTTCCTAAATATGATATATAATTTCCAATTTTGGAAATTGTTTCCTAATATAATTAAGGAATTGTGGTTTATAAATTATTTATAATATTTTGTTTCCTATTTAATTTATGACAACTATATCATGATTGATGACATGATTTATGCCATAATTGATGTCGTGATTATACCATGTTATTCCATATGGATAGTTTACAATTTTTTATACTTTCTTTGAATGTAATTGATGAGACCTAAATTAAGTAAATCTCTAATTTAAATTTTAAATCTTACACCTTTTATTAATATGGTAAGAACTAGACTTTAATTTCATGTTTGGGTTGTTGGACTCTCTCCAAGCCTAACTTAAAATTAGACATGTTTAGACCATTGAGATATGATCTCATGATTAATGGGTTGACTTTAATTTAAAGCATTAATTTGTTGGACTCACTCCGAGGTTAATGTGGAAAGAGGTGAAGTTGGTTGATATGCATACGATGTATATATGTTAATGAGTTAACAACCCGATGTTTATGCAAATATCAAATGTTGATAGCATAATGTGATAGTTATATATGTGTGATATATAATTGGTATATTTGATACCTACCAGTAGAACTAAGAATGACTTGTTGGACACACTCCAAGGTTATTCTTATCTATAATGGATATCAACCCACTTGGAGAAAACTTACCATCTCCCAAATTAAACGTAAGGGCTCTTGAATTTGATAAGTAAGTGTGCTTCTTTTTATGGATGTGAATTGTTTGCATGTCATCTTTAATTCATCTATCTTATACACTCAATTTTGTATTTAAAGTTATTAGATTAAGCATGTTTTCTTTGAATTTGCGCTCGATTTTGGAAACAAACAACCGAAATTGAGAATTGTTCTCAAGGTTAAATTTTTTGTCTATGTCCTTGAAGAGCCTCTTCCCACAAGTCTAGAGGATGATGCAACTTCTAACAAAATTTTAGCCCATCAAAAGCATACGACTGATTCTGAGCTTGCAAGTTGCATCATGCTAACTTCGATGTCTCCTTAATTACAAAAGCAACATGAGCATATGGATGCTTATACTATTATTTATTATCTTCGTGTGTTTTTTGATGAGCAAGTGAGATCCGAACGATTCAAGGTCTTCAGCTTCTCTTTCTCTCAAAGATGCTAGAGGGTTCATCTGCGGTACAGTATGTACTAAAGATGAATGACTACATTGAGCGGTTGAGATCACTTGGATTTATAATGGATTATGAGTTAAGTATTATTATACAAAATTAAATTGATAGCTATTCACAATTTGTGATGAACTATTAGATGAACCATCTTGAATCCATAATTCCCGAGTTGATCAATATGCTTAAGATATTGGACCCATCGGTTAAGAAAGAACCAAAAGCTGTGATGTTGTTTAACTCTTCTAAGAAAGATTCTAAGAAGAGGAAGGCAAAGACTCAAGCAAAAGGGAAGAAGAAGGCTAAAATAGAAGAATTGGCTCCAAAGGGCCCATGTCATCACTTTGGTAAAATGGGACATTGGAGAAAAACTACAAGATTTATCTTGAGTGCTTGAAGAAGACGACGACATCCAATACCCCATCTACTTTAGGTATCTTCATTTTTGAATGCCATATTATTTCTTATGACACTTGGGTATTGGATACAGTTTTTGCCTCACATATATGTAATGACATATAGGGGCTAAGGAATAGTAGAAGACTAATCAAGAGAGAATCAAATTTGCGAGTTAGCAATAGAGCAAAAGTTGCAGCTTTAGCCACATGAACTTATTTGTTGAAACTCCCTAGTCGATGATGTGTGTATATTATATAGACTTTTAGGCGTTACAGAGTATGATCTACATTATTGCACCCTATTTCATTATATTGCCATTCATTTACTTCTTTGGTTCGGAGATCTGCTCTCTTTACATTTTGATTGACAGGATGTGATTTGGAACGAAAATGGAGCATGTCACGGTCATGGTCGTGCCTCTCCTAGGCACAACCGTGCCTTCATTGGCCAACACACGATCATGCAAAGTCTATCACATGACCATGTCTCCCAAAGTGACTAGGGCCAACATTCCATCAAGCTCCATGGGCCAACTGTGCCTCCCAAGCACGGTCGTGCCAATATCAGCAACACCTCTAGCATTTCCAGCATACCCCACAACTAGGTCATGGACAAAGGTACGAACATGTCTTTTCTTCCAAACGTGCCACTCAGAAATAGCAGAATCTTCCATGGCATGACCGTGTCTTTTGACACAGTCATGCCCATCTTGGAGCCAGGGCAGAAGCTTCCATGGCATGGTCATGTCTTTTGACACGGTCTTGTCCCTCGGGCAAAATCAGTGACAAAATGGTTTTAAAATAGAGCCAAAATCTTCCCACACATCCAATACGTGCTAAAAATCACGACCATGTCAAATTTGCTGCTTTTCCTGAAGTGATCACGGTACGACCATGCCTCTTAGGCACGACCGTGTAAAATTCCATACAACATTGCAGACCAAAAGTAAAATGACTATAACTCTTCGTACGTTTGGATTTTTGGGCTGAATCAACTTTCAAAATGTATATAACTTCATGATCTACTATTTTTTCATAGGTCACCAAAAGAATTCATGATCTAGACATGCTAAAAGGCATAGTCGTGCCTCCTAGGTACGGTCGTGTCCCATGCTCTGCCCATATTTGCAGACCAAACTTTGAACCACCATAACTTTCGGCTTAGTTAGAGTTTTTGGCTGATCAACTATAAAATTCAAGATAATTTCAAGGGATACAACTTTGGTTCAGACCTTAATCCGATATAAAATAGTCTAATGGGTGAAAAACCTATTTTAGCATAGCCTAACAAATCAAACAGATCTAGAACATTTAGGGGAAGTATAAAAGGGTCAAGCAAGCCCATGCTTGACCCATCTTTGGTTTGGGGACTTCTCCCCCTTCCTTGGGAGAGGGTTCTCCCCTTAGAGAGAAACCCTAGAGCTACCATCTCCATCCATCTCGACAATCCGTCCACCTCCGGAGCCAGTAAGCATCCCGAAGACACCAGTAATCTCCTTGATAAGAATTTCTTCTCCTTCACTCTCAAGTTTTGGGTTGTAAGAATGTTATTATTTGTGGATTTGGTTTGTTCTTCCTTCTTCATGGAGTAATCTCCGAATTCTATGATGTAGGAAGTAATTATGATGTGATGATGATGTATGAACTATGATATATCAATTTCCTTATTCTATGAAGTGTTTATGACTTGTTCCATGTGTGTGATGTCTTGCTTATGTTTGATTGAATGTGTATGTGAAATGTTTGCATGTGGGTGTGAAGGATTGTCACCATGTAGAGGGGGATGCTTTAGATTGTATTCCGGGAAGTCCTTAGTGACAAAGGGTTACCTTAACCTGACTTTCTAGAGTCTTCACCTTGAATTGAGGGATAATTCTCCATAAGGGATTATTAGTATTTAATGGGTTTTCACTAATTCAATGTTAGGAAGTGACTTGTGTAATCTAGATTGTATGCCCAGGGAGCCCTTAGTGATAGAGGGTTACCTTAACCGGACTTTCTATGTTACCTCTTCTACTTAATGGCATTGGAAGAAAATGGTGTAAGCACTCCATTGTGATCTTCGCGGAGTTATACAGTAATTTAGTCTGGATCCCTATAAGATCATAAACATGGAGGGTAAGGAGGTGAACATATACTAGGGACATTAACTAGCATCATAGCGAAACTGAAATCCTCGAATTATTCCGCCAATTCCAACTACTTCCTTTGACCACTTGCCTTCCCTTGACCACCTATGCTCTAGGCCTTCTCTCACACTCTCTCTTAAGCTATTACTCTCTTGCATTCATGACTTCAACCAACTTTCGATCGTCTAGATAACTTGACTAGTGTTTAATGAACAATCCCTATGGATCAATATTTTTATTACTTAACGACTCTATCATGCACTTGTGGTGAGACGAATAGTGGACTAGTTTTAAAATTGGATAATTGTTATTATGTTCCTTCATTGATAAAAAAAAATTATTTCTATTTCTTGTTTAAATAAAAAAGGTTTCCATTTGACTTGTAGTAACAAGTGTTATTATATAACATTGAATGGTATTTTTTTATGGAATTGGACATTATGCAATGAAACTACGCGTTAGATGTATCCAATGATGTAGTCAATATCGAAATGAGCCACAAACGTGCTTAAAGAGATAAACAATTAACCTCTTACACGTGGCATTGTCGCCTTAGCCATATAAGCAAGAAATGCATAACTAAATTGCAAAAGACCGACATTTTAGAATTGTTTGAATTAGATTTATTTGATACATGCGCTTCTAGTTTAAAAGGCAAGATGACTAAGTTACCTTCTAAGGAAAAAGGTGAACGAGAGAATCATATACTCGGCCTTATACATACCGATGTATGTGGACCCATGTCAACTCATGCACGAGGAGGTTATAGCTACTTCATTACCTTTATCGATGATCACTCATGATTTGGGTATGTGTATCTGTTAAGGTACAAGTTTGAGGCCTTTAAAAAGTTCAAAGAATTTAGACAAGTTTGAGGCCTTTTATCTTATTTGAATACATAGGGTTTTCCTACTTATGTGAAGAGGACTGTATGAGATAAGATGATGTTAAGCCTGATGAGTGTCTAATTATTAGTTATCCTAAGAAAACAAGGGATTATAAATTTTATTATCCCTTGGAACAAAAAGTGTTTATCTTAAAGCATGTGTATTCTTAGAGAAAGAGTTTCTCTTGTTGGAAAATAGTAGGATAGATGTTGAACTTGGGATAGTTCAAGAGACTCCAATAGACACCAAAAAGATTCCTAATTAAGAACGACAACTAATTACTCATAATGATGAGGTAATGGCCAAACCTATTAACACACCGTCTCTTTGTAGATCTAGTAGGACACGTCAAATTTCCTAGAGATATGAATTTATCACAAGTGAATCAAAAGATGTGTTTCTCATTGAGGATGAGGAGCCTACTAGCTATAAAGAAGTTCTGAAAAGTTCAGAAAGAGATAATTGGTTAAGAGTCATAAAGTCATAAATGAATTCCATATATGAAAACCAAGTTTGGAATTTGGTGGATCCACCCTAAGGTATAACATCTATTGGGTGCAAGTGGGTTTTCAAGAAGAAAACTGACATGGATAGTAATGTGATTATCTATAAAGCAAGATTAGTGGCAAAAGGCTATCTTCAATAACAAGTGGCATCGGAGCCATGGTCTAGACCGGATGCCATGTGGGATGACCTTAAACGAACTTGAGGGGAGGCCTGGAGCAGGTCAAGTGTGACCGGATGGTTGTAGGAAGTATTAGAGTAGGACAAGAGTGACCGGTTGCAAGATCCCACATGGTTGTCTCCTAGGCATGATCACGTTTTTCTCCCATGAGCGATTTTGCTCCCGATAGTTGAGCAATTTCCAATCATATTTTTGGTTGGAAGGGTAATAAAAAGCCCAAGAAGTCTACTAACGCAATAAGGAAGGTTTTCTAGGAAATCTTAGAGTAATCGTTCCACCAGCCATCATGACAATCCGTCCACCATCGGAGCTGGGTGAATCTTTTGAAGACACCGACAACACTAGGATAAGCTTTCTCTTCTATCCAATTTCAGTTTTGAGTTGTAGATTTCTATTTATGATGTCTCTTGTTGGGGTTTCGATGATGCGTAATTTAAATTTTGTTTCCAAAACATGTAGTGGAAGAATAATAATTTCCTAAATTATTACAACATGCATCACACACACAACCACAGACACACATGTGTCCAACATAATCATAGAAATAATAACTTCATAAGAAATTATACTTGCTGGATGATGTGTAGAGGAAACGACATCAACGAGAAAGCTTAACGAAGCTTGCATCTACTCGTATCCACGCCGAGATATCTTCGATATGACTTCGCTAAATCCCAATGTTTTCAGCCAATAAGAACCAATTGTTTGGATAAACTAAGGAGTCTAACATATGCTAGTCTTATAAAATCGATGATGTCCAGTCTCATCAATTTATCGACTAGGGAATCTTTCAATATGTACAAAATTATACATGAAAAGATACCTACTAATTGTGATCTAATCATAATTTCTCTCATGTTATGTATTGTATTGTGGACATCATTAATTGAGTTTAAGATCAAATCATATACATAGAGAATATACACTCAAATAGTGATTTTATATATCTAGTAAATTGTACATTATCTAAGGCGATTGCCTTAGGATACCCCTTAAATATAACATACTCCCACTTAGCTTAATGTCAATCACCTTGATATCTAATACCAAAAGCTTCTATATAACTCTTAGACTTACTTTGTGGTAGAGTCTTTATGAAAGGATCTGCTAGGTTCCTTTCTATGAGATTTTTTTTTAATTTATATTTCTTTCCTACTTATGATCTTCTTGATCAAGTGATTGCGATGAAGCACATGTTTAAATCGTTGATAAGACCTAGGTTCCTTGGCTTGACCAATGACCCCAATGTTGTCGCAGTAAACTAGTAATGCTTTGATAATGATCGGAACTACTCCAAGTTCAGTGACGAACTTCTTGATCCAAACCACTTCTTTTGCTACTTCAGAAGTTGCAATGTATTCTGCCTCAGTGGTAGAATCCACAACGATTTCTTGCTTGGAATTCTTCCAACTTATTGTGTCTTCATTTAAGGTGAATACATATCAAGATTGGGACTTAGAAACATCCTTGTTTGTTTGAAAACTAGCATTATTATACCCATGTATAATCATATCACCCCCTCTATATACCAAGAACAAATCCTTAGTTCTTTTTAAGTATTTAAGGATTGCCTTGATAGCCACTCAATGATTCATGCTTGGATCCGACTGGTATCTACTTGTGACACTCAAAGCGTACGATACATCAAGCCTAGTAGCTAACATAACATACATGATCGATCTTATAGTTGACACATATGGAGTCACATTCATGTGAATCCTCTCGTCTTGTGTGCTCGGGCACAAATACTTCGAATGGTGAATCCCATGTCTCATGGGAAGAAATCCTTTCTTGAATTTTTCCATGCTAAATCATTTTAGCACTTTATCGATGTTTGTCGACTTTGAAAGACCAAACAATTTTTTCGATCAAAATCTATAGATCTTAATCCCAAGGATTATAGGTTGCTTCTTCTATGTCTTTCATGGAGAATGTCTTAGATAACCAAACTTTAACTAATATGTCATCAACATATAATACTAGAAACACAATCACACTCCCACTAACCTTCATGTACATGCAGGGTTCATATGGATTTTCTGAGAAATCAAACTCTTTGATCAATGTTACACTCCCGCAAGTGCACGATTATGTTGTCAGTAATACAAAAGATATCGATCCCACAGGAACTATAGATTAACGCACTAGTGAGTTTGTGAAGTAAACAGCTAGACTAATCGAGTTGTGTGAAGGCTTGTAAACTTAAGTGAGAGAGAGAGAGAGAGAGAAAGAGAGTGTGGGAGGTTAAGGTCCAAGAAAACAGGGAAGAGAGTTGTGAAGGTTGGTTAAGGAAGCGATTATAGGTTTTTTTTCACTATGATGCTAGATAATGTCCCTATAACATGTTCATCTCCTCATTCTCTATAGTTACTCCTATGTAGCTAGGGTTAGTCCCTATGTCAAGATCTTGTAACTCTACAAAGTGGGTAAGTGTCGATGTCCTTTGTTACTAAGGGTATAATAGTTCGGTTGAATGATAATCTTTTGTCACTAAGGATCTCTCGATTATCCAGTCTAGTAGCAACCTTAACATAGAAGTAAATCTCCTAAATCTACATGTATTACTCACATACATATTTCGTCAAACATGTATAAGACACAACATATATAGCATAAGAGATAAACATCTCAAAGAAATAGGAAATTGGCATATCCATAGTTCATAAATCATTATTGACATCATAGTTACTCCCTAACCCTAAAATGTGAAGGATCTACTCCATGAACAAGGAGAGAATGCACGAAGATAAGAAATGAAACATTCTTGCCCTAGTTTAGAGAGAAAAGGGAAGAAATGTTTAGCCAGATGTTGTCTTGGTCTTCGGGAGCGCTCTCCTTGCTCAGAATGATCGATGGAATAGAGAAAATCGCCTCGGATCATCAATGAAATCACACGGCCATGCTTGGGAAGCATGACCTAAGCCTTGGTTCCTTTTGGGGCTAAGGCACGACCATGGCAGGGAGGCATGACAAGTGCTCTGACTCTGCTTGGGCCGAGTCATGACCATGCTTGGGAGGCACGACTAATTCTCTGGCCCTACTTGGGCTGAGGCACGGCCGTGCCTGGGAGGCATGACCAGCGCCTTGGCCCTGGTTGGTTGCTTCTTGCCCTGCTTTTCACTCTACTTTTCGCTCTACTTTTATTGTAAGCTATATTTTTTCTCTAAAATGCATCCTATCAATGAAAATAAAGAAAAAATAAATCTCCGAACAATGTGAAGTAAAATTCATGATAACATAATAAAATGAGGTACGATGATGTAGATCATGTTAATGAAATGTAAGTGGATGTGTAATATAAAGTGTCTAAAAACATATATAATCTACGCACATCACACCCCCAAATTAAACCTTTGCTTGTCCACAAGCAAAAACGTACAATCTAGATTCACGTGGCAATGAGGTGCATGATAATCCCTAGTAATTCACATTAATCCTATGATATAGTTTCATTAGTGAGCATGATATAAGGATTTGTTTGAGGATGACCTAAATAATAGTTCTTCGTGCTCGGTGGAAATGAGTGACCAAACATTTCAAGTGTCAACTCCCAAGCCTAGTCAAATCGTTATCTAACCATGTTCTTTATGCTCCCGGTGATAGGCACTTACCTGCC
>JBBUKS010000042.1:4307635-4322384 GCA_038050645.1 Hedychium gardnerianum
TTGTTACACCAACTTTACTTTGTAATCGGATTACTCTTCCGGGGGTTGCCGGAAGAGGATTTTAGTGGATTGCCCAGTGATACGATCTGAAGGGTCGTGGGCCTTGGAGTAGGAGTCGGCGAAGGCTCCGAACCAAGTAAAACTAACCGTGTTCTTTCTTTTACATTTGTTTTTTTATTTTCCGCTGCGTACTCTAAGTTTCCGAAGAATTTTCAAAACCGCTAAAAAGATAAGTTTTTTTAAAACACGTGATTCACCCCCCCCCCCTCTCTCACGTGTCTTCGATCCTACAAAACTGAAGTTATAGGATTTCTTATTAACATCAAATTTCTTTCTAGAAACTTTTTCCTCGAGATTTTCTCTGTTTTCTCAAGACTTTCACAACTTTCGAATTCTCTAAATAATTGATTTCACATCATAGATCGGTACTCGATTTTTAGTCCTCGTGGAATCAATACTTTTTATTACTTGATGGCATCCATGTACTTGTAGTTTACGACATCAAGTTTTTGATCTAGTTCTACAAATTGTGACTATTTTCAGATATATCACTATCAAAATTAAGCATAAGTGTAAAGAGATCCTAAACAACTAGGCTAACACTAAAACTCATACGACAAAAACATCCTCAAGTCATGCTACTACTGATAGAAAAAAATAGTTTAGTAATCATACTAGTAAACTATCATAACAACATAAAAATCTAGAATCAATCATGTTATTGTCATGCTATAAGTGAACATACAGTTGCATGGTTTTTCAGTACAAAAACTCCTTTGAAATTGAATACTGATCTACAATATAGTTGCGTTGTTTCCAAGGAAAAAACAAAATTTCAAAAAAAAAATTGTTCAAGTGTTGCACTTTGTGAGCACTTTGTGGGAAAAAAGGAAATAGGCATGTGATAAACAATAATTGTTGTGGGTGAAAATGATCATGTACCCCTTTGAGACCAAGTTAAGTTACTAGAAAAATACCTATCGATTTCTCTCATTATTGAGTACTTCTTTGAGACTTTGTGTCTCGGTTAGGGGGGACGAACCTCGTGTATGGAATGTAAGTGTCTAACGCTGAAAACTTTAGGAACATGATGGAATAATGATTTTCCTTGGTTTAGAAATTGAAAACTCTAGGATCGGGTTACGCACATTGCATAGTGATCATCTCGTTGGACTTGGTGAAGCTATTTGCATACCTTAGCTTGATAATTCTATTACTCAATCGGTCTAGGTGAACTTACTAGGGATCAGAGATGTTTATTCATACATATTGGGCTAGATATCAGTTTTTTCTTGAGGACAAGCAAATATTTAGGTGGACAATCCCATGAGGTCGCCTAATTTTTTTCCCCATGCAATCAAGCAAAAGTTTTTGTAAAACTTTTCCAAGGTTGGGCCGCTTGATATTTATTATTTGACGACGATTGTGCACTTGCATTTTATGACATCACCATGCCCCCAGTGTTAGTACATCCAAGGGCTAATCAAGGGAGTCGTCCGTCCACTAGTGCTCTCCTTTACGAAACTTTTCCGAAGGTAGAGAAACTTG
This sequence comes from Hedychium gardnerianum, assembly GCA_038050645.1. Taxonomy (NCBI): domain Eukaryota; kingdom Viridiplantae; phylum Streptophyta; class Magnoliopsida; order Zingiberales; family Zingiberaceae; genus Hedychium; species Hedychium gardnerianum. The sequence continues at coordinate 4,309,184 of JBBUKS010000042.1, forward strand.
TCTTATAGTTTATAATCACAAGCACAAAGATAATAAAAGATAAAGCATAACTTGTAAATTAACTACAAACAAATACTTTGTCGAGCCAATATGGAAATCTTGAACACAACTCACTCTTCCTAGAGCTTCCCCAGTAGCAGAGCTTCGAGTCATAGCCTTTCTTTTGAGCACAGCGTATGAGTGGTAGTAGAAGAATAGATATTGAAGGCTATGTTCGTAGGTTCTTTTATAAGATCCTTCCAGGCGCCTAGACTAGCCCCAGGCACCTGGATGTTGGCCTCATCCGATATGATTTAGCCACGTATCCCGACTCGATCATATCCTAGTTCGGGCGCCTGGAAACTTTCCGGGGGAACCTAGACCCATCAGGGCGCCTGGACTTGTCTGGGGTGCCCGGAGCAGTCTGAGGTGTCCGGAGCAGTCTGAGTTGCTGTGTCTGATTTGTGTTTGTTTGCTCTCCCAATTTTGCTTCCAGCTCTAGGTTCCTATAAGACAATCAAACATATACAAATAAGTAGCATAGCCTAATCCTGTAAGTCTACCTAACCTACTAAGTTTCATTCTTACTTGGAGTTTACTCCTCCAAGACTTTTACCTAGAGATCACTTCCCTAGGGTTTTCACTTTTGACAAACATCGGATCATCTTGACATGTTTGGACTTACAGTCTGAAGACATCCAGTCACCCTTGACTTGCCTGAACTTATCGTTTTACTAGACATTCGATCACCTTTGACCTGCCTTGACCAAGCATCCGGTCACCTTGACCTGCTTAGACTTTTCCCTTGCCTGACATTTGGTTCTCTCTAACCTGCTAGGATTTTCCTTGCTAGTCATCCAGTCAACCTTTGACCTGACTAGATTTTTGCTTAACATCCGGTTCTCACTAATCTGCTAGGTCTTTCCCTTACTAGTCATTCGGTTAATTTTGATCTGACTAAATTTCTCTTTGCTAGTGATCTGGTCAACCCTAACTTGACTAGACTCCTCTCTTCCAAACATTAAGTCATGTTTAGATTATCCTTTGGTCAAACTGACCAGACATTGATATATTGTCAAACATTAAAACTCTGGAGACTGATTGCACCAATATTATCTTCATAAGAGTAGCAACATACCGAAGATTTAGTGTACATATTGTTGGGTAAGCAATGCTTTCATAAAATCGAGTTTGACTAGATTGTTTTGATTTATTTGACAATATAGCTTAAGTTAGACTTTGCTTGTGATATATGCATCAAATATGCAAGTACCTAGAATAGTTCATATGAAACTCATGAAACCTGTTGACTTAATGTAGTTGAATTTTGAATATTTACTCAGTGGCTTGGTAGCGCAGAACGAGGTGCACTCGTAGGTGTGGAGGATCGATGGCATAGAGCAAGTTCATGGGGCTTGGTGCATTTAATGGACTAAAAGACCTGGAATAAGGTAACCTCTAGGACATGAATCATTGGGTGTTAGAAGACCTAAAGGCAGGAGATCATGAGAAATTATTAGAGTTAATTGTAATCTCGAGACTTTTATTTCTGGGCATTATCATTGTAAATGATGTGTTTGTCTAGGTAGGGCTAGACTACCTAGTGGTTTGATATGAAGTTTTTGGTTAGGAAACTACTCTTCCCAAGTTATAGTTCACAGACCAAGCATAGTCCTGAGACTTTATGTAAACTTATGATGGGTGTAATCCGAATGAAAGAGGGATAACCCATGATCTAATTGATGATATTTTCTTGATGAGTCGAGCTTATCATATAAGCTCTTGTTTAGCTTTGAGCTTACAAGGTTGCGTGAAAAAACATTATCTATACTCCTCTATTCAAATGTTAAAAATGCTCAAAGGTCTTCAAGGGCTTGGATCAAGGTTAAAGATTTCAACTCATGCTCTGGGTAATCTTTTCTTAATTTAGATTTATATTTTATTGTATTCGAGAGGAAAGCTTATTATAAACATTTCAAGGTTAGGATTGTAAGAGACTTGCTCCTATGCCTCTTGTTAAGGGTGATTCATAGTGGAATTTTAGAAGGGACGCACTAGAAGTGTCGTAGGTAAGAGTAAAGTCTTCAAATCATATTATATTGATATGTTTATATTATTATGTATTTATTTTATTTCTATTGTGATATACTTGACATGATCAATCAAATGCACACACATGCACTCGCACTACTAACACTTTAGTTTGATTGTGTCTTGTGCGGAATTTTTTTAAATTAGTTGTCCTGTCTAGTCACCCTAGTTGGCCTTTTGGATCCTATCACATATAACCAAAAGGGGCTGAACAACAAAAGTTAATGTAAGTCGATCCTCTTATGAGATGAGTAATACCCGCAAGTATAAAGACCAATTGCACTAGTCCGCTGGAGATCCCAATAAATACTAAAAAAATTAATGCAGGAGGATCAAATTTTATTATTATTATTTTTAATAATTTTTATTTTTTTAGTATTTAAAGTATTTTTAATATTTAAGATATTTTTAGTATTTTAGGTGTTTTTGATAATTTCAATTTTTTTTGATATTTTAGGTATTTTTTTGATAATTTTTTAATTTTGAGTCTATTTAAAAATTTTAGGATGGTTAATTTTTTCTTTTATTTAAGATTTTTTTTTCTTTACAAGATATGAATTGTAGCCCCCACAGGATGTTCAGTTAGCTAGAAAGTGACAGATTTGTTATAATGAGGCAGGAGTTAATTCCCGACAGACGTGTGCCCTCGGGAAAAAAAATTCCTCCCACCCTCTAACAACTTGACAGTCGGCTATAAACTGGCCTCGTGATTTATCTCTCTTCACATAACAAAGGGATGGGTTGTGAGGAGTGTCTAAGGTAAGCGTAATCACCTTTTGTTACAACAAAATAAGAATTGTGGTTTATATGTTAGAATTTTTTTTTCTTTATTTGGATTTTAGGATTACGAGTCTTTTTTCTTTTTGTTAGAATTCTTTTTCTTTCTTTACAAATCAGGAATTGAAGTTTACATGTTAGGATTTATTTTCTTTTTTTGTGTCTTAGGGTTAGAGTCTATATAAGAGTCATGTTTAGTTGTTTAAAGATAATCCTCTATTATTATATAAACATTTTCTTTTCTTGGAAAAACCTAGAGGACGGTGATTTTTTCTTCTTACTTTCTCCTCAAATCTCTCTTCTCGTTAGCCCGCAGGATAATCGCTATCCTGCCTAGTGTCAGTTGATATTAGAGCTGGTAGGTTCCGATTGAGAAAGTCGAGCATCAGATCCAATGAGAGGTTATCGTGGTCGTGGTCATGGTCCCAACAACAGACATGTTCTAATTGAGGAAGCCGAGCACCGTGAAAGATGATTGAAGATTGAGGATTTACAAAGACAAGTCACAGATTTAACCCAGCATCTAGCGACGTGAAATTTAAAAAATAGTAAGATCTTAGATCGTAGATCTGAGTATACCTTCGAGAACCCTTATCATTAGCAAGCTACATACCAGGAATGCTATGGTAGGAAGGAGCATTATGGGGGCTTGGGTTTTTGAATTAATCTGCCTGTATTTTCTAGTATGTTACCAGTAGAGGGCTTCGTTGATTGGATCAACGAAGTGGAGAGGATTTTTTATATTGAGAAAGTACCCGATTAAGTGAAAGTAAAATTTGTTGCCTTAAGGCTGAGAGGTCTAGTATAAGCTTAGTGGGAGCACTTGCAATGCTTACGAGACAAACAAGGCAAAACCAAGATCAAGGATTGGGAGAAGATGAAAAAGAAGATGAAATGTCACTTTCTTCGCTTTGGTTATACTCAAACTTCATTGGAGGGATGATTAGGTTTTGCCATGGAGAACGATAGCGTCAACACCCGAGATGATTTGAATGGATTCGAAGATGATTTAGAATAGGAATTTGACCCAAAAGAGTATCAAGATGAAGAAGAGTTTGATGAAGAGGACAGGAATGAAGAGGATGGATTTTTATTGTTCGGAGGAGAAATACGGTAATATTCAAAAAATCTTGATCAAATTTTCCACATCCCTGGACTCTCAGCTGGTCCAGCTTCTCTTGGACTTTCTATTGGCAACGAAGAGCGAAAACGTGCAAAGAGGAGATCTGATGATCTAGATTTAATAAAGGAAGAAAATGATGGTGATGACCTAGTTCGTCCTGTTGAGGAATCTGATCAAGAACAAAAAAAAAAGTCAAATCCTCTAATGATACCGATTGTTGAAGCCGAAGTTCAACTGAAGAACAAATGGTGGAGAGATGGTTCAGTCAAGACGTGTTCACTGAGACAGTAATAGACGGCATGCTCGAGAGCAGATCTGAGGCCCTCCAATCCAAGCACCAGTCCCTCGATGCCTCCACCCAGTCCGCCCTTGACTCCCTCTGTCACCACGAGCTATCCATTGGCATCATCGTGGACCTCACACTCACCAAGCGAAGAGCACTGCATCGCAGCCGGTGAGACCCTCATGGTTGTTTCTTAGAAAGTCGAGGAGCTCGATCTGGCTGGAAAGTTGTGGTCTTTGCGTACAAAAATGGATTTTGTTGGCTTCTTCGATTTCATGGTTGCCAAAAGGAAGGAGCTGGAGCTTCTTTGGCTGGAACTTCCAGTGGCCCTTGTGGATTGCATTGATCCTGCAAAATTTGTTTTGGACGCGATCTCCGTGGTCTTCCCTTTGGATGATAGGATCATGAAATCACTTAATGATCTTGGTTGGGCATGCGTGCTAATTTTGGAGTCTTTGGTGCCAATTTTGGTTGATCCAGAGTTGGGATTGACCAGACCATTAATCACTCAATGCATAAGGAAAAAGGCTAAAGAGATGGCAAAGGAGTGGAAGGAGGAGCTGGAACAGCGTGGGGGATTTGAGAATGTAAAGCCACCAGATGCACACACATTTCTCCAGCCCGTGGTGACTTTTGGAATCATAAATAAGAATGACAATAACCTATACATGAAGCTCATGATCAATTTTGCCTGGCGAAGGCAGATGCCCAAGCTTGCTATTTCACTAGGACTTGAGGAAAAATTGATAGAAGATAGAGAAGTGCTAGAGCATCACACAGATTCCAAGCTTACAGAAAGAAGCTTATCAGCAGACATAAGCAAGCCTGATGATTACACTTGTCAAACCATTAATAACAATACATGTTCCTCTGAAGTTCCTCCCAAAGATGGATGTCAACTAGAGAATGTTGCTTCAGGTTGTGAAGAATTAGAAAAGCTAGTCATTGGTGAATGTCAATCACATACTCTAGCTAAAGAGATGGTTGAGATTGGTACTTCATATGACCTGAAACAATTTTTACAAGGGAGTAAAGTGGTTATTTCATCTGACACTCCTGATGTTCTGTTTCCTGAAAATCACAATAACTCCAGAAATTGTATGGCCGATAACATGGAATGTCATGACATGGAGTTGAATGGTAATGATGAGAATAACAACCCCATTCTGTCTAACACTGATGAATCAGTAAGAGAACTAACCATCTCCAACTGCACTGTTGGAGCCATCGATGATAATAAGACGAAAGAATCTCATGAGACTTCAATGGGATTAGCCATACAGGTAGAGCCATCGAGTTGTATGTCCCAAGAAATTGTGCATGTATTAAAATCTGCAGATTCTCTATTATCTGAGGCTATAGAAGGTGCTAAAGATTGTCTCATCACCTAAAAAAACCTCGTGTTGTTACCTTTGTATCAGACTATGTTAGTAAACCTGACTTTGATCTGAATGAAGGCATCATTGCTCTTGATGGATAGCAAGTTGCTGCAGCTGCTGGTTTCAACATGGACCCCTTCATGAAATGCAGGGAGCCGGTGGAGAAGTACTCGAGGGATGCGAAGATTTACAAGAGTAGCATCCATGATATCGTGCTCATCGGATCAACGAGGATCCTCAAAGACCAACAACTGCTAGTAGATTTTATCGATTTGGTACCAGATGATCTTCCTCCTGGGTTACCACATGATACTACTATGAACTTGAGGACGAATTCTTTTCAACCCTGGGTGACTGATGCAGAAGGACTCAAAAAAATTTATTATTATTTTTAGCAATTTCATTCTTTTTGGTATTTAAGGTATTTTTGATATTTTTCATAATTTTAAATTTTTTGGTATTTTAGATATTTTTTGATAATTTCTATTTTTTATATTTTTGAATTTTGAATTTGTTTAAAGATTTTAAGATTGTGAGCTTTTTCTTTTATTTAGGATTTCTTTTCTTTATTTATAAGATAAGAATGATAGTCTATATGTTAGGATTTTTTTTCTTTAATTAGATTTTAGGATTATGAGTCTTTTTTCTTTTTGTTAGGATTTTTTGTATTCTTTACAAGTCAGGAATTGAAGTTTATATGTTAGGATTTATTTCCTTTTGTCTTAGAGTTGAAGTTTATATAAGAGTCATGTTTAGTTGTTTAAAGATAATCCTCTGTTATTATATAAAAATTTCCTCTTTTTTGAAAAAAAAAATAGAGGACGGTGATTTTCTCTTCTTACCTTCTCCTCAAATCTCTCTTTTTGTTAGATCGCAGGATAATCGTTATCCTATTCGGCAAAACTAAAATCAATACAATAGCATACAAATAAGTCGACCTGAATCTATAGCAAGAGTCATTGTATCCTTACTTCTCACCGGAGTTCCTGCAAGCGCAATGGATGACCTTCTGTAGAATTGGGCGGCAACCGAATTTTGGTCTCAATGGGGAAGAGTCCAAAGAAGAAGCTCTCAAAACCCTCTTGATTCAAGATGATGCCCAAATCAAAGAGTTTCTTCCCTTATATACCAAGCTCATCATGCAAGGATCATCCACATAAAACTCATACATTAATGTTAATGAACCGGGTTAACGGATCTATACATTAAATCCACATACATTAATCCAAACTCTCTTTATATGCATTAAGCATTAGATCACTTAATTGAGATTTAGTTCCTTAATGACAATTAGTTGTGTATGTGTTAATCAAGTATAAGCTCACCTTATGGATATTAAGCTCACCCATGTGAACTTAATCGGATTAGATCCACCCATGTGGACTTAATCCTTCAATCTCCCACTTGGGCTATACTTGATCCCTTATACACCACACAACTCCTTAGTTGAGCTCAACATGCCAAAAACTTTATGGGTTAAATACCCCTTTAAACAATTTGGTCAATTAATTCAATTAATACAGGACTAAAGAAGTCAGAGTTACTATAACTATAACAAGACCCAATAATAATCACAGTATTACTGTCATTAATGACATAGATCAAATGTAGATATGTAGTACAAGAATGACCCAAAATGTGATCTATAAGTGCTTATTCTCAATAAGTCCTCCTTATGACCCTAATCGGGTCCAAATCATATTTACCAAAATCTTATGCTAAGCCACAGCGGTAAATAATGATTCAACTTTATGACTTAAAATTGAATCTCACATCATATTTATAAAAATCGTATACAAAATCGTAATAGTAAATCATGATGTCCACATGTTCAAAGAGTCAAAAAACAAATACACATGTAAAAAGTTGTAATACGTATAATAAGCCAAAAATACATGTGTTCATTAATATAGAGCATCATAAAAAATACAGATTCCTACCAAATTGGTACTTCATCAAAAGGAAGAACCCTCATATTAAGCACATGCTAATGAAACACCTTAGGTGACAAACCCTTGGTGAGCGGATCAGCTAACATGGAATTTGTCCTTATCTGCTCTATTATAATTTGACCACTCTGAACTGTAGGATCGAATGAATGTAAGAGGGGGATGAATCACGTGTTTTAAAACCTTCTTTTCATTTTTTTTTAAAAACTTGTTCGAAAATCAAGCACGTAGTGGAAGACTAACAGAAAAAGAAATAAACAAAACGTGTTCGGTTTACTTGGTTCGCAACCCAGCGGACTACTACTCTAAGGCCCATGCCTCTTTGGGACGTTTTTGATAGGCAATCCACTAATCGTCTCCTCTAAAGAACCTTCAGACGGAGAAGTCGAATACAAAATGAAGAAGGTATAACAATACTATACCTTCTTATGCAAGTATAAGAAAAATAATAATTAAACTTTACCAACACTTAAGATGATCAATGAAGAGTTGATGTGTTGGTGAAGATCTTTCTGCAGAAGATGGTTTCAGCGTTAGTTCGATGCAGTAGGGCAGGGCAGTTGTAGAGCTCAGAACAGTAGTATGATGGAAGAACGATGTTCAGAATTGATATCCAGTTATTGTTCGACAACATTATTTTATAACCCATTAGAGGCACCTCCATCAATCTAATGCGCCTCCATTGAGGTTGATCCGATTCGAAAAAGTCATTGTTTATCCACTCCAAAGTGCCTCCAATAGTGTCACGTGTCAGCAGCTCACGAAAATCCATCCTCGTTGTTTATCCATGCGCTGAGGTGCCTCCATACACTCGAGGCACCTCTAGTGCCTTTGGATCCGAGGCGTCTCTATCTACTTAAGGCGCCTCCAACGCCTTTGGATCTGAGACGTCTTCATCCACTCAAGGCGCCTAGAGAACTATTGATCATAGTTTGACTTTTACTCTACAAGAATTCTTAGTCCAATATACACACCTGCAACACAAAGTTAGACATATAATGCATGAACAATTTATATTTGTGACTTAGATCTTGTCTAACCATGACTAGGATCTAGTCACATTCTCAACTTAGATTTCCAAGTTAGATCTAAGTTAGATCGATACCTAATATCCCCAGTAGGCCTTGGCCTCATTGGATTTGTTCCTCTAGTTTGGTTACCTCATTTATCATTTGTCGACTTCCTTTCTTAATGTCCCTTGACCCACCAAGGCTTCCAGCTAGAATCTCATATCTAGACTACAGTCAGTCGTCTAGTCCTCCCTGACCCGACTGGATTTCCTGCCAACTGTCTGGTCCTCTCTAACACAGCTGGACTTCCTGCCAATCGTCTGGTCCTCCCTGACCCGATTGGACTTCTACCTGGTGTCTGCTCCTCTAGATCCATCAAGTTAGTTAGCCTACACATTTAGCTCAAGAAGTTAAATAACAAGAGTCCAACTTTAACTTATTTTCATACATCAAAATCCTGAGTTAGACTATCAGTGCAAACTGCACCAACAATCTCCTCCTTTTTTATGTAATGACAACCTGGGTTAAAGTTAGAAAATAAAGCCTTTTTTGGCTAAGTAAAACATGTGTGTAAATAAGAGTATTTTCATTTTGAGTTTGTTTTGTATAAGAGGATTTTAAGTTTTTTTTTCTTTTTTTCTTAACTTAACCCTTATCCTCTCTTTTGGCATACATCAAAAAATATGAACATTCATAGCGCAAGCATAAGTAAATCAGCAAGTAAACACATGCATCGACAAAAAGAATAAATGACAAGATAACTTAGCATGTATAAGCCCAAAAAGTTTAAGTCAAAAAACATAGCAACCACATATTAGTCAAATGAAAAATCATAGGCTTTCAAAATTTACTTAAAAACACATTTATCTAACAAGTTGTCCTTGGGTACATGTTAACAATAGTTCATCTCCCCCTTAACCTGACACTTTTATTAAATTTTCTTGTTAACCACAAAGAGGATATTCTTATGTGTCTAAGGATTTTGGAATTCATGGTTGACCTAAGGATCTATGAACTTAGGTGTTGGTCAACAATTCTTCAATGATGTATAAAATTTGAAAATATATACATGTAATATATCCAATCAATCATGAATTGTACATCAATATTTTGAAATTAATTTTAAGAAAATAAATTTATAAGCTTTAAAAGTTTTTATGATAATTGTCAAAGCATTTTTAAGATTAGGTATCAGAGCTGAACAAGGTCTTAAGGATGTCCATCTTAATTTTTTCAAAGATTTTTCATATAATTTTGGAATGCAAAATTTTAAATGTGTTATCCCTCTTAAGTTCATATAATCTTTCAATATAATTTTTAAATAATATTTTTGTCACGCCCCGAGAGTATATTTATCTATGAAAAATGGATAGTACTCCCCTTACGACAATCACAAATTTTGGTTACACAACCACATAATAGATAACAATATCCGCACACCACACAATAATATCCACAGCTAACTAAAACAACAACATCAATATGCAAAACCACACAAAAGAAAGAGATATACGATACAAGCCATCACGTCTTAAAACATCCATAACAGTGTAAGCCTACTCAACTTACACACACAAAATAGAAAAATGCCCCAAAGTGACAAATCCAAACGAAGTTAGATATCCAACGATCAAAATAATTTTATTAGAATGCATGAACAGAAAACTCAAATGATAAATCCAAACAAGAGAAATAAAGAGAAATATGAAGCGGAAGAAGGGAACACCCTCTAATTGTTGTGGGACAGGCGGACGGGATCTCCATGCGACTCATGTAGTGTTTAACTACTACCTGAAGAAAATAAAATATACAGATGGTGAGTTCAAAATAACTCAACAGATAAAGGAGTATAGTGCATGACTAATATAGATAAGGAAAATAAAGATATATAGTCTCGAATAGGGAAGTACCAACCTGAACAAAGGTATAGTTATAACAGAAATACTTAAAACAGATCTGATCCACTAGGTATGAAGTAGTGATCGGAAAACAATACTACTCAATACTCAGGAGTATCATAAAAATAACATAAATCCTCTACAAGCCAGTCAAACACAACCAAATGTATCATGTCACCATATAAGGTCAACATATATCCAAGCGTGCACAAACCCACAATAAAAATGCACATGCAAGTGCAAATACATATGCAATGCAAAAGTCACTCCTACTCACCACTCCAACCATCACTACATCAATGTGATTGAATGGGTAGGACCGTGACAACTGTACGCACTCTATACAACCACTACTCTCAAGTGGAACGAGTGGACATGATGTAAAGTAACTATCCAGCTACATCATAAGTGGTCTCTGTTGGCATACACTCCATACATCCACTATCCATGAGTGGTTAAGTGAGTCTGACCCGAGATACTGCACACACTCCAGCCATCACATCCCCGAGTGATCGAGCGGGCAGAAAATATGACTGATGACTCTCTCACCCATAAGGGATACATAGTCATCAGCATGCATAAAAATGAAATGCTACTATAAGCAAGATGCAAATAAAACATATCACAGATCTAGTAAACCAAACGACAATATCACAAGCATATTTAAAATCATATAACCATAATAGTGAAAGTACATAAAAGCTAATAGATGACTATTGATCCACATGAGTAGGAAATCAAGAGACTGTATTGACATCAAGAAGATTTATCTCTAAGGTCAAGCATCAAGTATCAAAATCAAGTTAAACAAGAATAGAGTCAAGATCCCTAATTAACTTTCAAAACATAAGTCATGCACTAAAGGTCAATTAACTAAGGAAGCAAAGTAAGAAGTACCCGCCTTCGATGTAGAAAATCCGAACTATCCTCAGATCCATCGCTCCGTCTCAAATCCGGGTCCTATATAGAATTTATATAAAATCAACTTATTTATTACAGCAAAACTAGAAATAACTTACTAACTATATCTTATAACTTTAATCATCTAAATACATGATTTAATTAGAACCAATCTAGGTTTAGAGATTAGCTACTCCAATCCAATTAATACATCTTTACAATAATGATAACCAAAAACCCTAAAGATTAGGCATAATCATCCTAGATTGTTTAGGTAACATAAACCCTAGTATGAACTCAACTAATCATATTCATCAATTAATCCATACAAAAGTTCCATATCCATAAATCCCTTTAACCAACGATTATCAATCTATACCTCACTCATTTAGGTTAACCAAATCCATCCTTACCAACAATTAGAGTAACGGACAAATTTAATATGCCCGGAAATAGCAACCATAACATCCATACACCACAAAAATAGATTTCACAACACTAACCTCTTAACAACACCATAATCCAAATGCATAATCTTAAAACAACCAAGCATCCACAAACATAATTACCCAAACCCAAATTATCACTAAATTTTCCCCTTACCTACTGTGATGAAGCTGCCGGAGAAAAAAAAAGCAGCCTGAACAGAAACTCTAGCCCTCGAAACACTTGTTTCCAAATGGCAGAAAACCGAATAAATCCCTAGATCAAGCTCTAAAACAACTCACTAACCTACTGATGGAGGAAAACAATTTACCTTAGAGTTGGTCGGCAACAACCTAAACCAATAGCTTCAATCAGAAATTGAATCCATTCAACACCTCCTCGCTGTCCAGAAAAGAAACAGGAACGAAATCTTAACATCCAACCCCCAAAACAAATAGAGAACCAACTAAGAAATAAAACCTAACCTAGATCTTACCGTAGCACAACTAGGCCGGAGCTGGAATTTGACCTAGGTGGTCTGCGATCACCATATCAGGAAGAACAGGGGATGCTTAAATCGGTAAGTGGTAAGACAAAGACCTCGTCTCCCTTCTCAGGTCGCTACCGAGCCTTGAGCCGGCGGTAGAGTGTGGCAAGGCAATGATAGCCTGAGGGAATTCGATCCGCCTAACCGTCGATGCTTGGAATCAGCAGCTGATCTCCAACAAAGAAGAAAGAAAGGGAAAGTCGTCGAAGGTGTCCTGGCCGTGTCTGTGGAAGCAACGGCGACACCCAACCGACGATGGATGGATTGAAAGAAGAGAACTTCTGCTGGCCCAACCCAGTGACCACGACCGACGATCGTCGGGGAGGAGAAGTTCGGCCTGAATGCTGGTGTCAGCAGAGGGAGACCGACGATCGACCGATGATGATGTCAAGCGCGATCAGGGAGAAGGAAAAGGGGATTGACGGTGAGTCGGGCTGAGGAGGAATCTAGTGAATGAGGAAACCAAATGAAATTAGGTATTTATAAAACTCGACTTAGGTTTTAATCGCTTAACTTAGGGCTTCAATTTTATACCTTAGGTTAATTGATTTAATCAACTCCCAGTTTAAATAGAAATAACCTTAATTAATCCGTATGAATTCGATTTAATCCCCGAAAATTTTCTAAAATTTTCATTAGGTTATTTCATATTTTTAAGACCTTAGATTTTTAATTTGCCATATCTTACATTCTCCCCTACTAATAAGAATTTGGTCTTCAAATTTACTACTCAAGTGAGAAAAATCAGATCATAGAATATCCGAACAGTTTAAATACTGAATAAAACTTTCGCACCTGATGTAAATAAGTGAGGGTATTGAGCCCGAATCTCATCCTCA
>JBBUKS010000042.1:4327322-4344685 GCA_038050645.1 Hedychium gardnerianum
TGTGGGAGTAGAGTTGACGAGAAAAAAGTTTCCTGGGTCTCACACATGGCTAGTTACTTACTGCAGGGGTTAAATATCCCTTGTAGCTTCTTTCGCCTTCTTGGTGTTATAACTGTCTAGTGAATACCTAGTTATAACTGTCTAGTCAATACCTACTACTACCCGTTTCTCTATCTTTCCCTTTTCAAGATGGTCACTTGTTCCCCCTTTCTCTTAGGCCTTGTCGTCCAATTCCAATTCGCTTATTACTTATTCATTATTTTTTTGTTTCTTAGATTAACTTGTTATTTGATTCATCATTGTTTTTCTTAAGCCACAGATTTAGAGATTGGAGAATTTTTTTGATTTTAATTCACCATCCAAGATCACAAGGATCCACATTATTTGGATATATATATATAATAACGTAGGATCATAAAATAACGATTATCCTACGGACTGAACAGAAAAAAAAATTATAGAGAAGATAAGAAAATAAATAAATAAAATAAAGAGAAATCGACGTCCTCTAAATTTTATCCAAAATGAAAATATTATTCAATAATCCTCGAACAGGCTTAAATAGACAAATCATAACTCATAAATATCAAAATTATCAAAAATACCTTAAATATCATAAAAATAAAAATTACTAAGAATAGTTAAGGTGTTCGGAGCCTCCGAAAATATCCTAAACGATATTTTTCAGAACGAAACTTGAGCGATTAAAGATTTCACCTGATAACAAATTTAGATCTCTGAAAGAATTATGCATGAAAATAAAATAAAATTTTGATTCAATATCCGAATCAAAAATTATAACCCGTTGAAATATGGATCCTCCTATGTTGGTCATGCATCACCAAACCACTTGAATCCATCGCAACATCATGGTATGCCTTGGAGAATAGACACCGAAAGTCAGACCAAACTCATTCAACTGAAGATTCTTCTCATCCAAAAAGAAAGCTAAAGTCACAAAGCATCATCCTAGATCCCATATTTGACTCAAAAGTATAATAACTTAATCAACAAAGAAAAAAGGAAGCAAAGTGCTTGCTATACATGTTGAATTTAGACTTTGTTATAAATAATCTTTTACACCAATTTCTTCCTATTATATTCAAATAATATAAACAAAATCAAAATGATATATGAACGAAAATTCAAAATTTACATAGACAAATTCACACCATTGACGTAAGCACAAATTTTCTTTACAGCTATATATACTGCTTTGCTTAAAAGCTCAAAAGCATAATTCTTTGCTTGTGACAGACTTTCACTAAGTTCCAGCCTTTATATTGTAGTGTTTGCTACTGAATGACTATTAGATAAAGAAATAGTTCGTGCACCAAGAGACTTACAGATAGTTAACTGAAAAAAGACATGAGCAAAACATTCAATTCAGCAGCAATTGTTGAAGCTTGGTCAATTGCTCAAGAGAAATCTAACATTCTTGGCTGGAAAAGGAGAAAAACACTATCAAGAACCATAATCCATTCTTCTATGCTTTGATCTGAATAAAACAGATGGAACTTACAGCTTCAAGATAACCTCATGAAAGTTTGTTTATGACAGTGGCACATCATCTCTATACGTTTTTTATAACAAGTAAATTTGTTGATCATTGTTATTATCAAAGTCTTATACCTCATGGAAGCTCCTTCTAGCTGTCGCTGAAGCTCATCTTTTGGAACCATCTGTGGACATGAACCACCAGTTCATGCAGATATCATTTTGAAGACTGGATCTCTTGCTCCAGAGGCAAAAGGTGACAGGAATCCTTCCGCTGATAAAACACTATCAACTGGATGTGACATTTCAATAAATATAAATAAGTCTTGTTTGTTTTTGAGGGCTAAATTGATTGTATACTCGAAGAACTTGTGAGTGAGATATCAACCTTACTTTATTGTTCTTTTCAGCTCTACTATTTTTCTGAACAATTCAGATTACAATTTAATAAACTTTGGGAGTTCTTCAAGCATGAATATTTAATTCATATTGAGGTAGTAAACGATTGATGCAATTTAGTAACTCAGATGATTCACAACTCCAAAAAAGATTATTTTGATTTTGGGATCTGCTTGTTCTTCTAGATAATCTAGTGTCTCCTAATGGATACTTTTAAATACAATCATGAAGAGTGCTCAGGACAAGTGGACAATTTGTGCAAACTGAGTTATTTAAATTCCTATTATTCTAAATATATTGAGCATGCCAAGAAGAAACAACACATTCTTGACTGGAAAAAAATAAACATATAAGATGGACATATTAAGAACCAGAATCCAGTCTATTCTACGATCTGCAAAAAAAAAAAACAATTGAAACAATGCGCATCAGCAAAACAACAACCATCAAACTTTATCCTACTAGATGAGATTAGCTAATGAGCATCAGCAAAACCACATGAAAAATTGTTACATATTGTTGTAACCGCTATAGAGTATGCTTTCCACTCTCAGTTTGATAGAAGGTAATAGAGTTAGTATCCATTAGTAATTGAAGTATGCTATTTAAGTAGTTTAAGTTGATTACAGCAGTGATGACCTTTCATAATGATATGAAAAGAGATTGAAAATGAAAAGCAGACTTACCCTTCGCATTGAAGCAGATTCAAGTATAACATCCTCACAGGTGTCTCACATCAACCGAGGAATACCACATTTTGTTGCTCATATTAAGGCAGCTAATAAAGCTCAAATGAACAGGATTCAGAAGAAATTGTGATGATTATCCTAATAATTTTCAACTTTCCCAGATTTTTGAAGGAAACATGAAATCATGACTATCCAATTGCTCAAATTTGCTCCTCCAATAACTCTGCAGAGCACTGAAGAATGGAAGATAGATTATGCTAAAAGAACAGAATGGTGAAAGTGAAGAATCTTGCAAGGGTTGTAAGAGAGGCATCAATTGAGAGGTCTTGATGAAGGTGTACTCCCTATGGTGCATGCATTGAAGGAAGAGTTGTAGTGTGCCATAGTTTTCTACAATTACTCCTTGGATGAATAGAAGATATCAATAAACATGCCCTTCATTTTATCAACAATTTGTTCCAGAATCTTGTCTTGGGAGAGAATATTATTTGGGTGACCTTCCTTTGACTGTGGTAAACGGATTTTGGTACTAGTGGAATCACTTTCTTGGGCAAACAACAATTTGGACAAATGATCTTTTTTGATTTGTGCCTCATACTTTTCCTTTTCACCTGTTCCAGATGTAATCAAGTTGTAAGTGTATACAAATTTCTTTTGACCGATTCTGTATGCTCTGCTGGTGGCTTGTCGTCCTACTGCTGGATTCCATACAACATCAATAAGTATAACCCTTGAGGCGCCGGTTAAGCTTATCCCTTCACAGCAAGCCTTGGTTGATGCAAGTAGCACTTTAGCTTCACTTTTTTCATCATTAAATATGTTTATCGAAGATTGACGATTTCGCAAATGAACCTTTCCGGTCATCTCCAAGACCTCCTTCCCTTCAATCAAGTTAAATTCGTTGATTAGTTGCTCTTTAATCATAGTCAGTGGTTGTATATACTGACTGAAAATAAGCACTTTCTCATTCTGTGATTCACACAATCGAACAATTTCGACAACGAATCGTGTTTTTGCCCCTTCAGCTGGATTGAGTTTCAGTTTTTCCAACAAATCCTTGTCTACCAGCAATTCATCTTCTTTAGACATCTTCAGACAAGTCACCAGGGAAGGATGGATGGAAGCCAAGCAATATTTGTATTCAGAGTCTAAGGCCGATTTTGATCCAATGTGCTTTACTTTTTCGATCATGGCTTTCTGGTGAGGTACGGGATCCAATAGAATTATATATTCTCTCATACCTGCAAGATCATTTAGATCATTATCGACATGAACGTTCCATAGGAAGATAAAAAGAACAACCTGAGTTCTGCATTGTTGCATACCTGGAAGATCATTCAGGATAGTGCCATTATGAATATGCACAAAAGGTTTCAATATAGATCTGACTTCTTCAACATTGTCATCAGTAACATTGCTAGTTAGAGAAGTCCAAAGTTCTTTTCCACCATCTTTTTCAGGAAAGCCAATTTGTTGCTTGTCTATGCAAACCTTTTGCCTTCCGAATTTCGAATTGTTATTTGTGATCTCCTCTGCAAATTTAGGCCGTACCAAACACAAGATATTGTAAAGCTCATCGAAATTATTTTGGAAGGGTGTTCCAGAAAGGATGAGTCGCTTTTCTGCTTTGGCTTTTCCTAGTACCTTCCATATAAGACTCCTTTGATTTCTTGGAATATGCCCTTCATCAAGAACTAGCAAACCTGGTTTCTCAAGAAGAAACTTATCCAATCCGGTTGTCGTCGTCTCAGAGGACAGTTTCTTGAACAAATTATAACTTACTCCAAGGATGCTATTGCCTTTGCTCCATGAACACAGTTTCACAAGACGCACTGACAATTTAGTTCGTGGTTGTCTTGAAGTTAATGAAGAAATTATGGCTTTATCTTCTGTCCCAGTGTATTCTGAAGAATTCAGATTATGAATAGGAATATTGACACCCCATTTTCTAGCTTCTGTCTCCCATGTTAGGAGCATTCCTCTAGGAGCAATTATCACAGGCCTGCAATCTGGAAAAACCTTCATGTAAGTTTGAATAAAAACAATGGATAATCGGGTCTTCCCTGTCCCCGGGGCATGAGAAATCACACACCCCCCTACCACATCAGGTTTAGAATGAGAAATCAACTTGTTTAGATCAATTCCTCCTGCTAGATTTCTCCACATAAACTCGAATGCTTCCTGCTGATGCTGGTACATGGTCTGGTAAACACCTGGAATGAGATCCCACACAGTTTTTATGGAATTGCTATTAGAAGCTTCTCCACTTAAATTAATGGATGCACGAAGGTTCTCAAAATATAGTAGGTCCTGTTCACTGTTGGAATTTCTCATCTTTGATTTTCTAAACATGTTTTGCCCCTACACAGCATGCAAAACAGAGTAAACAATATTAAATAAACGTATCTAGAAGTTTTGGTCGATCAAGGTGTGGAATTCAATTAACTACTTACAAAAGATGAAAGAATATGTCTGATTTCCACATGGACAAAGGAGCAGAACTTGCATATGAGCCCTATTTGTTCATTTAGGATAAAACAATGCTCCCCACTCGAGCAGGATGGCAGTAGTCTATCTTCCATATTTGTGATTTTTTCTTCTTGGCTCTGCTAAATATGAAGAGATTGTAATCTTATGATCAAGAGAGTTATCATATAAATGTACCAAAAACGTTAAAGGGAATAAAATGCAGTAGAAGGACAAAATAGTTCTATTATAAAATAGCATAGATAAAAGAACCACAAAGTGCAAAACCACCCAATCCAGATATTGTGAATCAAATTAGATAACAAGATGAACAGAATGCTAAGTTGATCTCTTAAACTCAAATTATTTAAGAACTTCAAAAATGATCGAGTTAAAGATAAGGGGAAGAACTCAATACATGGCTGCTAATTTTAAATAAATATCATATTCAGGCACACCTTATCAGCATTGTAGGAGCCAATATTCGTAGAACCTATGGCAAAATCAAAATCAGCCCAAAGTTCATCTATAAATTTCTCATGATCAGACTTTTCAACCACTTTCAAATCTTCATCATCCCATGAGAAAAAGTCAGGTTCCTCATTGCAAGACTCCTTTGTAGGAGAGTTAGAAGGAATATCTGTTGCGTTGTCGCACATCGTATTAACAAGGAGCTCTGGAATTAAATACTCTTTGGATGGGATTTCCCTCTTTCTTTTTCCAGATTTCGCACGGTTTAGTAAAGACGACGGTTCATCTATCTGAGGTTTCGAAGATTTCTTCTTGTTTGATGAAGAAGACGGTTCATCTTCCAGTGATTCGTCCCGAGGAATGCATGTTCCTGATTTCTTTGGCTTTGAGCACTTGTTCTTCTTGTTTAATGAAGACGGTGGCTTGTCTTCCCGAGGAATGCATGTTTTTGAGAACATTTTTTTCTTTGTCGAAGACAATGGTTCATCTTCCTGTGATTCATCCTCTTCTTCTTCTTCTTCTTCTTCTTCTTCTTCTTCTTTTTCTTCTTTTTCTTCTTCTTCCTCCTCCTCCTCCTCCTCGCCATCAGAGTCAAGTGTTGCGAAGTACCTACAATAAGAGACTTTTGGTTCTTTTCCAAACCATGATCTGGTCCTCGTTGCAGGACAAGAATATGGCAGTGGATGACAAGTTTTTATAATTTCCTCATGACGTTCATTTGCTTCCGTATATCGCTGATCTTCCTCCACATCTGTCAAGATTATGACGTCAAAATTATCTTCAACCTCCATAGCAGTTTCATCGGATGTGGAACCTGCTCTCTCTTCTTCACCAATGACTTCACACCTCCCTTCATCTTCAAGATGTGAATCTGTTTCATTCATCAACTCTGCGCTGGAACTAGAAATATCAGTTGTATGCACATCATCCAACTCAAGTTCATCCTTTTGGAGAGCATCTAGTTCTGCAGCCCGTTCAACTTCCGAATCCTCATCATCTGGTACTTCCAGAGAAGAGGGAGAATCAACAATCACCTCTTTCGACTTCACATTGCCCTCGTCACTACCTTCATTTGAATCTTCATCGCTGCTTATTGTAAGAACGGCAGGTTCCTGAGAAGCCGAAGAAGCAAGAGGAACCGAGCTCTGTCCTCCTCTTCTTTGATCCTTCATCTCCTCCTCTTTATCAGTATCAAAAAAGACGAATAGGCGAAGAGGCTCTCTGTTTCCGGCGACTTCAGTGGAAGTGATGAAGACGTACCTTTTGCGGGTAGCAACGTGATCGGTTATCGGCAAATAGGCTTCTCTTCGAGTGAGTGCACAACTCGACGGCGTGAAGCTTTCCTGGCATCCGAGGCGAGGGTGACGCCGGTGGTAACGAGGGAGGCGTCGGTCGGAAGAGGGCGCAGGCGGAGAGTGCGATTGCGGGCGTACGTTTCTTCCACTCCAAGAGAAGAGCAGAGGAAGCGACGGCAGGCCACACCGCGGCACAGTCTCCACCAAGGCAGTTTCCGATTCGGGAATGGAAGCTGACACCCGGGTCAAAGCATTTCCGATTATGTTGCAATAGAATGACGAGATTGACCTCAGTCGCATGGCAATTTGCACGTGATCCTGGTTAAATCTTAATTGGGCAGAAAGCGGAGACCGCAAGAGTTGGTAGGGGTATAAAGGTATTTTTCATCGGGATGAACATGCATTTTGAATGAGGACAAAAAGTTGAATGTCCACGCTGTTTCAACATTTTAAGTGCAAGTTTGGCGCCGGTTCGGGTGCCCAGGAACGTGGCCAAATTAACATCCGCGGGTTCAGTCGAACCAACTGAATTGGGTGCACTTTCAAATACTTAATAAATTATATATATATATATATATAATCAAAAATTAAAGCATTTAGAAATCCTATTTCGGATTTTCCTGCACATTATTCATATCTTTTCCTGTTTCTGAACTATTCAGATAAAAGCGCAGTCTGGAAATCGATTTCTGTTCCATGACGCCATAGCGAGGATACGCTTTGATAGTTTCAAAGGAGATCTTTGAAAATTTTCAAGGGCTAAATATTTTAACTTTTCAATAAAAAATAAAGGTCGAGTCACCAAAATAATTATGTATTTCGTCGTAATGATAACTGTATTGTCGAAGGAAGAAGAAGAAAAGCCGAAGGCAAAATAAAATTGATCTTCTTTTATCCTCAAAGTCTGACATGTTCGTCAAGGGCAGCGATTAAGTCCCGTTAGGAAAATCTACTTGATAGAAAGTCTACTGGCCACATGCATCTGTAATTCAATAAAAGAACTCCTGCAAAAGATATGGATAGAATCACAGCAACACAGCTGATCGAAGAAAATATTCAATTCGCCCGGATAATGATGCAATGGTAAAGTAATTATTTTTTATTCTTTAGGCATTTAAAGATTTGAATCCTAGCATCGACCAATTAATAAATGAATTTCTCATTGACTTAACAACATTAATTAATGGATCATCCGTTGAAAGAGACCTTCTAGTACTGCAAGACACTGCGAGACCTTCAGGATACACCTGTAATTCGATCAATGCAACAACCGATTTAATGGTCTCCCATGCACGGGCAGAATCCGGTCACTTCCGCTTCTTCCGGTCATGGGTGGTTCTGGCCGTTCAGTTCTTTCATTCAAACGTTACAGTTCCTTTGACGCCATAAATCTAAAACCTTTTAATCAAATAAAATGAGTTGGCCATTGACTAAATTATGAGTTGCATTGCATCATGCAGCAGCATTTGGCCTCCTACTGAATTCACATTGCTTAATGAGTACGTGACCAATTTGCATGCAAGAAAAATAATAGAGACACGTCCATAGCTCGCTCACAGCATTAAATGGCTCAAAATATCTAATAACAGTGCAGAAGCACAATGATATTTGCATACGACTTCGAGTCCAAGATAACAGCCATTTATAACAATCGTCAAACTCTATTGACAAGGAAGGTAGCTCAATCAGACTAATCCAGTTTGGTGTTACATTTTGATGTAGTTTGTATGCCAATGATACAGTTTGAAACATGAACTGGACCGCTAGTTTTATGGCGTGGAGCTTGTAGAAAAGTCAATCTGCTTCACCTTAAACACAAATCGAAACCTTCAACCAAAATAAAGGACATTGATCACTGAGCCTGCAGAGATTGAAGTAATACTTCTGGACAAATTGAAGTCTAAAATGTTACATTTGATTACATCCCCGACAACGACCTTAAAGAAGGCTGTGAGCAGCAGGACAAAAATGCACAATTCATATCTGAAGTTCGTCCAGAGAAATTTCTTGAGCTGACATGAGCTTCAGTTTCTGCAATAACAAATTACATGGTAGAATAAATCTGAATGCAGTCAATGCATAAGCATTCAGGAGATGGGCCATAACTTCTATGATACCATATCATTTTGCATATGTTTAGTGAACCACAAACTGCAAAATGTATGATTCTAAGAAGTATGAAAAGTATCAGAATAGCAACTTCCTGATGAAACTACCTTCGTAGCCTGAAGAATATGGATTTTGGAGGACTTTTTACTCACCGTGATAAACTGGGGAGGATCGTCAAGACTGGAAGAGCCAAGTATGATTTCCCTCTTCAGCTTGGAAGTAAGCTTGTGAACTACACGAAGCTGACATTGCCCAATAAAAAGGATTAATTAAGACACATCTAACAAAGTGCAAAAATAATATATGCAAAATGTGGTACCTCAGACCGTGTCGCCCCACCAATGATGAAGATAAACATTCGCTGGCCCATCCTTTTAAAATCACTCGAGGCATGCCTCAATACAGAATCACTACAAGGAACATCATCATTCAGTTAAAAAGCATAGACTTAACAGCAAAAAAAAAAAACTAGATTAATCATTCACAAACGACAATCCTAACAGATGGATTAACTTAAACAGGAATATATTTCCTAACACCTTTAACACTACCTTTTATACCTTTATGTTCCTGTATAATTAACATAACTTTCACCAGTTATTCACACACATGAATAGTTCAAATACTAGCAATACCAAGATTATCTAGAATACTTACCTTGAATAGCCATCATCCGAGCTACGAGGTCTAGCCCATGTAGGAGTAGGCCTAGATCTCACAGACTGAGCTGGTGCAGGCATAGAGTGGGTTGTCCTGACAGATGCACGTGAGGTTCCATCCACTGTTGGACAAGGATCATTCAAACAAGGATAATCATCCTTTGATAACTCCCCCTTGCTAAGTTTGTCAATCAACTCCTAAACGAAAATAATATAGGAGAAAAACAATGAGAGACAAAAGACAATAGATGGGATGGGATGTAAAATGAATTTAATTACTACATTAATATTCATAACAACTTAAAATGAAAATCAAAAGACAACATAAACAATTAACAGTTATCTAAAAATTCAATGTGCTGAAAACATTTCAAATTACAAATGTAAATTGTGCAGATATATATAAGGCATTAAACTTTTGGTAGAATATCAATAAACACTATCTTCATCAACATTACACTATCCTTACATTATAAATATTAAACTTTAGGATTCTTAATTCATCAGCTATGAAAAAGAAAATAATATATTGGAAAGCAGGGGAAAAGAAATGCAAGAATATCGTCTTATTAGCCTGTACCATGTTGAGATGCATAAACCAGGATATGTTCCTAAAATGCTTACAATCAATATAATGCACAGGGACCCAATTCAGAAGTATATGAGCCCGTCTATGACAAATTACATCTGACTTTTCAGTTTTCTAGCTGTAATTGACATAATGCAAACAATTGCTAATAGAAAAAAATGGTTAGATAACCGATGAAGATAAACCATTAAACAGTAAAATCAAAATTTGAATGAATGCATAGATAGCATACATAGCTTAACTCCAAATTGTATGGAATACATAATTTCAACTTCCATTCTCACTTGACAATATAACCAACAGCATTAGTTCATCTTTGAGCATACTTTGGATGTTATAATTTGCAAATGAGTATCTCAATACTTATTGATAGATTTCAGACAATGACTCGTATATTTGAGAAGCTCTGTTCATGAAAGTGATTGATTTATCATGTATGATTATCTATTTAAATTGTCATCTCAGTTACTTTAAATGCAATTTTACGGCCGCCTAAACTTCACCTATAAATTTTCATGTCATTATATCAGTAGAAATCTAGTCCAAATTAGGTAGCTGATATTTTATGGATACAGCACATTTTAATCAACAATCAATAATCCCAATGCTACAATTGTTAAAGAATTAATGAAATCATTAGGTAAACAATCACATGAATGGGTAGAATGTCAGTTGCAGTTTTTCTTAAAGAAGCTAACAGAAAGGAAAATGAAATATCAACTAATGGAGAAGATTCAAAGTAGCTCCCGTTCTTATCAAATTAGGGCCATATAACTGAAGTTAGCAGATTTCAAGGTAATAAACATAAACCTCTATCAAAGGATAAAAACGTGAAAGCTGCCAAGTTTCCTCCTCTGATTTCCTTTCTTTCCGTATTCCATGTTTCTTCTGAAAGGCCATAGGAAATAGAAGTTTGTAACAAAACCGAAATCACCAGATGTATTTTACTTCACATTTCTCAATACAATCAGCAAAGTTTACCTTACTCATATCAAACTTGAGAGAGAAAGTACTTCCAGATGCTTTCTTATTATCAGATGTTCCCAAATAGCGCATGTTGTTTACAGCAATCATGTCATCAGATGACAACTGGGCAAGCTAGAAAACGAATCAAATTAGACCATGGAAGATTTTTGCACGTTACACACACACATACACACACACACACATATATATATATATAAGCAGAAGACCATCTACAAGGTACTCAAAGACAGTAATAGAAGTAACTTTGAATTTCATAAATTGATCAGTATGTAGGTGCCCCTAAA
Organism: Hedychium gardnerianum; assembly: GCA_038050645.1. Taxonomy (NCBI): domain Eukaryota; kingdom Viridiplantae; phylum Streptophyta; class Magnoliopsida; order Zingiberales; family Zingiberaceae; genus Hedychium; species Hedychium gardnerianum. Next base: position 4,338,768 of record JBBUKS010000042.1, read on the forward strand.
TAATTGGGACTCACAGCTTCTTGTTGTTGTATCAACATATATACTTTTCCAATATATGAATATTAAAATAAGAATATCAACACATAAAATGCCTAAAATTATTATTTTCTTGAAGTTATACATTAATAAGCTATATAATGTGCATGTGGTCACTTACTTGCATTAACTTTGAGGCTCTATCACCTTCAAATTTCTCAGGATTGATTGATGCATATATCATCATTAAACGTAATTTGCTTTCACGACTAACATCCTGCAGAAGAAAGGCGCTTAAATATCATAAGATACCTGACACAAATCTTACTGTTAAATAGATAATATCCTAAACCTGCTTTGTCCTCAAAAATTGTATTAGTTCTTTAGTTCCAGCATCTCCAAAGACAAGATCTTGCTCCAGTTGTCCAATTTCTCGAAGCCCTTGTTCTCTAATTATTTTATTAATTTTCCCTGCAATCTGCAAAAACATTAATTTTTTATACAACAATTTCAAAATGTCATCATTCTCTTATTATCATACAATTGACTGGTCCAATATTTTAGAGACTTTCATTTTAATTAGAATATTTTAAATAAAGGATGACAGAAAATAATTCCATTCTTCTCTTCCACTTTCTCTAAAATCTTGGAAATCTACCTCTTAAAATTTTTTCCAGGCTCAAGCAACAATCTCAGATAGCAACATACTATCACCTTCCGTGGTTCTTTAGATTTCTATATTAAAAAATTTCAATAGTTATTGCATATCAAATTAATATATTTTCATTAAGTCTAATCAACCAGTTACCAGAGTCGATGCTCAGTCTGGTTTTAATATATGATTAGATGAGGAAAAAAATAGACATGGACAATTGACCTGAAAACCACTAACTTCAAATAGGCACTTTCTAATATCTATGGGACATCAATCCTCATTGTAAACAATGAACTAAGAAAAGCCTCATGATACCCTCATGAACCTTTACGATGCCAAAATATGAAAATATTAGGAGAATCTTCACATAAATCTCTATAGCTCAGGAAAGTGATATCCACCCAAGGTTTAAAGTTTTGTTCCAAACCAAGGTCCCTGAATTGAATGAGATATCAGTGGCGTTGACTGCATGTTGATGTGGTGTTGGTTGGTACTAATCAGGAAGCAGAAGAATCTAGAGGAAAGAAGAAACGAGGGAAAACCTAACTCACAAATAACCTGCTACCGATCAGGAAGCTGAAGAATCAAAGATGAAAGAAGTTTCAAACTATTTGAAATGTTTCAAATGATTCCTTCTATTTTGTTCTGTGTTGGCCGCGAGCACGCGAGAAAACCCATGACTGACCACGGGAATCTCATGCAGTATGGCTGGCATAAGTGTGTTGATGGATTTGGGTGTCGGTCCCATGTCAAAAACGATAAAAATGGACCATATCAAGCGGGCATGGGTTCACACTGGAATCACTAGTAGCTAGTTTAGTTAACTAAGCAAATCAAATAATCCGTGCAAGAGTTGGACCTTCAATGTTTAGTTAATCATCAATGTTCAGAAGAATGGTTAACATAGGCACTCAAGAGGACACAGACATCACTACAAATGTAAAAAAATTATAGAAACAACGTTGTTGGATACTTGTATCCACACCCAGATACTCATTTCCAAGTCTGCATAACATGTAGATAAAAATACCAGGGATAAAGATAAGTAAAAAATCCTAGGATAAGTGGACAAATAAGTGAATCATGATACCCATGGTTTATCACCTTTATGTTAGGAACATGTATGACCCAAAAAATGACCACAAATATTCGTATGTATATATACACCAGTCAATTGCAATCAGAAATCTTAGGAAAATGACTAACCTCGACGTGGAGAGAAAGTTTGTCAATTTGTTCACTGTACTGTGGTAAAGCTTGCACCATCTTTTGCAAATCTCTAGTAGACAGTTCACCACCATCTCTAATAATAACAGCAAAACAGTGTCAAATTCGCCATTAAGATAATTAAATTGACCAAATTATCAGATAAAATACAAAGTCACCAAAACTAATTGACAATCTAAATTAGAATGGTCTGTGATTTTTACCTAAAGAAACTTAATCAACAAAAGTCAATTTAACTTTTAGAAAGGAAGATAATTTCTAGTTTCTGAAAAGCCTATATAACATTTGAGCAACTAGTTATATTGTCAACCCGACTGTAATATTGTCAATTAGGCATAGTGCAACATAAGCTTCTGGTATATTGCTAAGGCTAGATCAGTTGATATTAGATGGCATGCACCCAAGACAAAAATGTACAGTGCAGAACATGAAACAGTATCTACCAAAGGAGTTACCTTGAACTATGGATTTGAGCAGCTTTGTTCTTTGATATAAAGTTTGTCATCTTCTCATGCAATCTCTCACTGGCCTGCCAAATGACAAATTGAGTAGTAAATGCATCTTCCATCATCATGAAACAATAATCACCAATCTAAGTTATCAAAACTGACATCTGCTATGTGTGAATCCCGAAGTTCAAGCCAAATTGGATCATGATCTTCCAGAAGAACCTCTTTCTTGTCAGTTGTTGATCCCGTTTTGCTGGGAACCTTCACATGAAAGGTATAAATCACAACTACATACCATGAAGAAGGAACACTAAATCTGCAAAAATATACATCCATGTACTAACCTCATGTGTATATTTATTACCCTCCATGTTTAGTAAATCATGACACATTGCATCATAAGTCCATTCATGTATAATAGGGGCAATCTGACAATTCAACAATAAGATTGTCGCATATATCAAGTCTACTATTTAAGAGACAACTAGGCATATCAAATTGCAAAAAGAAAAAAAAAAGTACCTGATCTATAGAGCGATCAACAATAAGAAACTCACAAGTCTCTTTTTGGGGGAAATCAGGAATTGTACTTTTGTACTTAGCAATACAGTTCCATACTAAAGCAGCAAGCTTAGTTGGAACTAGATCACGAAGTGTTGTCAATGTGGAAACATCTGAACATGACTTAGCAGCGCGATATCGCAGACAAGGAAATTCCTAGAAAATGCATGTACTCAATGAAATGTGTATGTACTCACATATATATGTCATATGACAACGCTTTAAAAAGTTCAAATCCTATCTAACACCAATATCCAACACAAGATCATAATGCAATTTTTTAATATAAATGACAACAGTTAAGGACATTAAAGAATTTGAAAAGTTGTCTTGCTTAATATGAATAAATAGATAATCTTATGGAGAATAAATGAGTTCAAAGGAAACAACGCCCACAATACTAGTTTAAATTAGAATCCTTTCAGGACAATTTATCTTGTTGGTATATATATATATAAAGAGAGAGAGTCCTGTTACCCCACCTGCTGTTAAAAAATATCTTAAAAAAAATTCTCACTTCCTTTACCTGAGAATCGAAAACCAGAATTGGGCAAAATCTCTTTGCCACAGCAGGTGCCCATGGGTTGCCCATAGATGGGTGAGTAGGTAACAGGATTGTATATATATGTGCACTATTCAGATCTAAAACCAATAGTGGTTCTGTGTCCTAACAATTCTAGCTTCTGTTGTATTTTATTTTCTAGACCACATTACTCAGAATTGACAAAAAAAAAAAGTGTGACGAAAAGTTGTACAAACCTTCATAACTAGTATGGATCGTAGAAAGGTCACAAATTATTACATGCTCAATTACATTACAAAGCCCTCCTATTTATGGGTCAAGCTAATGAGCAATAATGCCTTCTATTTTTCTCTATCCAGTGAATTCAAGTACGATGCTAATTAATTACTGTACTGAGACAGATAATTACCAGAAAACTTAGATCCACTCATATAGTAATGACTCTAGTTCACATTTTAATGTGAATTCTTACTGTCTGAATTTTTTTGATCCCAGATAGATACATCTAAAGTTAAGTGGAAAGTGGTTGAGAAAGTCATCCACCAGCCCTTCAGCCCTAGATCCAATTGCTATTTTAGTTTTCTTGGTTGTTAAAATTGTTTGAACTTATAAAAACCTCCCTCGCCGTTGTTTCCAACATCTTCAATCATGACTCTACCAACTTCACAACTCTCCTCTTTTTCATTTGAATTCTACAATTTTATTTTCCTATTGCTCTAAAAGTGCAAACTGTTAATCAAGATTTAAAGTAGTGTTCCATGCCTAAGTTTTGGTCTGCGTTGTAAGTACAATTTCATTACCATACATGCCAACACTTGCACACTTTGGCACACTTATGTGATGCTCTATGATCTACTTTCACCTAGTTTGTTTCCCTCCAAATATAAGCTATAACAACTAATTATGTCAATTGAATAAAAAGTTTGGAGCAACAAGTTATAAAATTTGCCATACATCTCAACAACTAATACTAAAATTAGTATTCTTCATCAGATGGATGCATTGGAAGAGAATATTGGTTCATGTAGTATCCTAGTATGTAGCCCCACAATTTTCAAATGAATAATGCTCCCATAGCATCTAGTAGTACAATTAATTTCTCCACGAATTAACAATTCATAAACTTATCTTGATTAACCATTAGGAGTTGAATTTAGATTGGCACATCTAGAATTGGAACTAGCACAAGTATAAGATATGGCTATATATCAGTTTCTCCAAATTTGGCATCACCTCTCCTCTTTTGCTCCTGCTGATGCCACAATTGATGCTTCCGCCGTTCCCTTCGCCACACATTTTTATAGTGTTTCATCAAGCCCAATGATCGGCAAACAAAAACTAAGGATGAGTCATGAAAGGGAATCTTCTTTTCTCAACCAGCTCCATCCAAAACCATCTAAAACAAGCCGATATAAGCTTGTATTAGTTGGTACCAATGAATTTGTGTCAAAATGGGAGGCACATTGGCATTTATCTGTGCTGACATAGGTATTGATCAGTGACCAGAACAAATATGTTGCAATTGTGTCACGCAATATCAAAAACATTTGTCCTCTAATCCATTAACTTACTATACAACAAAAAGGTCATCCTTCTCTTGCAAAGCATTTGTTAGCCTGCATAATCTAAAACTGGCATCAACTATCACTGATAACAGGGACCATCTAACAGTGCAGAACATTCATAAGGTATTATTAGCGGGACTTTTGGTGAGTTAGTAGTCGTATGCGCCTAATAATAAGATAATTTGTGTGTTAGCTCGATTGCTATGCACTTTTTGCTTTTGGATGAACAAATGGGTGGGATTGCTCCAAAATACTGAAACACTGACACTGTATTGGTCATTATTTTTATAGGGGCCATGATTTTGGATAAGAGGTTAGCAGTCAATTAAAGTATATGCCTGGTATCAGTATTGTATCGTACCTTTTAAACATGGATGGATCTCAATAAGAAACCAAGATTAATAATCATAAAACTCACAACTAGCATACCACTTATTTATTATTTATTTATCTTTTGTTATTAGTTTGTCCAGAACATGATATACTAGTGGGTAAATGAAACCACCAGAACCGGCATCCATCTCATACCAATTAGCAGTGTTGAAATTCTTGATCAAAAAGAACCATCCTTATTGGCAAGAACCTGAGATGGGTAGGATATTCAGCAAACCATAAAAATTCTGACAACGCTTGGATTTGTAGTTGTACATCTGACAGATAGCTAAAAGGATACAAATCACAAAACCACTGGAGTTATATCTTCCTCTATTGTTAACTATTTAGCTGTTTATTTCTGTACAAGGTAATTTATTAGCTAATCTTCTTTCCATAATTCATTATTCACCATTTTCTTCTAAATATTATGAGATAACCATGGGTCATGTTTGGTTTAAATTCCTGCATGCTGAAAGCCTACTAGCAAGTACTAGATTCATATCACAAAACGTGCCTTGAACAAATATTCATTTTGAAACAGATCAATCCAACAAAAAAATTCAGAAATTAGATCTTGATCATCAATC
>JBBUKS010000042.1:4346273-4361861 GCA_038050645.1 Hedychium gardnerianum
TAAGTAAGGTAAGCACTGGAGGAGAGAGATCCAGTGAGGACGAGTTCCAGTTGGAACTTAGGCGTTGATCCAGCTTAGATTCAATTTAGAAGTCTAAGCTAAGATCAAACTAGACCCAGACTAAGTCTAAGTCATATTTATCATGTATCTATTTTATATGTAACTCTTTTGTTGCAGGTATTTTGTACTAATGTATTTTGCAGGAGTTAAAGCTTCGAATCAACAGTACTCCAACTATGGAGGCGCCTCGGTGTGATGGAGGCGCCTCAGCACAAAGGCGCTGGATACGCCTCGGATGGTTGGGGGCGCCTCAACATTGGAGGCGCCTCAGATGGCTAGAGGCGCCTCAGCGCCTGGATAAACGTTGTTGACGTGCAAAGCTGATGGAGGCGCCTCAGCGCCTGTATAAGCGTTGTTGACGCGCAGAGCTGATGGAGGCGCCCTGGAGTGCTTGGAGGCGCCTCAAAGTGGATAAACAACGACTTTATCGAATCTGATCAGCCTCAATGGAGGTGCCCTAGAGCGTTGGAGGCGCCCTCAACGAGCTATATTAGAGCATCTCGACTAGCAACTCTGTACAACTCTTCCAAACGCTGTTTCGACCTCATACTGCTACCCCGAAGCTCCAAAAATTACTGTACTACAATCCTGCTGCATTGGACTGACACCAGAATCATTTTTCTGCAGTAGAATCCTCACCAACACACGAGCTCAACCCGTACTCATCTTCCGTGTTGATAACGAAATTATTTAAGTAATTTTATTTCTGTAATTGCACAGGGAAGTGTATGATTGTTACACTTCCCTTATATTGTACTCGATTGCTTTTCCAGAGGTTTCCCAGAAAAGGATTTTAGTGGATTGTCCAACGATACGATCCCAATTATCATGGGCCTTGGAGTAGGAGTCGGCGAAGGCTCCGAACCAAGTAAAACCAACTGTGTTCTTGCTTATCTTTGTATTTTGTTTTTCGTTGCGCACTCGAATTTCCAACGATTTTTAAAAATCAGAAAAGAAAAGTTTTAAACACGTGATTCACCCCTCTCTCACGTGCACTCGATCCTACAAGTGGTATCGGAGCGGGGAAGTTTGATTTTAGTGCAACCACTAAATCAAGAGTTTTTGTTTCTTTTTCTTTCTTTCTTTTATTTATTTATTCTTCTCGCACTACTAATCCAAAGAACAAGTCTTGAAAACTCTGTTTTCTTGTTTTTGTTTATGCAAAAACTCAATGGCACAGAACGAAGGATACAACACTGCCCGTCCACCGCTATTCAATGGAGACAACTTTCCGTACTGGAAAAGAAGGATGGGATGGAGGTCTACCTGAAAACCGACATCGAGCAATGATTCATGGTAAGACGAGGGTACACAACTCCAACTGACAACTTCGACAAAATCCTTGAACTAGAAGAGTGGACACCATTAGCGACGAAAATGTGAATTCCGTCGCTAAATTCGTTTGCGACTCGATCATTTACGACGTACATAATTCCTTCGTATTCCGTCTCTAAGTACATTTAGCGACGGAAATAGTTTGTCTCTAAAACACCTTTTTTTGTAGTGATCGACGGTCTCCAACTCATTCTTCTATTCCACATCTCCTATTCTACATGGGCTACACAGCTAATAAATGTGAGTATCTTGCTTGTCTTTTTCTTTTTTTTGGGCCCAGTGGGCATGGGCAAGCTCCACCCATATATCAAGTGACTAGCAAGTCCAAGCAGGCTAAAGTGACCAGATGCTTGATAAAGGAAAATCCTGATAGAGTAAGCCCTAGGTGGTGAAAGTCTTGGAGGAGTAAACTCAAAGTAAGAGTGAAGCTTAGTAGGTCAGGTAAACTAATAGGATTAGGTCAGGTTGTTTATTTGTATTTGTATGTTTGTCTTGTAGGAACCTGAATCTGGAAGCAAGACTAGGAAGCAGACAGACAGAAACAAACCAGATGTAGCTGGACCAAGTCCGGAGTGAACTAAACTCCAAGCGTCTGGACCGATTCCAGGCATCCGGATCCTAAGTGCCCAGGAGGTTTGACTCATCCAAACGCTCAAAAAGTTTCCAGGCACCCGGACAAGGATAAGTCAAGGCTAAATCAGTTGGACAAAGTTTCATCCTGAAAGCGCCATGCCAGCAGTCCAGGTGCCCGAGGATGGTCCTAGCACCCGTAGATGGATAAAACTGTGACGGGATCAGATTGGATGAGGCTGACATCTAGGCTCCCGGAGCTGGTCCATGCGCTCAGAGCTGGTCCAGGAGCCCGAAGAGACTATAAAGAGACCTACAAATAAAGCCTTCGATAACAACTTCTTCTACTACTCCTTACTCTATGCTCGTGAAAATGCTTGAAGCTTTGTGACCGAGAAGCTCCAGGAGAGGTGCGCTGCGCTCTGGACTTCTAGATCGGCTGCTAATCTTTGTTTGTATACATACATACATATATATATATATATATATATCCACGCTTACGGATTTCATCTTTTGTCGAACTCAGTACAACCAATCACGGTAACCTAAAGTTTATGTGAGATTATTTGTCAATTTTACTTGATTTAAATTTGAATTTGGAAGATTATTTGACCTTGCCACCCTGACGCCCCCCTCCACGATTGCCCCCACAATATTAGGAGGGAGTAAATAAAAAAATCGAAGTGGACCCCATGTGGGAGGGTATGTCCACGACTTTTGTCGGGATTCACCTTACTTGAATTCGATAAATCTTCCACTTAGAATAGGTGATATGACCAGGATTATTAAATTGAAATTATTTTCAAAATAGTCATTCAACATAGTAATGATTTAATGAATTTCTTGATTATTTGTGTGTATTACATAGATATTTTTTAAAAAACTATATACTTTGAAAGTCATGTTTGTTGACCATCACTTAGAGTCAAGATCCATAAGTCAACTTAGAACATTTAGACCCCTAGACACTTAGGTAGATTTTTTTGTGGTTAATAAAGATAACTAGAGTGTGTTAGATTAAGAGGAGGTACATTTGAAAAATAGTTTTGATTTTTTTGAAAATGCTTTGAAATTTTTTGAAAAATTGTGGAAAATCTTTGAAATTTTTCTTGAAAATTCTTTTTAAAAAAACCATTTGAAAAATCTTTGAAATTTTTTGAAACACAAATTTCTAGAAATCTTTTTAAAGTACTTAGCAATTTTTTTTTCTTAAAACCTTCAAATACTTAAAAGAAATTTTATTCAAAATTAATTTTTGAAAATAATGCCTTATCTTCGAAATATTATAAGTGTTTTCAAAAAATAACTTTTTTTTGACAATATGCTTTAATATATGTCTTTCAAAAATTATTTTCATACACTTAATTTATTATCTTTTGGAATTAATTTTGAAAACCATTTCAAATATTATTATTGGTGTAAAGCCTAAGGTGGACCTTAGGTAATTTAATTATTTTTTTATGTGTGTCAAAAGAGGGGAGTGAACCTTAAGTTAGAAATATTTAGAATCTCCCAGTTTAGCATAAGACCAAAAAGGAAAGATTGTTGGTGCAATCGATCTCTAGGGTTTCAATATTTGACAATATAATATCTAACCAAGGGTTAATTCAAACAGAACTAGATGTTTGAATAAGAGTAAACTTTAGTCAGGTTAAAGGTTGATCATATGACTAGCAAGAGTGAAGTCTAGTTAGGTCAAAGTTTGACCGGATGACTAGCAAGGGAAAGATATAGCATGTTAGTAAGAATCGAATGTTAGGCAAAAGTCTAGTCAGGTCAAGAGTGACCGGATGACTAGCAAGGGAAAGACCTAGCAGGTTAGTGATAATCGAATGTTAGGCAAAAGTTCAGGTATGTCAAGGTAACCAGATGTCTAGCAGGGGTGAGTAATCTACCAAGTGACTAGCAAGTACAAGCAAGTCAAGGTGACTGGATGCTTAACAAAGGAAAATCATGGGGGAGTGAGCCCTAGGTGGTGAAAGTCTTGAAGAAGTGAACTCCAAGCAAAAGTGAAGCCTAGTAGGTCAGGTAGACTTACAAAATTAGGCTAAGTTGTTTGTTTGTATTTGTATGTTTGTCTTGCAAGAACCTGAAGCTGGAAGCAAGACTGGGAAGCAAACAGACGCAAAATAGACACAGCCAAACCAAGTTCGGAGTGAACTAGAATCCAAGCACCCAGATCGGTTCCAAGCGCCCGGAACAATTCGAGGCGCCCGGAATGGTTCCAGGCACCCGGGAGGTTTGACTCATCCAAGTGCCCGAAAAGTTTCCAGGCGAGTAGGATAAGTTGAGGCTGAATATGTCAGATAGAGCTTTGTCCAAAAAGTGTCACGTCAGTAGTCTAGGCGTCCAAGGATGGTCCAAGCGCCCGAAGATGGATAAAATTGTGACAGGATCGGATCAGATGAGGCCGACATGAAGGCGCTCGAGGCTGGTCTAGGCGCCCGGAGAGACTCTATAAGAGCCCTACAAACAGAGCCTTCGATAACAACTTCTTCTACTACTCCTTACTCTGTGCTCGTGAAAACACTTGAAGCTCTGTGAACGGGAAGCTCTAGGAGGGGTGCGCTACGCTCAGGATTTCCAGATCGGGCGTCAATCTTTGTTTGCATTTTATATATATTTGTGTTTTACTATTTAACTATTTGTGATTGATAATAATCTATAAGCGGTTTCTCTACCTCCGAAAAAGTTTTCAAAATGAGAAGATCTAGTGGATGGACGCCTCTCGTACTTAGGTCTTGGATGTACTAACTCCGGAGGGTTGAAAACCAAGTAAATTCGCGAGTGCTCTTTTCTTTAAAATATTTATTATATTCTGCTACAAGTACTAACTGTTGGATTTGGTGGTGGTGCAATCTTAGAGTAGACAAAATGACGGTATAACAACGCTTTGGCAAAGTCGAGGCTAGAGTTGGACTTTATCTCTTTAAGACAAATTTACCCAACACACGGTGCTCACGGAACACGACAATCATCTCTCAAGATACAACGACTTTATCTTGCGATAGCAGTACTGTAAATCGCAAGACCTCCAAACCGAAGAAGTTTCTTGAACTCTCCAATGCAAGTATGGAATGCAATGCTTACTTTGCTTGAATTAGAATGAATGAAATGAGAATGTGAGGGATCTTATTTATACCAATTGAAGGGGTAGAAGAACCTCTTGGTTCAATTAGATCTCATCCCTCCAACTTGAATCGAATGATCTAGATCGCATCCTTTCCTAAGGGACACAATGTCTCTTCATTTGAATGTCTTCCTTTTGAAATCAATGGTTGAGATTGAGCCAAAAGAAAGGGCACTTATGCCTTCTCATTTGGATGAATCTGATTTATCCATCTTAATCCGACAATCCAGATTAAGCCATGTCACTAATCCATGTGATTTCTCATTCACACTCTAGTTGGTTTAAAACTAAATTTTCAACAATCCTCCATATGAATGAAAATTAATGATGCATGTATGTTGACATCAAAGGAGAGTTCAATCGAAAGATTATTGCATCAGGAGAGGTAACTTGTGACTTTGAACCTTCCGTGATAGAGTACCATCGAATTTACTAGGTTGCTTAGTAAACGCGATGTCTAGAACTACTCAGCCGTTCGTGTAAACCAAGACAATGATATCTACACAATAACCTTTCTCACTTCTTTATAGTTCTTATGGTTATGTTCATTTTGGCCATGGATAACATTTTGGATTCATAAGTGTTTCGTTGAAGCTATCCATCTTCACACTTATATAGGTGACCTCCTATCAAGAGTGTCCTATCATACTCTACTTTTTCAAGTATAGGAGTCATTAAAAGTTTATAACTTAACCTCATTACATTTAGTAGGCAGCACTTTTCTACCCTAGGAATGAGATGAGAACTAGTACAAGTGCTCACACGAACTTTCATAATTTCTTTATCCCATTGAACCAAAATCTTGGGATCTCCAATCAACAAGGTTGGGTTACTACTATGAATGTTCTTGTTTATAGATTTTTAATCTCATTCCTCTTGATGTGCAGTATATTTGATCTCTATTCAAATCTTTTGTAAACAAATCTGCCAAGTTATGATTCAGATTAAGTCATGTCACCAATCCATGTGATTTCTCATTCATACTCTAGTTGGTTTAAAACCAATTTTCCAACACTAACTCTGTAGAAAAGATGAATGAACGAACAAGATGAAACGAGTAAAAGAAAGGATCGATATTCACCCCCCCCCTTTTATTGACTCGCTCGGTCCTACAAGTTATAACCCTCCTCTTTTCGATGCTCTCAAAAGTTCCTCTCTCTTCTTCAAAGTTTTACTCTATATACCTAATGAACCTAAAATTTTTTGAATCACTTCAAGTCAAAATCAATATATTCATGAAAGCCTTTTTAATGTATCTACGTCGAATTCGATAGCATAAATTAAAAGCAATGCATTTTTAAATATACAAAAGCTTATAAAATTTATCACAAACTCATTATAATGCCTATGACAATGATACTCACTATTTCAACACCACCAATGAATTTCTAGGACTCCTTTGGTTCGAAAAATATTAAACTTTTAAATTTTTAAATAGTATAAGTTCATTAGTTAGTTTTGTCTGAAACTGATTGATAGACCTAAAGAACTTTAAATCATTTTAAATTAAAATCAATATATTTCTGAAAATCTTCTTTAACGTATCCATGCCCTTTGAATGGATAGCGCAAAAATTTAAATAAGAGAAAAAAACTTTTGAGAACAGTAAAAGGATGAGGGATATAATGGGAATGTATTATGTGATTTTAAGATTATGAAAGTTAGGTGCGTAGTAATAGAAATCTCAAAATCTGTAAAATACCGTTGTCATATTCATTACTGAGATTTGTTCTTAAGCTTTTCTTACGGGCTCAAAAGGATTTATGATTGATCTCCTCACCAAAAAATCCGATCTTTGCCTTAAAAGTATATACTTTTGGCTTTTTCATATTCGTTATTTCCTTTATTTATATAATTGTTATCGATATTAATTCGATCAGATCCCAAGAAAGGCATGCTAGTGCTAACAATCTAACAACGTAAGTGATTATAATCACTGATTCATATTAATTATACGTCCAAACCACGGCAACATCACATCCTTTTTATTCTGAAACTTTTACTACTTAATTATGCTCCACGAGAAGACACGCAGCGACTCGTTCACTTTGGCTTTGCTGGCTGAGTAACCTTGGCAGTAGCAGTGCTTGGGGCCTGCAGGATTCGATGTATAGGTTAAGCACTTCGCAAACCGTGAGTACTATGCTCTTGGTTTCGAGTTGACAAAAGGTATTTTAAGGATAAATTGAAAACGAACGCATGGATCACCTTCTTTGGCTCCTGTGGCTTCTTGTTTGTGGTGACTGCAGGTTTTACGGCTGCAGGCTTGAGCTGAACCTTGGGCCCTGGAGATGCGGCCACTGGCTTTTCCTCTTTCATGGAGGCCATTCCAAGATATTCGGAGTGAAACTTGCTGCAGGATCTTGCATTGCCTCTGCCCACAATTTATAGAGCAGTGCTGAATGAAGTATCAGGATTCCTTGGTTGCATATCACCATTTAGAAATACGATGTCTGTGTCTTTTGTTAGGCATTATTGAGCAGGCTCGGAGATTCTGATCAGTAGTGGAATAAAAAGTTGTGTGAAATAATGGAGGTGGTGCAGAAATTATTGAGACAAGTTGTACAGGGACAAGGGAATCCTTGCTTTTCTTTATGGCTTTCATTGTTTTCCATACATATTTCAGGAGGACGAGTTAAAATAATTCACATAGAATCGTGCAGATCAAAATATAAATGCATAATGGAAACACCATAGAGGCATTATTTATGTGGCTAATCCATTAGGGTGTATTGATTCATTTCGAGGTTGATCTATAGAATGGTAGATTTCATATTGGATTGTCTCCAATTTCGATAAACTAGTATAAGGGCCCTAATACATTATTTTGTCGAGGTATTACGCATGCCTAAACCAAAATGTTCATCGACCAACAACGATATAAAGCAAAATGAGAAATAACCGGTCGTTACTTTGAGTTCGTCCTACATCTACCATCATCAAAAACAGGTTTGTTTCTCACCATAAGCAAATACCGCATCGAACTAGGTAGTTTCTTCTTGTTGGGACTCCATAATCTGGGGGTTCACTGCAGCCGCCTCCACTATAACCTTCATAGGGGTGCTGCCACTATTGTCAGCTGTTGCTACTGCTACTGCTGCTGGATTGTTACCATGGGAGCTACTTGAATCCTTTGGATGAGGAAGGGAGATTGTCGTTACCTCGTCGGTGTTGACATCCATTAGCTTGCGCTGTTTCCTGCTCCTTTGTGAATTCAAATCCTTGGAAGAAATCAATGTGATGTCTTTTGTTGTAGCTTGCTGATCAATGGGACCAGATGCTTTTGCAGCTTGCAGCATCTGTAAACGGTAATCAGTTTCGGGACGCCTACATACCTTTCTCAATGGAACTATCTCCTGGAAATGAAAATGAAACTGTAAGTTGATTCATGTATCAAAAAGTAATTAGACAAAAGAAATTTCTGCTAAATATTTTCATTTGCAATCTAAAAATCAAAATAAATCCAAAGAACTTGAACAAAATTAATCGAGAAATATTCATAGAGAGACATTAGAATGTTCACTCAGCGCAAGTTATCTCAAGGTTTACAATCTACCTAAATTGCATTTGTCCTTTCATCAGCTTTATATCGTATTCTTTCTACCAATAACTTTGGCTGATACTTGTCATGCACGCCATAACCCAAGAATGAACAATTGTTTTGTATTTCAAATTTTCCTATTTATTTAATTGCTCATAACAATATCAAAGATAGAAAATTTATTATAAATGCTACCTCGGATTGGTCATGGTCATAGCGAACAAGAAATCTACACCGGCATCCGCGTACATCATGCCTTCGTCTTTGTACATCAAGAACATGAGCATCAAAGTAAAGAGCCTGTTCTTTACCTTCCTGAAACACCAGCTGAGAAACGTCATAATCAAATAACAAATAGTAAAATAATTGCTTTCAAAATCATTAAATTGCAAATTAAGATATTTTATGTTGCATTGTAAAGAATGCAAGAGATAGCAAATAATAAGTTCTTTAAACTTCTGGCTGAATGAAAAAAGAAGACTTGAAAAAAAAAACAAATGTGTTTCAAACAGCGTTATAAACACGGTTTAGTATATAGACAAGAAGCTAAAACAACTAACCATTTTGGCTTAACTAGACAATAGCCAGGTGCAAATGCACACAATAGATTTAATTTATAAAATTTTATTATTAAAAAAATAATTAATAATAAACTCTCTTTTTTACCTCTTAAAATTTTAAAATAATCTCTCAAATAAATCAATTGGGAAATTCAGAAAAAAATAAAAGATTTATTGATTATGAGAAATTAGTAAATATAAACATAAAGAGTATGTAAATTATATTAAAATTCTAAGAATTCTGTACAGAGGTAAAAAGAAAAATATAAAATAAACTTTTCTCTATACATAACGTAATAATGAATGTAATTATCTGTAATCAATTTAAAATATAGTATATGCAATTAAATCACGATAATAAAATATATGCATAAATAATATTTAGTTAAAATAAAATAAAAAGGTTATCAAATGTATGGATAAAACATGTCTAAACATGAATACAAACATTAAGGAAATTAATAGGATGGAGATACATGACGAGCATGAGAATAACAAAATTGTTAGGAATTCCCTATCTTTTAAACCCCTTAAATAGTTGGTGATCATGTAGACATGCCATACTTCAACTGGATGGTAAAGATACTATCACCAATTAATTAGTTGATAATAACACAAGGATGTCTTTAGGTATGGATCCAACAATTCAAGATGTGCTATATTCCTGTGTACTAGATGCTTCAACTTTTATGTTCAGAATGTTCACCGTCAAATGAAAATCGCCCATATACAAAGGCTAATTTAGAAAACTAACATGGGAGGTCACCTGAAAGCAAAGGATGAGATCTCCAGGAAGTACAGCAACACATTCAGCAGCTTCGCATGGAAGTGATCGCTGTCTAACGCATCTGCGTACATTAATCCACTCATCCTCTTCCACGCCAAACCCAGAGAACCGAACTCGAACTTCCTGGAAAAGAGAATACAATGAATTAGAGAAAATGAATGTTCCCTACATTTATACCATCAGGTACTAGGTTGGAACAAACTTAGTTTCTCATCTCAAGAAGTAGCTTGCCACAAAGGCAAACTACAAAATGATAATATTGTTTGAACCACTAAAAGTGTCTAGTTAGATATTAAGGTAACAACAAGTGCCTGGAGCACAACAAAATGGAAGTGGAATATAATTACCGGGTCACCAGTTTCAAACAATCTATGGGAAAGAAAGGCAGAAACATCATACCTGCATATTAAGTCACTATTAGTTTTTATGCGGAAATAGAAGGATAATTATCATATAGCATATCAAGTAACATTTACAAGTCAGAGAATGTGATCTGATTGTAAGGCAATTTGGCTAAAACAGGCTTACATGAACCCAAATTTGGTTTGCTAATTTATGTTGATCACATTTTAGTTTAGATGTAGTCTGTACAGTGTTTTCCAAACATATTTCATAATTGTTTCTTATATTCTCCATTCCAGTTACTTGGTGATGTTGTACCCTCATGATTTCTATATTTTCACCTCATGTCATACATCATAGGGCATCCAGTTGTATATCTTTCGGCTTTTTACCGAACTACGTAGGTGAGGTTTCGAAATTATCAAATCGCCTAAGGTAGTTTATAAATTACCAAAGCATATATGCTGTACCAATTTTACCTCTGTTACTGTTCCCAGTCAAGTCGATTTTTTTAGCGAATCATTTTTTTTTAAGCCGATTTTGACCAATTCATGTTCAAAAAATCACTGCTCTCAATATACTGGGTCAAATTGGTGTTTGAGGGCATTTTTACAATCAGGAGAACTAGACGAATACATAAGAACTAGTTTTGTGTCATTCCGAACACTCTAAGTCCATCAGCCGAAACAAACCGGCTGATGGACCTAGAGACCTCGGAATGATACGAAACTAATTCCTATGTGTTCGTCTAGTTCTCCTGATTGTAAAAATGCCCTCAAACATCAATTTGACCCAATAAAAAAATTGACTCGACTGGGAACATTAACAAGGGTAAAATCGGTATATGTGATTTGGTAATTTATAAACTACCCTACACGATTTGGTAATTTCGAAACCTTAGCTACGCGGTTCGGTAAAAAACCGTATATCTTTCAAACAGACTGCTTTAATAAAAAAAAATAGATTTACTTGGCCTGCCACAATTATCCCTAGGCAAATATAGCAGGTAAGACTGCTTGCAAGTAGTGAATCGTAAGAGAGATATTAAGCATATAAACTAGATCATTCAATAAATATATGAAAAGCAAATTGAATACACATCGGTTGTGTCCTAACAGACTATAGCAATAAAATCTAAGATAAGGAAGGATTTTCACCATGCTCCATCCCTCGCTGACTTTGCTTCGAATTCCACCAGACCATTATCTGTAGAACTCCGTCCTAGATGACAAAATAAGAGGATCATTCAAGGTGGGGAAAGATAGAGAGAACTGACATTCAGATATAGAAATGGATCAACCAAAAATACAAATCAGTTAGGTGAAGGGCCCTTGGTACACAGACATTCGAGGAGGGTTGCACTTTCACATGCAGTTTACTAAGAAAGGGTGAAGACCTTGCTCCCTGGAAGGATGAACAAGGTGCAGGACCATTTCATATTCAAGCATCTCAGGAGGGTCAGACTATCCCCATACAGTCAACTAAGGAGTGAGCATAGTTTGACCTCCAGGAGGGTGGAACAAGGTGCAGACTCCTCCGCACTCAAACTCGTGTAGAACATGATCACTTGGTACATGTTTCATAGGTTGATAAAAGAGGCTAAGTTACCGTGTACCCAGGGGAGAGAGCAATCTAAAATACCTAGGAACTTACATGGAAGCTCTTGACACTTAAGCATGCTCATTATCTTCCTGTTCAACCTTGTGGGAATAGGCCCATGCTAGTTTAATATTTTGATTACTTGCATGGAGAGCCAATTTCCAAGCTGGTAGCCAATTTCTCAAACTTTCCAACAGAGCTTCATCAAGTCAACAGACTTAGGAAAGAATAATCATTAATAGCTACTCCTAAGCAAATCATAGATAGGTAAAGAATGAAAGCTTCCTAAAAGTTGAAAACAAGAAAAGAGATACACCATAAGTAGAAACATAAACAGTAAACCAAAGAAAATTACCAGTAGGAGCAGAAATAGGAGCAGCCACATTTGTAAATGGAATTGATTCCTCTCGATGCAGAGGCACAATATTTAACTTCGCAGGTGGCTTGCTCAACTTTGCTCTCTGTGCGTATCTCCTATTCTGGAACCAATTCCATACCTATAACATCTCTAGTGTTAACAATAGTTCGAGAAGGTGATATCTCAGTAGCAGCATGAAGTGGCAGTAAACCTGCTTTGATTGCACGACAATCTTCCCAGCTCGCTCAGAGGATTGACTTTAAAAGGCAAAATATTAAGAGAATTCTCAGCAAAGGTTGACCGGAAATTGACACACAAACATACCTAAATTTATCTGCAAGTGCACTTATAATCTCACGAGGTGGTATTGAATTATTTACTTCTTGCAAACAAGATTCCATCTCCAACACCTAATTAGTCACCAACAAATTTCATTAAATCACATAGTAGATTACATATTCCTATCACTCCTCGATGAGGTATGAAGACCCTATAATTATACAAAAATTCACTCAATGGATGGACAGAAAAAGGTTCATCATGGACGAACAATAGTAGAGGAACATAGAAGTATTTGATCGAGTCTACTTGATCTATGTATTCAACAAAAGTGTTTCCATAGTTCAAGTGTTAAAACATTCAACTGCTGAATACAATAAAAAAATTAACAATATGATCATTGCCCAATAGAAACAAAATCAAAATCAAAATCAAAAGACAATTATTCCCCTTTCTCGTGCAGTTAAGTAACAAATGACAAAATACATGTATTGCCAATTGTTTGCATTACTTATGTGCCCTATACAAAAACTACAATCATGGAATAAATAACTAGGAATTGATAAGAACGGCACTTCAATTCCAATAAAACCATGTAATAACTCCAAAAAAAAAGAACAAAATAAGAATCATCAATAAACATTTGCAGTCATCATTATGTCTGAATTGAGACAGTTAAAAAACAAAAATTTTAAGTGCAAACATTATAGAAAAATAATCAACCAAGAAAAAAAAACTAGTAAGAGGAGGACCAAATTAGCAATGGTGGAAGAGGGCACAAAATATGTTCATCATTTTAGTTTAAAAAATTATTGGAGGATGCACAAGATGGGTATACTTTCTTCAAAGTTAAGCACCAGGAAATGGCCTGGTAATTTTATTTAATATAAGTTTTCCTGGCACTTGGAAGTAAGAAAACATACAACTTTTCTCAAAAACTAACTTCTTTGTTTTCCCTGATAATTGCTTTGTCCTGGCACTTGGCAGTTCCTAATAGACACATTGAGGCCCTCACCTCAACAACTAACAGACCTAATTGAGACTCCAGAACAAATACAAAAGCAACTATAACAAAGAAGTGGACAATTTCAAAAAACATAGAAGAAGATTCAATATGCATGAGAGTTTGGATAACATGAACAAGAAAGCACACTAGCACAGTATAATATGATCATCTCATAATAAGTAAGCACAAGGTTAATATTTTGTTAAAAACCTTGCCCTTCTATTTCCTTTCATTTCTTGGTGAGAAAGAGTTGAAATCCTAGTTACAAACGGAATGATAAACCAATCACGAGAAATATACAATCCAATCGGCAGTGCATTATACCCCAAAACACACAAGGAACAGTGTATTAGTGAAAATATCTAGATCTACTGAAAAGTTTCTACTATAAGAATTTCACCAGTTAATTGTATATTTGCATTGTTTAAGCTATCTTAATTGACCTCAGGAAGTACAGTAACAGGTTCCCAAGTAGATGTCATACATATGCAGCTTAGATAGAGGCATAGATTTGTTTCATCTACAGACCAATTGTTTGATGTGATCATAGTTCCATATTCTACAATTCAGTATTATGAATTTTTTAAAAGCAACGAAGGGTCATCTGCAGCAGGTGGAAATAAATGAATCAAGGCCAGAAAATGAATCATTAGAAAACCAAAAACAATAAAATCTCAATTCGATTAAAACTATAATAGCAACATTAAAAAATGACTAAACATGAAGAAAGATATTTATAAGACAACGAAATTACATTGGGAAAGGTGAATTTTAGACATCAGTTCATCCAAAGACATAGTAGAAACCTCAGCAGTGAAGGATTGCTATTGCCAAAAGACAAGGATTACTAGGATGTCTAGGATAAGCATTTCACATTTCATAAATACTCTCCAGAGACTAGGACAGATGGGAGCATCAGTTCATCATTAAAAATATTTCATATGTGCACTAAATGATCAAAGCACAATATCTGCAAAAATCAATATGAACCAAGATAAACCAAGATGATTACAGGAATTTACATGCTAAGGAAGCAGAACATCTGCAAAGAGAGTAAAAGACCCATATAAGAAATCATATCATTCAGTTTCTTCTAAAAATTTGCTAATCCAGGAGAGGGGGGCATTTAATGCATTATGGTGAACGTGGATAGATGGATGGTTATGGTTGAGTGATTAACTTGAAAGGAATCATTCCCATCATCTGTCTGAACTATTTGAGGCCAGCTACATGATCTTACCCCTCTATTAAACTCTATGCAAGGCTCATACCTACAACAGTCTTTCAAAAGTTGATTTAGAACATTCATATATCTACACTAGCATAGTTTGCAATTGAGGTGGCATAGAACATATGTAACAACGGTGGTGCTAGTTACTCAAGTAGCTGAGAATATATTATAAAGCTCAAATCAGTTGAAGTTACATAGGCAAAAGTTCACAATTGGGAATTGGAACCCATATGGACCATGTACCATATTCTAAAAAAATGAATTTTGTTATTGTTAACAATTTCCACTTTGCTAAATCAGAAGACAGACAGATACCAAACTTATTTTAAAATTAATCTACTTGTTACTTATGAAATGGGATTAGTTGATTGCACTTATAGCACTAAGCTAAGAAGCAAGCCTTCCTAGTTCAGGATTCATTCAAACCTAGCTCACTTTCATGATTGGTGAAGTATTGAGAACTGCCCCAAAAGGGGATGTCTTTTGCCATTATCCTGTTAAATTCTACTCAGCCACTCACTATTAAGTTCTTCAATAAGATTACCAAAAAAACAGCATGCACCATTACTGGTTAAATAGAAAATTTTAAGGCCCCTATGATGCCACTAAACAGATAGCAAACCTACATTTAGGGTTGTAAACAAGCCAAGCCGAGCCAAGCTTTGGGGTGTTCAAACTTGTTTGATAAGGTAACCGAGCCAAGTCGAGCCGATCCTAAAATGAACCAAGCTTTTGAAATGATTGTTCAAGCTTGGCTTGGTTTATTTTTTATGAGCTTGAGCTTGTTTGA
>JBBUKS010000042.1:4428690-4455480 GCA_038050645.1 Hedychium gardnerianum
TGGACTTCAATCGACTAATGACTTAGTTAAAACAATACTAAAAAGAGTTATTGATTTAACATTTAGATCCAATTTTTATTAAATAAATCATTGATCTTAATATATATTTTAGATAAATTAATATTTGAGGTTATGGACATAATCAGGAAAACTAGACGAACACATAAGAATTAGTTTCATGGCATTCCGAACTCTTTAGGTCAATCAACTGATTTTGAAGGAATTTTTTGTTTTTATAATTTTGGACCTCATCTGCGACGAATTTATGAATTCATCGCCAAATCTACGATAAATTAAATCTATGATAAATTCATCGCCAAATTTATGATAAATTCTAAATTCATCGCCAAATTGCCCCCGAAATTAAAAAAAAAATCTCCGAAATTGATTGACCCAGAGAGTTTGGAATGTCATGAAACAAGTTCATATGTATCCGTCTAGTTCTCCTGATTATTTTCATACTCTCAAACATTAATTTTACCCAAAAATTTGAAATCAATGATTTTTTAAACACGAATTAATTTTTTCGAATACATTCATGTTAAAAAAATCACTTATCTCAATATTGTGAGTAAAATTGATGCTTAAGGGTACGAGAATAATCAAGAAAACTAAACGAATATATAAAAATTGGTTTTATATCATTTCGAATTTTCTAGATCAAAGATTTTTTTATATATTTTGAACCAAATTTCACTCCATGTTTTCAATTTATTGTCGAAATCATTATCTTCAAGGTGCAAATTGGTACAAATCTGGGATCATCCCGCAATTTGATTGATGTATTATCTGAAGGCAAGCACGAGGAAAGCTAGAACACCAAAATTGTATAAAGCATAACAGTTGGAAATTTGAAAGAATGATTGAGTACTTATGATAAAATTTAACAAGGATGATTTACATGATTAGTGGAAAGAGAGAGGGAGATTTTGAGCTAGGAAAAGAAACAGCGAGGGAAGCATATCTGCTCAACAAATACTGCTTCCAGATCCATTCTTTGGAAATGGCTATCGGAGTGTAACAACGAGGTTCCTGTCATTAAATTTGGCACCTCTTACTCTTCCATGCATACCAGACGGCAGTTTTATAATGCGTCTCTGATCCCCAGCCTCCACCAGTAGCTCCGACCCTCCTCGATACTGCTTACATAATACATAAACGTTAAACATTATCTTAAAAATGAATCTCATATTGCATCACAAACGTAATACAGAACATGCATTAAGATAAAACAAACAAGCAGGAATTCACAAAGCAAAGCAAGAAAATGATCTATTTCCAACTCCTAAACCACGCCTGCACAAAATTTTGGTCATTTAAATGGGGAAAACACCCACATGTCTATTAATCAGGGTCCTTCGTAGTGTTCTAGTGGAATCCTCCTTGTTTAAGCATATTCTGATGTTGTGAATCACAAATTCAAAGTTGATATAAGAATGATACAGACTAAGACAATGCATGTGGATATCATAGTTCAGATGCACTAAAAGTATTTGAATGCAGCCAACAAAAATTGCTCATAGCAATGCATAAAAACATAATTCAATCTACTGTCGAGGTTGTGTATGAAAAGCACATTATGAATTAAGAGTCAATGGCGCACTTGATATAGTTTTATCTCTGACTTGTCAAAACCGGGCATGAAGAGGGTGACCGACTTCTGGCTAGAGTCAAATGTCACTGCAGATTGAAAGTTACTACCACTACTTTCAAAAAGAACCTTTAATTCTTTGTTTAAAGAGCTTATCAAGGCAGACAAATCTACAGATTCATCTGTGGAAACATATGGCAAACACCCAAATGGCAGAGGTGAGAACTTTTGGATGATTGTTTCTGTCACACCAGAAGACTCTGGAGAAAAACCCAACACTCCACGTATACACGTTCCAGCTTGAATTGCACAACCCCAATATCGCAATGCAGCATTAACAGACAACAGACTTCTTGTATCCATAACAAGGTAGCATCCAAATTTTGATGAATCAGTGAATGAAGCTGATGCTTTCTGTAAAGACAAGATAGCAAGGATGAACAATTTCTTAAGAAAATGAGAAACATATGATAAGACCTCAAATAATGCTTAAAGCATGAATTAAGATAATAACCTCAAGGATTTTCTCAATTTCCTCCCATATTTCTGCACTTGTTTTACCATCACTGGATCCATCAGTTAACCTGATAGATTCATATGCTAGTTTCAACAAAGAAGGTGCTGTCAATCTTCCAATGTCTGTCTTTTCAGCCAAGCTCCTGGCATATTTTAAATATGATCTGTCTTTCACAGATAAAAGTCATCAGATATTTACAGTTAGACAGCGATAAGCAAACCATAGAGGTAACATTTACCTTGTTCTGTCCGTGACTCCAATCAACCTTAATGTCTCATCAGTGTTAACACCATCATAAATGATCACATCAAATTCTCTGGTTGAGAAGTTTCTCTGGCCAAGATCAAAACTCACTAGCTTTTGAAGCGCCAAGGCAGAAAAAATGGAATCCATTCCAGGAAGAATCCCTAATTCTTCACTCACAATCTATTCTTTTAGAAACAACAATTAGTAGTTCTTCGAGGTTACAAGAAAAGTGAGAAAAAACAAGCATACAACCCACCCCTTCAAGAACACCTTGAGTTAAATTCATCCGTGCATCTACTTTCTTCATTCGCTCAAGGGGATCAAGAAGCATCTACTCTTTTTAAGAAGTTGAGATGAAGATATATTTGTCATTTCCATAATCGGACAATAAAAATGTGTAGAGGCTGAACAATGAGAATATCTCAATGATGATTACCTTGCTTGTTTCCAACCGAACAACAGAAAGGTTGCTATCATACACCAGTGGGGTGCTTCCAATCTTGCAACCCATCAGCGTTTCAGCAGTCAGGTCTTGAGAATGCACTACTAAGCATGTCTTCAACCCTTCCATTGCATAATACTAGAGATACCAAAGAAACAAGAGATTGAAAACAACACATGCTCAGAATAACACAGATCATATCCATCAAATGTTGCTGCAATCTTAATAAGCATTCTACCAAAGAACTAGCTGCATCAGTTCTATCCCAGTAATTATACACAGTACATGATTATTATCTATGGCAACTCAAAAATACATAATCATGCTTCGATGGAAGGATCTAGAAAGAGCCTAATGGGGGCAATTGCACCAAATGGGCTCAAAGATATTAAATATAGTATGTATTTTATTACAGGTTAACCTCCCAAAATAGTTATTGACCCTACAAAAAAATCAGAACAATCTTTAATTTATCTCGTTGCACTAGTCCAACTTGGATATTTGAAGGCATCTCACTTTATTTAGCCATTGATATCAATATCTACCTCATATCATTTTGAAACATAAATTCTTTCTCTTTTTGTTTCTTTATAGTTTATTTTTCATAAATATTATCTGTCATTGTGCATGTACAATGTACTTTAAAGAATCCAATTAAAAGCATCGTCTTTAAAATTATTAAAGTTTTGTATTGCGTGAGCAATTATGTAAGTCAATTTGGCCCTACTGTATTTCAGGTCTTTGATGCACCACTGCTTGATGCTTCCATGTAAGATCCTCTACGAAATGCTTCTGGTTTCATTGATTATTACTCACTTAAATAAAATACTTTTATCCCAATTGAACGTTTCTACGGTTAGCGAATCATATAACACAGCATTTCACTCATGAAAGCAAGACATCACTTGAATTTAAGCAGATCGTGACATGTTATTATCCTTCAACTACAATTTGAACCTTTTCTAACACTCCATAAACGAGATATTAGAAGTAGGAACCATAACGATAGAAAGGACAATCCTAAGCTCCAATTCGATAATATCGAACACATTGCTGATCAGTGCAGGCAACTTAGCAGCAAGGAAAGGGAAAAGGCGGAGAAATGCATTCACACATAAGAGAAGAGTCTAACCCGCGCAGCGAGCACGGCGGCAGTGGTCTTCCCGGAACCGCCCTTGCCCAAGAAAGTAACCAACTTGGTTGGCTTCTGCGGAGGATCCCGCAAGTCCGCCACCACAAGAACTCCATCTCGACCTCGAGGCCGATCTCCTCTTCTCGTAGGAAGGCGAGGCGGACGAGCGGTAGGGTTTCTGGCGGATCGGGCACACGGAAAGGACGACGGCGGAGGTAGCAGAGCCATACAATGGAAGAGAGGGACGGGATTGAGGACGGGAAGAACCTACTCCGGTCCGGTTCATGTGAACCTCTCCTGTACCGGTTTGGAATGGAAAGCGACGGCTCTGTTGCCCCTTTAAACTAGCCCGTTGGGTTTGACCAGCCGATCATTTTATGAGGATTAATTGGAAAAATAAAGTCAAATGCTCAGTCGAGATGAACAATAGATCCTCACCCAATAATTGAAGATAATTTTAACGAGAACGAGAAGACTTATTAGCAAGTCAACTGGACGATGAATAATCCTGATTCGATTCAGAAAGGTCAATATTGCTTCATGTCCAACATTTGGTGAACCGTCACCAAAGTAAAATGCGAGGAACAAAAATATCGAGGAATAATTCGAGGAAGTGGAAAAATAAAATAGGGTTAAATTCGGACGCATGGATTCATACGCTGGAGAACGACGAAATTGAGGTAAAGCTTTGAAGAACTGGTAAACGGCAACCGAACAGCCGCAATATATATCTACTTAAAAGTCAACGCCTGTCGCAGAAGAGAATATTACTATAATAACGTCGGTTGGCACGGTGGCACTGGACTCCAGTTGCTGCTATTCTATTGGTTGATCGAGGTTGTCTTTCGCCCCTGCCTGAATGCTTTGATAAGGGACAATTGAGTTGAATCTCTTGTTTGATTAAAAAAAGAAGAAGAAGAAGAAGATTCATGCTTCTTCTCTTTCGCTGGGATATTTTATTAAAAAATCGAATAAAAGAGGCATAAAACGTACACATTCGGCATCCGTCCAATCCAAATATGAGTATATCGTTATCGTTCCTCAAAAGGCAGTCAACGACATTAAATACTAAGGCTCCTCAAATAACGCGTGATTGCATGAGAAATTAAAGAGATGTATTTATATTCGCACATAAATGTTAAAATAGATTCGTGTATAAATTTTGAAGTAACAAATTATGAGAATGTAGAAAATGTGACTGTTGAGTATGGCACTGCTTCAAGTTCTGCAAATCTCCATAGTTCATACAAATTACCAGGTCAACTAAATGGTCAAAGTTCAAACCATCCATCCTTTGGACTTATTTAGATTCACCCAAAAACTCACAAAGCAGATCAAAATCAAACAAGCGAGAGAAAAAAAACAGAGGCCGAAACAGAGGACGGCGTAGTAACGGAGCTAGTTAATAATCGGCGGTGACCGGACTCCTCGCAGCGAAGGACGGCAGCGGGCTCCGCATCGGCGAGCGCGGCGTGGGCACCTCCGACAGCCTCCGGCCGTCGACGTCGTAGTAGATGACGCCGGAGAAGTCAAGCGGCTGGCACTTCTCTCCCATCAGAATCGTGCGCCGCCACACGCCGTCGTCTTCGTCGGTACTGTCGACCGCGATGGAGATGCTCTCCTGCGCCTTGTCCCTCTTCTTGCGGCGGTCACCGTGGTCGGAGGCGGACACGCCGGAGCTCCGCCAGGAGAGCTTCCTGGCGGCGCGAGACACGTGGCGAGACCAGGAGGACAATAAGGCGCCGATGGCGTCGAGCAGGCCGTTCGTCATCGCTGCTGCTCGCTCCTGCACAAGACTGCAAGGACGTCGCCCCGTGGGTGCACATTTATAGAGAAACGGCTCAGTGTTTTTTCCTTTGGGTTTATTTGACGGCCCGAGAAGGTTCAGTTTTGGTTGAAAATTCCATGAACCACTGACTATTGTTTATGAATAGCAGGTATTTGGAAAGACAACAAACCATTATGAACCATTAAAAATCTTAATTTGTTAATCAACAGACCTTCCTAGACTTGGTGAACCTTCAATTTTGTAGCAATTAATTATTTATGACTTCACTAGAAGGCAACTTAGAAAACGAGCTAACAAAAACATGATTAAGACACTGCACATTAATTTCAGTACATTGCAGCTCCGTCTCATGGACGTTAATGGGAACTCGATTTTTGTGATTTTGTTTTTATTAAAAGTTTCATGATTTTTAAAGTGAGCTTAATGCTTAGATAAGAAAACTATTAGAATAATTATCCACTAACTTTGAAATTTGTGGATCAATGGAAAAAAATATATATTATAGTGAATTGATCGGATGCTATACAAAAATGCTTTGAAATAAATCATAGAGCAATGGAAGGAAGTTGGACTTTTCTAATTTGGTTGGTGATGAAGCACATACAAGAAAAAGGCAAGAAAACAAAATAAGGCTACTTGTTTGGAATTAGGTATAAGAACTATTGAAGTCCACTACTAAGTATACAAATGTACGTGATGACTTTTAAAATATGAGTTAGCTCGAGGGAGTTGGCTTTTCATTGTTAACTTGATAGTTTAAAGAATTATTATAGATATAAAGATATGTATAAAATATGAAATGATTCATTAACCTATTTCAAAAGCCACAATGATTAATTGCAAGGGTTGCCTGGCTGTTGGAGTCAACTGAACCATGAACATGGTGCCATGAGGTCAACTTCGAAGACAACAAGATATATATGCACAATAGTTTTAAGTATGGACACCTTCCTAACTTATTCCTTAACAGTCTACTGAAATTGAGAGGACCTGCCAACCAATTCATCCGACTCATGTTTGTTTGCCAGCAAACATTTGTTTTCTTATCTGAAAAAAAATCAACAAATCTGACTTTGGTGTATAAATATTGTTGACAAGTGATTGTAGAGGTAACTTTTACTTAGTTAGATGATGAGTCTGTAGTTTCATTTAAATTCGATCATATCACTATTTTTTATTCAGAAAAAAAAGGACTGCACTTCACACTTCATATATATCGTATCGATCTCCATAACTCTCAAACCTGGTCAGAACTCAATGGCAGCAAATTTGACAGCTGATTCCCCTCAGAGTCGTAGAGGATTTGGCCAGAGAACTTTAAAGGTCGGCACCTTTCCCCCATTATTATGCTCTTCTTCCACAATGCCTCCTCCTCTGACTCTTCCTTCTTCTGCTGCTGTGGCGCCGGCTTCCCTCTCCCTTCCTTCGAGTGCCTGTGGGTGGAGCAAAGGGAGGCCACGATGGACGAAACGGCAGCGACGAAAGCAACGAGGAGAAGCATGGAAGGCAACGAGAGGCTGGAGAGCTGCAGGGAGTGAGATATTTGGACACGCAAGGGAGCCATGAGCAAGCTAGCTAGAGAGGAGGGATTAAGGGCGTGCGTAGGTGCTGTTGATCCGAGGACTTGCCTTTAAAGCATGAAACGGGTGAAGAGAGACTTGAGAGATCCAACGAAGTGGAAAATGAAACCATAACGCACTCGAATTGTTTATGTGTGCTTCAGGACGTACAGTAGAGCTCGCTTGAGAGAGAGAACAATCCTGCACCAGTTTGATTTGGGAATTCATGGAAGCGAGACATTTTTATTTTGTATGGGGTATGGTTGAGGCGTCCCAGTTTGATTTGGGTTGGAAGAAAACATGGAGTTGAGCCGCTTGCAAGCAAAGTAGAAGGCAAGGTGTTGAGAGACTTGAATACCTACTCTTGGATTATGTGCGTGTTTATTTCTCTAAATTGATGGGTAATGGAATTCTTGCTTCGTTTCCAAGCACAATAGATTGTTGGCGGGATATATTATGATTTAGATTTTATATAGAAAAGAACAAATGAGTGAGCATAGCTTCACTCAAAAGTATACTGAAGTAAATACCTATATTATAACCAAATTACAAGGAATATCAACATTAACTATATTTGTTGTGTCAGGTGTGTGGTAAGAATGAATGAGGTTTGATATGACAATTTCTGTTTGGTAACGTAGGGAAATTCTAGAAAGAAAAAAAAAGAGTAGGAGAATGTTTTTGTTTGGCACAGATGAACAGGAACGTACGTTTTTGATAAATTCAGAATATGGAGGGATAAACTAAAAGCAAACAGCGACGATTTCTTCTCAAAAGCTAAAGGCAATGCACACGTTTCCAACGCGTCACGTTCTGTGAAGACGTCTGACGACAACAAATTAAAATGCTCTAGTTATCAATAGATGCTACGGAACAATAGATTTGGTGACTGCCTCTGGCTCCTATAAATAGCGAGGCTGAGAGAGAGATCATTCTTGTACGTATCAAATCAAGAGTTTATTGCTCACGGTGGTGGTCTGCTTAAATACATGTCAATTTCTTCAGCGATCTCCGCAATGAGGTCTTCATCTAAATTGAAGTTTTCAATGCCGAAGCCTTCAGAATTCTCATGCACTGCAGTGCTCGATGATGAGCCCTTCGACTCAACTTCCCCAGTTCCCCTGCTCTGCAGCTCGTCTCTTCTCAGGCCGACCTCCGGCAGAGCGCCGCCGCCGTCGAAGTCCTGGGGCATCTTCTTGCCCGACGATTCGACGGCGTTACCGACCAGCATCTGCTGGTCTGGACGCTGCATTCCGCCATGGATGTGGACGGGTGGAGGTCTTGCGCAGAGCATCGATGGAGGATACATGAGAAGCAGAGGTCTCAGCGTCGGCTTGTGAGAGGACACAGAAGACTTCTTTTCGAGTTTCCTTTTCGGCAACTTTCCAGGTTGACTTGAATCATGCTGAGGGGAAATTGCTCTCTTGCTCAGCCGTCCTTGATGTGTTTTTCTATGTTTCTGCAGAAAGAAAAATCTCAATAGGATTGTAATTTGCAATATTTGTAAAAAATTGAATGCATAATACCTGAAGGTGGCTAGCAATTTGCTTGATTGTGATCCCGTCAACGTTCATAAGCTCAAGTATCTTCCTTGGAACAGCATCTGGATTCATTTTATTTCACATCATATTAAATCCCAAGTATTTATATACAGCAATGAAATAAAGTTTACTTACGTTGCCCCAAAAGCTCGACTGCTGCTGAAAACCTCTGATGGAGATCAGAATCCCAACTCAACCGCCCCGACCTCCTCCGCTGCGGATTCTCACTGCCTTCCCCTGTTTCGACATCCGAATTCCCGGTGCATCGGACCGTTCTTCTCGGAGCAACCACGCCGTAGAATTCCAGACCAAGCTTCCCTTTTCCATCGTCGACGTTAATGGCGCCGCAATCTTCTTCGTTAGTTAGATGAATACCCTCCAAATCTGCTTGGTTTCTGCTAGCAATCCCTTGTTCTGTTTTCCTCTGCATCGCCTTCTGCCGCATGACCTCGGCCACCGCCTTCGTCACCGGCTTAGTGAAGTGGAACCGCGCTCCGTGCCGCAGCGACTCGCAGATGATCTTGTCGTCGTCGTTGGCGCACATCGCTGCATGCATGCATCATCCATCAAGAACTAATACACAAAGCGATGCCATATTTCATAATTTTGGTGCAACAATAATATTGATGCTCGTTAGTTAGTTGATTACTGATGACAGGAATGTCGGTTTGGCCGACGATGAGGTCGACGAGGTCGAAGGAAGCCAACGTGGTGGAGCCGGAGCTGGCCTCGCCGGCGTGGACCTCGATCAAAAACAGATCGATTTGGTGGCCTTGTTCGCGGAGGGAGGACCAAGCTTCGGCTGTGCTCTTAAAGGGTTGAACTGCATGCATGTTGATCCCAACAAAGCTGATTAGAAAAAAATGCATTAGCAATAAATTATTTAACATAAATTGTTAAAAAAAAATGCACCTAAAAAATTTAAAGAGCTGAGCATGGTGGCCATGATCTTGAGGCAAGTTGTGTTGTCATCAACAACCATGCATCTGATTGAATGTCTCGAAGAAGATGCTTCTTCCATGGTCGTTGTGAAATTAATTACTTGATTAGAATAATGCCATAGATGGATGTGAAGACAATTTATAGCCTATATTTTGGGAACGTGACAAAATCTTCCTTCATTTATTTCCTTACATTATCTCTTGAAATTATATATATAAAGTTATATTTGAAATAGTTTTGTAAGTGTAGACCATAATTCTATGTTTGAAGATGATTAGATAAATGAATGAGTGTGTTCAATTAGTGTATATGTAATGTTAAATTTGATATGTTTAAGATCGATAGTTAGAATGATAGAGATTTAAATATTTTGATGCGCTTAAGACAAAGAAAAGCACTTTAGAAACTAAAATCTCCATACCACTCTCACTTCTTTTATAGGTTTAGACCAATAAATTGTATTTATGTTAAGTAGCATGAAGCAAGTGGAACGAAACAAGAAGATATCTAAAGTAAAATGACACAAAATCATTTTGGATTCCTTGTTCCCATTGCTTTGTAAGTTATATATATATATTTTTTATATTTCCTCGAGCAAACAACTTTAATTATTATAAATGAACTATTTTGATTTTTGGATTCAATTTTATCTTTTTGATGCAAAGGAATTTTTTATAGTGTGTGAGAATTTATTCCAAAACTACTTATCATTCAATATGGTTTTTCTATTATTTCTAATTAATCTCTAAACAATATCACTATCGAAAATAAACTAGGATGCTAATTAAATATAATTAAGTAACTCAATATTTTATTGCAATTTCTATTATTTAGATTTTTCAAATCTTAAATCTTATCAAATCCCCTACAGCATAAAATGCTCAATGATAATTAAACATCTGTTCAACATACTTTTTTGTTTAAAACAATATCTTTGACGCGAGGGAAAAAAGCCTCAAACAAATAACTACACCTTTTCTTAAATAATTCTAGACTTAATGCACTGAGCATAAATAATTATGTAGTGCAAATTAACACTCCATTTCTTCGGTGTATTTTTATTTAAAAATAAAATGGTGCAGTGTACCATTCCTTTGTTGTTTTATAATTCATGATTTCTTTTGTTTGAAAAAAAAAACAATGGGTTGTGAATATTTTTTCGATGGGCTCTAAACCAGCTGAAAGTTTTTCCATCTAGAAATTTACTGGGAATATATTCTTACTCACTTAGAAACTACAAATTCAGACCTCACTCATTTTATCCTTCAGAAAAGAAAAGAAAAAAAAAATTATCCTCCCTGACTGACTTTGGCTAAATCTCTGCAATTCTCACATTTGTGATTTTTCTCTATCCATTCTTCATCTAGAACACTGTTTTTTCCCCCTATTGTTTAGCCTTGCTGTCAATTTAAACAAGACAAATATATAAGTGACAAAGTTGAAATAGCCTACAGAATCCTAAAAGTTAATTTTCAGTACAATATGTATTGTACTTTTCTTAATAATAATCTATATGTTACAGATATGTTATTTAATATATGATTTATTATGTAATATTGTTTAAAACTTATTTGAGTTTGCTAGCTAAATGAACCATGTGATATAATAGATTTATCACCTGCTTTTAATACATTGATTTTTCATTTGCAGTAATAGTTATTGTTCAATTGTATAACTGATTCGTTCGGTTATTCACTTATTATCACTGTTGGAAGACTTATGTTTGCTTCTATTCATGCATTCCTTGCACACAATTTACTGGAAGACGAGAAAGCCCATGGACTCAGAAATTTCTACAAATCCAACAAGGAGCTTTTGCAGTTATTTTATTCGCCCTTGTTATATACATGATGATCTAAAACCTAGAAATTTTTCTGTTCAATTTGTCATATTTTAGGTGTTACTATCTGTTCAGATCAAATATCATGAATAGTTAAATCATGGGTCGATGAAGTAACTGACATGCATGCGCTCCAGAGATCATTGGTCATTGGTCGAGAAGATAGAAGGATCTAAGACATGCTCAAAAAGAGAATTAAAATGACGTTGGGGATGAATCCCGACAGGTCACTTCGACGCTTAAATTATGATTCACTTGAGGTAAAAGATGTTGAAGGAAGAAGATGAAGTATAGGAGTAGAATCTCGTAGAGATGGAGAAAAAATCAGAACCTCACTCTTTATCTTCGTGAGTGTATATATATCTAACAGAAGAGCATCTCCACGTCAGCTTGAGTATCATCATGGTGAGAGCCAAGGAGGGGACCAGATCCGACCGTCGTTAGCTGTCTCTCCATCCATCTAGCGCCATGCGTTCGTAGGAGAGCATTTAAAAGATCAAATCTGACAACCTCATAACCGCCCGTCCATTCCTAGGATGCCACGCGTTTGGAAATATTTTTTATCATTGTCAAAGGATTTGTTACAGGGCATAGGCCTACTTTGAGGATTGCAAAGGCATGTCGATGTGGAATGACTTGCACGTCGAGACTATTGCTGAGACAGTCTAGACTGAGATAGAATCTGCTGTCGAGATTGAGAAAGTCAATGGTTGAGACTGTAACAAAGATTGAGAAAGTCTATGACTGAGATAGTAGCTGAGACCGTGAGAGTTTATAGCTAAAACAATAGCTGAGATTAAGAGAGATTATGACTGAAATAGTAGTTAAGACTGAGAGAGTCTATGACTTAGACTGTAACCAAAATTGAGAGAGTCTATAATTGAGACTGTAATCGAGATTGAAAACGTCTAGAGCTGAGACTGTAACCAAGACTGAGAGAGACTATGACTGAGACTGAAAAAGACTATGGCTGAGACAATAGCCGAGACTGAGAGAAACTTTGACTGAGATAGTAGTCGAGATAGTCACTAAGACTGAATGTGACGAACGCCTCGGGCTTATTGGGTTTAGCTTGGGTTCACCTTGAGCTTCTTAATTATATGATGAGTTTGACCTCCTTAAATATTATGTCTCTCCTTCTTGACTTTGATTGATAACTCCACACTACTCTTGACTCCACGGGATATGTGGAGGCTGAGGGAAACAGCCGCATCACTACCTTAATAATTGCCTACCCATCTAAATTTATATTTTAGAACCTGTTTATTAGCCTAGCCTATGAATACACTAGTGTGTCACACTAGGTGTTTTGTATGAGCATTTACATAGAAAGAACTTGTCGAAGTGGCAGGTAAAGGTGTGCTGTTGCCACCTTTATTCCATTTTATGTCCCTTTTATATTCCTATTTCATATTATATATGTTGCTTTCTCAAGATATGGATTTGGAACAAGTGTGATTTCCTTAGCTGGAACACATTTGATTAATAAATAAGGAGGGCCTTCAGTATCTATGTGCCATGTGCAGATCATTCATAAAGCTATTAATTTGTAAATGTTTTTCACACAAAGATCTGTTATTTCATAGCTGCATTTTGCCTCTCTTCAAAGTTGATGGTCCAAAGTTTGTTTGCTAGCTAGTTGAGCCAATGTTCCTTTTTCCTTTTACTCGATGAATCCTTTTTCATAAACATGATGCGTGTTTGTCTAACTAGTACATGCCTTCCTGTCATAGGCAAAACCTGATGTAGATTTCATGATGATTCATGTTGTAAAAATAAAGACGTTCATTTCATTGAAGAGAAAATGGAGGCCAGACAGGTGATGCTTAAACTTACTTTTCCCTCAGCGAGTTACTGAGTTAGAGTGTGCCAGTTCATTTCAACAGTTATTAGAGTACTAGAATTCAACATAAGAAAACTTAGATTTCTTCGTTTCATAATAAATTTTGCCAATCTGGATCAGTACTAGAATACTGACAATTCTCCCATTACACTTTCACCAGGACCAGTTCGCTTTGTCGATCTCCAGTCCTTTTTTAGCTTTCCTTTTGATCTTTCATCTCTGCTTTCCTGATTTTACAGCCTATTGGAAGCTTGAAGTTGAGGAAGCGACCGGTAAATGGAAGATTACATTTACAAGAACAGTGTGTGAATGTAATCTGACAGACAACCAAAGCCTGGTACATACATATAGTATATGATTAACCTGCATGTGCCTCTCTTCCTGTGCACTTTATCTTGTGCGTTTGCATCCATCTAAACATACATTGCTACTGACGCTGAAGATTACTGCATCATCTGCTGCAGATCGATCCATGACAAGACCATCGATATTATTAATAATTAATGCTCATCCATCGCATCTACCAGTATATCCCCAGTTTTCTTTCCCCACCCACGAACCTCGTTACAGTGATGACCACCACAATCAACATCTGTTTCAGCACTCCCTCCTCCATTCTTTCCTGCCATCGCCAAAAATAGGAAACGTGTACACTGATCATCGACATTGTTCTTCATCGATCTGTCCATGAAAAAAAAATAAAGCGATAAACGTAAAGAAAAATGTTGGTGCCAGTGAAGAATGGGTGAGGAAAATAATTGTACCAGAAGAATCATAGTCGGGTCCCTACGGACGTAGCATTACATTGGAGGCTTCAAGTACTACCAAATTGTATACAAGAGATGTCACTTTTTGTCGGCTTGTGGGGCCTTGACCTGGAGCTTCAAAAGCCGGGCTGGCAAGCACATATATTACAGCACTTGCAAGGACATCCTGTCGTCGTCTCCTGAGTCCTGACCCAAAGTAAGTGGATTTTTATATATATATATATATTTAAGATGGGAATTAATGACGTGTTATTGCTGAAGAATTTTTTTTTTGATAGAGTTCGTACGAGTGTTTTTCAAAAGGCCAAATGCCCACGGACTGCGTGGGCCCTATTAGAAAAACGTCAATTCGTGTCTTCTCCCGATCCATTATCCAGACCGAATGGATCCTTGAATCAAAAACACTGGATTCAGTCGGAAAAAACGGCGAACTTGGGAACCGGTTAGATTCCATCAATTTACATATCAAGATTTATAATTTTTTTTTTTTTAAAAAAACACGTATCTTTGTCTCCCATCGGACAGAAAAAACCATGGAAAACAGTACCCGGACAGAAGCCTTTCAATTTCTCCTTTCCCTCGCGTCATTTTCGTTGAAAGAAAGAAACCAGGATTTCCTCATACGTTCTTTCTTCCGCATAGCACGTCCATCAGCCAGGAGGGGACCCACAAGGCCCAGGCGCCCATAACGTTATTATTTTATTTATTTATTTATTGAGATGATGAGAAGAAGAAAGAACTGGGCCGAGGTGAACCGTGAACGTAGGACCACGTGCGCGCGTCGTCCTCCTTTATTGGCTCTGACTGTTTTTACAGTTTTTTACCAGCTTTTTTATGATCGGTGTTGGCTCGCGGGGGGAAACTCATTGAAAGTGCAATTTGATCATTATGGGAAAGGAAGGATTTCTCGAGTGAATAACAACGTAAAAAACTTGGATGGGAAAGAAAGAAAAAGGGTTCTGAGGAAGATTTCATCATTTTTATGAGGTGGTGAGGGATCTCTCTGTTTTTGTGCGTTTCCGCGTGCACGTCTTCCGATGAGTTGTGGGGACGCGACTGCGACCGAGTTTGGCGCCGTTAAATGCGAAATGTTTTATACTATTCCAGATGCCTTCGTCCGAAAAGACCAAAAAGCCCTCGCCAGCCTTTTAAATATTAACAAAGTTCTTTATCGAGTTATAAATCAGTATTAAAATAAGAAGGAGCACTTCCAAAAACAGAGACTGCCTTATTCCTTGGATGGAATGAAGCGAGGAGTGTGGATGAACGAATGGATGATGATAGTTGTGATTACAAGATCTTAAGAAGCTGGAATTGTCCTACTGCACTGGGTACCAGCCCTGCAAATACAGTCACTCTCATGCTCTGTCGGGGCATTTGGGGAAGGAAAGTTGTGATTTGAATGGACTGATTGCTTGTGATGGAAGTGAAACAGTACTAGCAGCATTTTCAGAAAAGATTTGCAAAAGGAGCATCAAGTTTTTTTTTGTTTTAAAAAAAAATAGAAACCGAGCTGCATGCATGAGTAGAAAGATCACTGTTGCTGTAGCTTTTGTTGTCAGAGAGCGTGGAAAGATATAAAGGACAGGCTTCTTTTGTTTGCCTTTTGGTGTCTCATCTCTCTAATATCTTCTGCTTGGTCCACTCCCAATCATGTTTTTGACTGCACTGTACATGTAAATTATATTGCTTCTAATGAAACTAGCAACAAAGTTTACATTCTATTAACTCAAAAAAATGATTATAAATTGAGTTAATAACAAGTAAACGATACTTGGAGTGACTTTGAGCCCCGATTGCATTTGGTCCCTCCATTATATCATGAAATCATATAGTTGGATATGTGTGACTACATACAAAAAAAGGATATTAATGAATGCTCATGCATTATTAAATGGGCAATAAAGTAGCTATTAACATGTTGAAATTATTAAATAATTATGAAATAATATATAATAATAATAATAATGAATGACATTTTTGTAAATATTCCAAGTACGATGGCTATTTAAACTACACGGGCCTTGCTGCTTTCCTATATTCAAGTCTTGTTTGACCGTCCCTGTACTCTGTCCCTCTCTCTCTCTCTTCTTTGCACCTTTATAAGCGATACTTGTTCTCTCGCCTGCCCTGTTTCGTTTCGTCGCTCTCTCTCTCTCTCTCTCAAATCCATCGACGCCCCGAGAAGAGGAGGGAAAGATCGAAAAGATTGCGCCTTTGATCCGGACTCATTTTGGCGGCTCGGATCTCACTCTGATCGTACGGCGGAAAGGCGGGCGTGTCGGCAACTCTACGTCGGTAATTCCTCAGGGAATGGGGGTGAAGGAATCGGCTTTCCCCCGTTTGTCTTCTAGTTCTCCCTGCGCGCATGCGGGCGTTTGAATCGGGGGAGAACTTTGCTTTCGTCCTGCGTAATTGAGTTGCTTCGACGAAGAGTAAGAAGAAAGAGGGAAAAGAAGAACAGTACGATTCCTCTTCGAGCCGTTGCGTGCGACTATTCCCTTCTTTTATTCTCTGTTTCAAGGTACTTTGCCTTTTCATTGTTCGTGTTTGAGGAATATATTTTATTTTATATTTTTTTTTCCAAACTCACCTATTTTTTCACGGGGGTTCTTCGCTTCTCTGGCCGTTTTATCTTTGTGATCTGGAAAAGTTGGCTCTTTTTTAGTATGAAAAGCGTATTCTCTTTCGGTATCACTTTCCGTGGCTACCATGAGTTCTTTTGGTTTCTTCCATTGTTGATGATAATATTCACTTTATTCGAACCATTCGTACCTCTTTTTTTTTTTTTGAAGTTATCAGTCAAATAAATGACCACGGGTGTTGGATTTGAAACAATCTATCTTTGCCCTGCACTGACTGCTGCATCTGACCTTTGCAATTTAGAACGGAAACGTTATTTATTGTGTTAGGGTCCAGGTATTTATAATCTCTCTCAATGTAAACCTTTCAACTTTCTTTTAGGTAATCTTCTTTTTGTGGGATAGGGTTGCTTTTCCGGATCATGCGTGTATATCTCCATGTTAATGTTTTCAGATGATACATCATACATTGGTATATTTGTTAGAAAGTTCTACTTGATTTTCCGTACGACCAATTATTCAAATGATCGGCTATCTTATATTTCAATTTTCTTCCACGGAACATTGAATTATTGGTATGGTTTTGGAAATTTTCTTTTTTTCTGCCAGAAATGATTCCGCAAGTTGTGTTTCTATGCTATTTCTGATATCTAAACTTTGCTAATTCTTTGTTTGTTGTTACTGTGTTTGCAGCTTTCTTGGGGATCATGGAGGCCAATGGCCAAGGAAAAACATCAAGAAGAGACTGCAAAATTCGAGAAGAGAATGGTGCCAAATTTCAAAGTGATTTTGGTGAACTTGATCCATGGACAGCTTGGGCTTACAAGCCACGCACAATAACTTTACTGTTTGTTGGAACATGTTTATTAGTGTGAGTGCTGCATCCTACAATTTTGACAGTTCTTTGGTACAAGATAATCTGTTTGATTCTTCATTTCTTTGGCTATATATATATATATTTATATTATGTATATTTCTTGCTTGCTTACTTTATTCCCTCTTCTGTGTTTTCGAATTTTAAGTCTAAGGGAAGTGATAGATTCCATGCACTAACTTAAATTTGTAATTGATCGACAAGTAATTAGGTGAACAATTATCTTGCGTGCGAGAGATGCAGATTATGTAAGAACACATGATAGATTTAATGGGCCAACAATAGTTCTACAATTTGCTTATGGTTTAAGCCCACACCTTAGTTGGAGGAGATGAATGATCGGCTGAACTAATTAGCTAGGAAAAGAATGATTTTCCATAATTTGAAGAATGATGTGTTGGATAGAAGTTTAGTATGTTACAATAGTGAGATATCTACTACTTGATAAATGTTAATTTGTTTCGTAGGATTGCAGTTTAATTATCTCTGGTTATGTGGTCTCTGTGAACTGGTTGGTGTTGTTTTGGACCACAGAATTGATCATTAGAGTGATGTAAATTAGGGAGATTGGATGTGTAAACTTTTGATTGAATAAATCTGCATGTCTCATCACTCAAAATCTTTTTTTAAAAAAAAACAAAACTGCGGACCTATTACTCAGTTGTAAAGTCTTACCAAGAGCCTGGTTTGCTATGAATTGTTACGCAATTATGTCTGATTTGTTTAAAGAGTACCAACTAGGACTAAACAAGAGATCAAACGTTCTTGTAACATATGTTTTTGTTGAATGCTTGAAGGGTTTATCATCTGTTGGCCTATTTTTTCAGTTGGGCAAGTGGAGCACTAGATCCTGAAAGCACAGCATCAACTGACATTGTTACATCAGTAAAGAGGTGAGTATGCCAGATTATTGTACCTCAGGATTGTATTTTTCTTATGGACTTTAACATCCTTTGAATGTGCTTCCTTTTGCAGAGGTGTCTGGGCAATGATTGCAGTCTTTTTAGCCTATTCCTTGCTGCAAGCACCTTCGACGTAAGTTATGGCTTCCATTTTGGAGAGTTCAAAACTTTTGACTATGATATACATTCATGTATCTCACATCATACAAGCTAGTTAGATAGCATTGTTGCTCTCTATCTTGGAATAATTGTGATATGGACATTGTTACTAGTCTGTGAACTCTGTTTGTGAAGATGAATATATGTACATATTAACATGCCATGATAGGTACCATGCTAATTATGACTATGTTTCTCAGGGTCCTTATAAGGCCTCATCCTGCAATTTGGCGCTTAGTTCATGGAATGGCTGTCGTGTACCTTGTGGCCCTAACATTTTTGCTTTTCCAGGTTTGTGTTTTTATCTTTCAATTAGGATGATTGTCAAGCACATCTGCTTCGATTTTATTCTCTTCCATTTGTTCGTCTGATAGTTCTGTTGTGAATTTTACAAATTTTCCTCTGGTGTTTTGTATCTTCATTCCCAGAATCGTGACGATGCACGGCAGTTTATGAAATTTCTCCATCCTGCTCTTGGAGTTGGTAATTACTTAATTTAGGAGCTTTATGGTTTGATCCACAAAATAGCATATTAAAAGATAAACAAGTTAGTGGAATCCTTATTTATTCCTTCCAGAATTACCTGAAAGATCATATGGAGCAGACTGTCGTATTTATGTCCCAGAGAATCCCCAAAACAGGTTTATCAATGTTTATGTATGATTCCTTCATTCACCAACCTTTTCGCCTATCATTTTACATTGCTTGGATTTTTCAAGCAAATTATACCTTTTATATCTTGTACACTAATTCATGTTAGTTTATTGCAGAATACATTATTTGATGAGTTTGTTCTTGCTCATATTTTTGGATGGTGGGGAAAGGCAATAATGATACGAAACCAGCCCCTTCTATGGGTGTTGTCAATTGGCTTCGAATTGATGGAGGTCGTTTCATTTTTTTTCCCCCTTATTCTTTGCAAAAATTACGAAACTTATTTCTTGAAAAAAAACATTATTTAACTTCGTTAGCTAACCATTGCAGTTTACTTTTCGCCATATGTTGCCCAACTTCAACGAGTGCTGGTGGGACAGTATTATTTTGGACATCTTGATCTGCAACTGGTTTGGTGAGAACCTCTCTTGGTTTACCTGCAAATGGATGCTAAAATAACTAGTTCGGTAATGGTTCAAATGAAAATGAAAATGATTCTTGGTAGTTAGAAGTAATTTCACATGTTCACGTGCATGCTTTCAGTATATTGAAGCATATATTTTTGGGCATGTCTGACAGTACGTACTTGTATTGTCCAATGCTCATTACCATTGAAAAGTAAATACTTGAAGGTACTTAACACAACTGTCATCTAAAACTTTTAGAAACGCAGCCTTAGTGGTCCATTTTGTTTGTAGTTGAGCAAGTGCATCATTGTGCATACTTTTGGGTCGGTCCAGAAGTCTTCCTAAGAGCTAGGACCTTCATTATTGGTGACTAGTAACCAGATGGGTCTCTGCTTTACACTATTCTTTTCTTTGTGTTTTAAGTCTCTCTTATTTAGCTAGAAATAAGCTGAGAAGGGCTGTTGAAAAATCTTGTTTGGTAATTCACTTAGATGTTGGATTTCTTTATGTTTTTTCAAAGCAACTCGTTTCGTGAGGCTTCCTAGTTTTAACATTGAAGCCGTTGCAGATTCACATTCCTTAATTTAGCATAAAGACATAGTCCGAAAACTTTCTAGATCACGATAGACGCCTCAGTCTGAAATATCTTACCCAGAAGCCTTCAACTTCAGATTATGCCTCAACCTTCATCACCTTTTCACATTATACCCCAGTTTGACACTCCTCTGTCTCACCATGTCACAGAAATCTTGTGTCTCAAAGGAAGCTTCCGGTTGCATCGGCCTTGTCCCGGAAGCTCCATGAGGTGTTTCTAGGTATTGGGTTGTTCCCCATGATGATCAGTGGACGTAATTAAATGGTTTACCCGTGCGGGAACGAAATTGCAAACATTGCTTCTAAGAACAAAAGTAAAGTGTAGGTTCAATATGACAGTGTAGAAAAGGTGAATCCTGAAGAATCAAGGCGCCAATTAATTAGCCCCCTTTGGAATTATTATTATCTTGCTTTATTAAATCCATAAAATTTACTCACCCCAATAAAAATTATGTTCTAGGTTGCGACCTATTCTGATAAGATTCTTTTGAAAGGTCTGAAATCTTTGCTTATTCTGTATATGCATTCAATCAAGCAAAAAGAAGAAAAAAGAGATGAATAGACCATTTAGGCTGCATCATGATTTCATATTTTTGTTTATGATACAGGTATTTGGGCAGGAATGCATAGTGTTAGGTACTTCGATGGAAAAACCTATGAATGGGTAGGCATAAGCCGCCAACCAAGTATAATTGGTAAGGTATGATGGTATGTTGTACTTATTTCATATTTCTATTTATATTCAAGTTTGGCAATAATTGTGGGACTGTGGGGCTTCAAACTTTTTCTGGGTTCTTGAGGATGTGACCTAGAACTTGAGAGAACTATTGCTTCCAGTGATTGGCATTATATCTGATATCAGCAACAGAGCCACGAGTATCATGCAGAAACCAGATACGAGGGCTAAATTTAGTGTCATAAAATTGGCAACCTATTAAAACTATCCCTTTTGTGATTTTCAAACAATAAAAAAGATTGACGATTGAGGATTCCATATACATGGCTACTGTTTTTATGCACAGTTTCTACTGTTTTTTTCTTCTTTAACTAGGATATTTAATTATAATTTATTTGTGAAGGTCAAACGAACATTGAGCCAGTTTACACCTGCAAAATGGGACAAAGATGAGTGGCATCCCTTGCTTGGACCATTGAGATTCATTCAAGTGCTGTGCCTTTGTGTTG
Source organism: Hedychium gardnerianum (assembly GCA_038050645.1). NCBI lineage: Eukaryota > Viridiplantae > Streptophyta > Magnoliopsida > Zingiberales > Zingiberaceae > Hedychium > Hedychium gardnerianum. The sequence goes on from JBBUKS010000042.1 coordinate 4,450,257, forward strand.
TTTTTATGACCGTGGAGCTCAACACCTTTTTCCTCAAGTTTTGTCTATGGGTTCCTCCTAGAAACCCCTTGATTGTTTACAGATTGGTTCTCTGGTGGCTAATTGCTATTCCTACTATCCGTGAGTACAATACATACTTGCAAGACAGGTACATATACTTCATTCTAGCCGTAAAGCTTTTCATTATTCCAATGTACTTGCATTACGATTATTGAAGTAATCAATGTAGCTAAAAGAAATATTACATGATCAATGACTTCAGGAAGCCAATCAAGAAGGTTGGAGCATTCTGTTGGCTTTCTCTAGCAATATGCATAGTGGAGCTTCTAATCTGTGTCAAATTCGGCCATGGTCAGTGCCATAATATTTTATTGTGTCATTATACTGCCCGAAGAGTTCATTTCTTTTAAGTTCGATGCAAGCATTCTCAAAGTGTTCTCCCAAACCAGGTCTCTTCCTCAACCCAATGCCTCCATGGCTGATAACTTTCTGGACTACTGTTGGGCTCGCCCTCTTGGTATGTCTAGTTGCTTGGACTTGGCAGATTCATCAATTGGTGATGAAGAAGAGACGATAATCATTTACATGTATTTCCCCCTCCTCCCTTTTACCTCTGTAAATACCTTGCATCTGTAAATGAACCAATTGCTGCTCAGACTGCAAACCAGTCTGGCAAGTAGATGTTTTTTCTTTAAAACCATGTTTCATTGTTCTTGCTGCAGATTTCTTAGTGGGTGCGCCTCTTCTTTCTGATAGTTTGATCTGATTTTTTATTTATTCATCACTTGTGACATCTCAATTGTCAATATTATTTCTATTGCTTTCTTGTACAGGATGGTAGCATCTTTCTTGAGTTTATATTACTTAAACTAAACGAATTTCTGATCAATCTCAATTCGAATTGACTCATGTTTGAAAGCAACATTGAAGGATCACCTACCACCTTTGCATGTGTCCTTTGTTTTATTGTTGGAAATTGGCAATGGCGGAATCGTATGTTGTCTGTCGGTTGATGCATTGATGAAAGACTGAATTCTCCTAGTTAATGATTGTGGCATGTTCTTCAGCAGCACCCCTCGCAAAAAAGAAACACTACGGAGAATGGCCATCAGCAGCCATTGCAATAATGAAGGCAAAAAGAGCAGAGCTCCAGTTTTCTTGTTCCTTTTCTCTTCAAAATCCTGATAAATCATTGATGGAATTTGTTCTTCAAACGAGGTGGATGACCTACCATGAGAATTAAATACACACAAATTTAAGCCGTAAGAAAACTTCACACTAGCTTAAAATGTGCCTTTAACTCGCAGTTGCAGGCACTGGATACCCACCAATCTATCTGCCCACCCACTCAATTTTTTGGTTTATTATACAAAAATCACAATCTACAAGATTCTGCACTCCATTAAGAGTAGACATTGATTGCCTAGCAGTAAATGTGTCACACAAATTAAACGCTGTGTTTTTGTAGTCATTAATACTTTGGAGAAAGATTGCAATCATTACATCAGCTACAGTATCCCGTCAAAAGCATGCAAGAAAAATGAGAAGGCAAAGATCACAGTGATTTTAAAGATGAAACTCTGGCTGCATTTGACTAGAGAGGGTTCTTATAATAGAAAAGGAAAGAAAAAACAAAAGGAAGAGACTGGAAGATCCCTTCTCCGCTGGGTTTCTAGTAAGACTGGAGTTGCTAAGAGGTTTCGAGTTTGACAAGTCAAACTAATGCACAAGAAAATGAAGCCCTTTATAGTATAAGAAAAGTGATTGGTATCCAAAAGGAGAGAAGGGAGGACGAGGATGAAGGCCATGAGGAATCCTACCAGGCATGAACCAAGGAGAGGTGGCAATGCAATCATCATTGCCGCTATGCTTATTTCTCTCTGCATCCTCTCTCTCGTCAAGGCTCGCTATTGCTCTGCTCCATATGGTTTGTATTCTTTGTTGACGATGTTTTCTTGAGCTCTGCCAGTTACTGATTCTTTGTTGTGAAGAGAATTCTACTGTTCTTCCTCTTTCAGCGAAGTCACAGAGATTAGCTGAAACAGAAGCTCATGAGGCTTCAGGAGCAGCCATGGAGAAGAGCGAGGAAGCTGCTCTAACTAGTAATTTGAAAGGTATTGGAAGAAAAGATCGGGGTTTGTTTTTTTTTTCCTGAAGAGAGAAGAATTCATAGCTAAATTTAGGAGACTAAATTCAAGGAAATGGTTTAGGGGGAAAAAAAATTCATACTTGTTTTGTGCAGTGGATGAAGATGAAGAACCAATCACTGCAGCGCCTAAAGAACTTGCTGCAGAAAAAGCTGCTTCGATGTCGATCAAGCCAATATGCTCCGAAACAAGCAAGAGATCTGATGTCTGCGAAGTAGAAGGCGATGTGAGATTGCAGGGAAGTTCGCAGATCATTTTCCTGCCGCCTTCTTTGACAGATCGAGAATGGAAGACGAAGCCTTACTGTCGGAAGCACGACCCACCGGCGATGAGGAAGGTCAAGGAATGGACTTTGAAGCCGTTCCCCGGCGACGCGCCGCCGCCTCAGTGCAGCGTCAACCACACGGCTCCGGCGCTGGTCTTCTCCATCGCCGGATTCACCGGAAACCTCTTCCACGACTTCACCGACGTCCTCGTCCCCCTCTTCATCTCCGCCTACCAATTCCGCGGCGAGGTCCAGTTCGTCATCGCGGAGCACAAGTCCTGGTGGGTGAGCAAGTTTGCCCTAATTTTTAAGCAGCTCTCCAACTACGAAATCATCGACGCCGATAACGACGACCGAGGCGCTATCCACTGCTTCCCGCGGGTAATCGTGGGATTAAGCTTCCACAAGGAGCTCAGCGCGGATCCGGCGAGGACGCCGACGGGGTACACGATGGCCGAGTTCAAATCGATGCTTCGGAAGGCTTACGGTCTCGAGCGGCCGAGGGCGGTGCCGACGGGAGACCAGTGGGACCTCCGGAGGAAGCCGCGGCTGCTGATCATCACGCGGAAAAAAACTAGGGTTTTCCTGAACGAGCGAGGGATGACGGACATGGCGATGAGCCTAGGGTTCGACGTGCGCGTGGCGGAGCCAGACATGAGCACCGACCTGGCCAAGTTCGCGCGGCTGGTGAACTCCGCCGACGTGATGATCGGCGTCCACGGTGCCGGGCTCACCAACATGGTGTTCCTCCCCGACGGCGCGGTGCTGATCCAGGTGGTGCCCTTCGGGGGACTGGACTGGCTCGCGAGGGAGACCTTCCAGGAGCCGGCGCCGGCGATGCGACTCCACTACCTGGACTACCACATCCAGCCGGACGAGAGCACGATCAGCCAGCAGTACGCGGCGGACGACCCGGTGATCAAGGATCCCAACGCCGTGCACAAGCGAGGGTGGAACGAGATCAGCCGAGTCTACTTAGAGAACCAGAACGTGAAGCCGCAACTCGGCCGCCTCAGAAAGACGCTGCTGGAAGCTCTCAAGCACCTGCCTCACGCCCGCCATGGAAGAACAGAGCATGATTAAACACGAACCAATTGATTTCCTCCACAAAGATTTCTGCATTCATTTTTGGTTCTTGTCGTAAGAAAAAAATTCATAAAGTGTGTGATCAAATTGGAGAACAACCGACGAATCCAAATCCATCACAGTGTAATAGTCTGTAAATTTCATAGTAATCTTTCAGCAATAGCTCAGAATCATCCTTATTCTTGACAGAGGGCTCGAAATTGATTCATTTCTCGAGCACTATGAGTCGAAGTTTCCAAGGCAATGAAGACTAGCTAATTATCGTTGTGCATGACGAACTCAAAAGGTTTGGTGTCCAGGAGCTGTCAAAGAGACGACACACTAATTAACCTCTCTTTTGGCTGCATGCTACTCAACACCAAACGATTGGAAGAGTCGACGAGAAAAATCTCATGCCTACTCCTGGCCATACGACGCATTGTGCAGTGCAGCAATTATTGTCCGGCCTGTGTCAGTGGCTTGTCCTCGTCTATGATTCTTTCTCTGCTAATTGCTTAATGCATGCTGATGATATTGAGAGGTGAAGCGGCTTGGAAGCCTCATTCAATGACATCAAGCAGTAGCAGTTGGCTGTTGTGGTTTGCCTACACTTGTTTTCTGATTTGTTTTTTTTTTTCTATCCTTTTGTTCATTTCCTTTTCAACTTGGTCTTATCATGATTCAGATCATGATTCAGATTTCAGCTTTGCAAATTGCAAATTGCAATTATGCAATAATTCAGATGGTACAATTGGCCAGTTTTTTTTTTTTTTGTTTTATTGTTGTGGCAGTGTCGCCATGGGCATTAACAAAAGGGAAAGTGATTCAGAAGAGAAGATGAAGGGTCCACTCTGCGTGCTACTGGTTTAAAAAAATTCTTGATTTTCATTTTCGTTCACATGGTGCTAGAAGGAATATTTCTTTTCACTTTCTTTCTTTTTCATTCTTAAATACCCAACGATTTTTGTTCCCCTCTCACTTTCTTTCTTTTTCTTGCTTAAATACCCCAATCAAATAGTAATAATTTAAACATTTAATAATTTTAAACATTGCAAAAAATAAAAAATAAAATCAAAATTAAAATTCCTGATGCTTCTATGAACGTCACTCTGATCTTATTTTTAATTTTAGATGGTGTCTTTTTTTCATCCGCTCAAGTCATTTCCTTCTTGTCTTCTTTTTTATTGATAGTAGTAAGATATCTCCCTCGAAGCGAGATTTGGAAATCAATGAACGTCAATGAAGAATCGACATTACCCCTCCAACGATCAAATTATTGAAGGGATAAATAGGAGCTTGAGGAGTTTGAAAGAGAAAAATAGAAAGAAATAATTTTTGTAAATGTCCGGAAAAAACATATCTTTACTGATTTGGGTGAATGTTTATAAAGACTCTGCTAAAAGGGATCCACGTCAGAGGCCACACCAACCCGGGGCAGGCAAAGTGGACGGCCGCACGAGCGAAACATTATCCCTTGACCGATCACACGAGTGAACCTTTCTATTTGTGACGATAATTGTTATTATGTGCTGCCAGCTTTGTTTGATTGTTAGTTCGATGTTCCTTTCTCAAAAGGAACCGGTGCATATTGATTCCATAAGAGATTAGAAGTGAACATCTCAAAAGAACCAGCTCAGTCTAAATCTAATACAGTAAATATGTAGTCACTCGACCCCAAGCTAACTAGGTAGTCTTGGGTAAATTGGGCCGCCTTGGGTAGAGACAGAGGCGGATCAAGTATAGTATA
>JBBUKS010000042.1:4464424-4478001 GCA_038050645.1 Hedychium gardnerianum
AGGCATGCATATTGAGCATGCATTCTAGTGTTAGAGAACATGCATAGTAGAGATAGAGGGTACACATATAGATAGGCCTGTGATTGGCCCCTGCACATTCATGTAGCTATATAGGAGCCCATCTCGGACATTTTGCACCTGACACAAGGGTTGGAAGGACATGCATGTACATGTACACACTATACTGAACTGTGGAAATTGCTTAGAACTGGAGTCATTGCCAGTCCTGGGTCAAGGTCCATGGTAAAAAAAATTGTATTTATCTGATACTTGATGGGAGATACCTGACACTAGAGCCTGATGAGACATGACGACATATGAGCATACCAAATATGGAGCCCGAGGAGATATGGAGCTGTGGGATGCCTCGTCAGTAGAGCTGCATCGAGCTACACGGAGACACATACAGCGAGTGAGGGATGATGGAACCACACCAGTGAGCGAGAGTGTGTGATCTGAGAGGTGGAGTGAGGGAGTGATGGGTGAGATGATGTATCAGCTGAGAGGAGGATTGAGTCATGTATGAGGTTGATTGAGCGAAACGGTACCTCACGATACTAAGAGACTGTATATGTTGCATATTGCTGAGGTGTACGATAAATAAATCCACCATGGATGATCTATCTAGTTTGCAGCAAACGACTCGCAGTAAAGACATCACAAATTCATTTATGGTTGGGGCTTTGCCAAAAAGCTCGTGAGGGTGAATAGGTCCACTAGAATGACCTATCTAGTCTGCAACAAACAGCTCGCGGTAAAGACACGTCAAATTCGTTGATAGCTAGCCACTTGCTAAAAGTGTACAGATGGTAAATAGGTCCACCAGAATTACTTATCTAGTTCGCAGCAAACAGATCGCGGTAAAAACGCGTAAAATCTGTTGATGGCTGGCCACTTACTAAAAGTGTGTAGATGGTGACATATGGACAGCTTGGAGTTTTGAGCAAGGAGAGCACCTACATTTTACGACACCAACTGAGCCGTATAGGAGGCCACATGAGCATGGATTACGAGTCGCATGGATGGGCGATGACCACGACACGACACTAGTTGATTCTGAGGATGAGGATGAGGACAGAACCCGATCGATGCATGATCTACGGTGCTATATGGGAGATAGGCAATCGACCAGTGACGAGAGACACGGGAGTGAGTTGGTATACAGGAGAGTGATGGTGTGCATGTGAGCACTTGTACGCCTTACCTCAGATTCTTGCACAGATCTAATATTTTGTCAGACATGACATGTGTAAGAACCTGTAGTTCTGTATGTAATGCACTTTCTTAATGATATATATATTTTACCTTTCATTCAAAAATGAAAAAGAAAAAAGTCTCCTTCTAGTAGCCCTTGTGAGAATGAACTCATCAAGATCTCGGGGGTGGTTGACGAAACATCCATGGTCACTCGGTTAAACTGCTAGAGGTAATCTCTTATGGATTCCTTGGGTTTCTGTTTCAAGAAAAACATGTCTAGCGTAGTCTTAAGATATCTCTTGTTGCTAGTGAAATGGTGTACAAATGTTGTCTTGAATTCCTCGAATGAGTGGATAGAAGAAGTCAGGAGTTGACCGAACCATCTTTGCGTCAGACCTGAGAGGGTCATCGGGAAAACTTGACATTTAACTCCATCAGTGTACTAGTGCAACATAAACACGTTCTCGAATTGACATAAGTGATCCTTGGGTCTACCGACCCGTTGTATTCACTAATATACGTCGGTCGGAAATGCTTCGACAGTGGATCATCTAGGATGTTCACCGAAAAGGGAAGGCCCTTGGGGTCGCCTGACCCGCTGGGGACCAATCCCTTACTCTTGTCGACCCCTTGCACCTTGGCTCTCCCGGCCGAAGACTCTCCGGATTGTTCTGGCCTAAGTGAGAAGCCGATCGGGGTTCTGATGAAAACTTGTGGCATCTCGATCGGGTTTTGTCAAGGGGCTAGTGGCACTTCGCCTGACGTGGCAGGCATCCTCAGGGGAGGGTTCATAGGCTCTTGCAGTTGTCACATGGTTTGCAGATGTTGTTGTCATACTTCTTATTGTTGTAGTAACGCCCCTTGTACCATAGTCGCCACTATCTTGTCGAGGTCGCTCTGAGATATGATGATGGCCGATCTTCCAGTGTCATCCATTATGGTTTTCAATTTTGTTCATGCGTCGAGACCTTTGACAGATGAACCACTGGTGAGCTGGAGCTGGTGTTGACTAAGTCACCGAGCAAAGAAGATCGTCACAACAATCGAGGGAGATCGGGAATCTTGAGAGGAAAACCAAGAGAGTTAGAGGGGAGACTGGGAGTGACCCGGCCTTCCACTCCGACGCTCAAGTTAGTATCCAACGGAGTATATGAAATAGATAAATAGTATTGTAATAAGGTATATAAAGACTGAATGTAAAAGCATATCAGACCCGTAATAGCGGGTTGGAGGCGCCATGGAGGCGGAAGGCTGGAGGTGGCACTAAGTTGAAAGGCCGAAGGCGGCACGAACTGGTGTTGACTAAGTCGCTGAGCAAAGAAGATCATCACAACCACTGAGGGAGACCGGGAATCCTAAGAGGAAAACCAAGATTGCTAGAGAGTTAAAGGGGAGATCGAGGGTGACCTGGCCTTTCATTTCGACGCTCAAGTCAGTCTCCGACGGAGGCGGCAATCGGCGGAGGTGGCAGCCGGCGGAGGCGACTGTGGCGACGGGGCCGTGTGTGAGCCTTGAGGAGCCTCGAGGGAGAGGGCGACAAAGTTTTCACCTAGGTGTTGCGTACGACGGAGGTGGAGCTAACAGTGCCGGAGAGGGCGACAAAGTTTTCACCTAGGTGTTGTGGACGGCGGAGGTGGAGCTGAAAGTGCCGGAGAGGGCCGGTGGCGGCTACAACATGGCCTACAACGTGAGAAAGGGAGGAGGAGTCTGCCATTTTTCCCTATGGACGGTGATGGCAGTCTCGAACTAAAAAAAAAAAAAAAAAGAAACCCCTTTTTCCCTTCTTCCCCTCCAACCCTAAAAAGTCAAAAACAAAAGAAAACACCAAAATAGCCCTCCACGTGGCCTTATCTCCACCCCATATCCCAAGAATCCTCCTCAAGTATAGTTGAACGAGGCATGAGTCTGACTAACTAGACTATTATATTGTGACGAGATGGGTGAAAGAATCACTGAGCTTGTCGTAAGGCCGATGGCTTCCGACTAAGGAGTCGGGGATGGAATCTCTGAGCCTGTTGTAAAGCGAATTACTAGCGCAGGGCTAGGAACTCCAAGTCTGTTGTAAGGATGAGTGTCTTCCGACTAAATAGTCGAGAATGAAATCTCCGTGCTTGTTTAAGGCGCAGTGCTAGCACGAGAGATAGGCGCTCCAAGCTTGTCGTAAGGTCGAGTGTCTTCTGATTGAGTAGTCGAGAAAGGAAACTCCAAGCCCGTCGTAAAGCAGAGCTAGGAGATAGAAAATCCAACATAGCATCGTGCTTGAACTTCGACTCCTGAATGTCCGTGGAATTGGGTAGAGACTTATTGACATCGTGCTCAGGGGAGGCCCTGAGGCTTACCAGCACATATCATCGTGCTCGAACCACGATTATGTTTGAGTTGGGAAAAGACTTATCGAAATAAAATAACATCATGCTCGAACCCTGACTCCCGAAGATTCGCGAAGTCGGGTAGAGACTCACCAGAATAAAATAACATTGTGTTCGAACTCTGACTTCTGAAGATCCGCAGAGTCGGGTATAGACTTACCAGAATAGAATAACATTGTGCTCGAATCACGACTCTCGAATATCTGTGGAGTCGGGTAGAGACTTACCGGAATATAATAACATCGTGCTCGAACCCTAACTCCCGAAGATCCACAGAGTCGGGTAAAGACTTACTGAAATAGAATGACATTGTACTCGACCTCGAACAGGGGAGTTTGAGTCCTAAAGAGGACATGTCGATAGAGACTCGCTGGTTCAAGACCAGTGGAGATAGCTCGACTCCGAACCAAAGAGATTTAGCCTTGAAAATGACAATAAACTGGTTCAAGACCAGTGGAGATAGTTCGACCCCGAACGGAGGAGGTTGAGCCCTGAATAGGATAATATACTGGTCCAAGACTAGTGGAGATAGCTCGACCCCGAACGGGGTCTGTTGAGCCCTAAACAGGATAATATGTTGGTCCGAGACCAGTGAAGATAGTTTGACCCTGAACGAGGGAGGTTGAGCCCTAAGAAGAATAATAAGCTGGCCCGAGACTAGTGGAGATATCTCAACCCCGAACGAGGGAGGTTGAGCTCTGAACAAGATAATAGGCTGATCTAAGACTAATGGAGATAGCTCGACCCCAAACAGGAGAGGTTGAGCCCTGAACAAGATAATATGTTGGTCTGAGACTAGTGGAGATAGCTCGACCTTGAACGGGGGAGGTCGACGCTTTAACGGAGAGCCTCGACTCTGATTCAAGAGGAAGATCATCGCTTTAACGGAGAGCCTCGAACCTGGATTAGGAGGGAGATCGGCTCTTTAACGAAGAGCCTCGACCCCGGATCAGGGGGGAGATCAGTGCTTTAACGGAGAGCCCCTCGGATTAGGAGGAAGATTGGCGCTTTAACAAAGAGTCTCAACTCTGGATCAGGTGAGAGATCGACGCTTTAATGGAGAGCTTCGACCCCGGATCAGGAGGGAGATCAACGCTTTAATAAAGAGCATCGACCCCAATCAGGGGGAGATCTGCACTTTAACGGAGAGTCTCAACCCCGGATTAGGGGGGAGATCGACGCTTTAACGGAGAGCCTTGAGCCCGCTCAAGGGTGAGATTGACTTTCGTCGATAGAGAATCACTCGAGTACCTTCAAGTAAAGTTGCAAGGACAAGCAATAATATAGAACTATATAAATTCGGACATGATGCATAGATTGGAGGTGATCCCGCCACCATCCTGGAGATAATAGCTCTATCCCTTGATTACTGCGCCATGGCGGCAACGAATCTGTCGAAATATTCCGGTGTCATCCATATGAAAATCTCAACCCAGGACTTGGTGTTCCCACAAATGACGTTAATTTGTTTCTATGCTGAGATCCTTAATGGACAAGCCACCGATGAGCTGGAAAGGAGATTACCCGGGTCTTCAAATGCTGGTGGACCACACAAAGAACGTCCGGGGGGCTTCGCCAATCTTGAAAAGAAGGAGAGCCAGAGGGTTAGAGGGGAGGTCGGGGGTACCCGGCGCAACCACTCCGACGCTCAAGTCAGTAAATGGAGAGGAGAAAATTGGTGAGACAATGAAACAGTAGTCGAATGTCAAAGCATACTTCAGTCTGTATGAACAAACTCACTTATATACCTCGTTAAGGGTGATACTCTTTTCATTAATGAAGCATGTTATCACAGTAAAGGGTGTCTGTCACGATAAGGGAGACACTCATATTGTTAGAATGTCATAATCGTACTCTCATCATTCCTTGCACGTTGAATATTTATGAGTTACTAATAAGCCCATGTTATGTCCATTTTATAGCCCTACCTATCTTGACAGTTGTTGAGAGTGGTGGTTGGAGATTAGCCGAGCAGGAGAATCTATGACGGACAAGCGAGGATTATCCGCTCTGCTCAAGTGTCTGTTAACTTGCTAGGTTTGATCGATCAAGATACGGGGACCGTTTGGATCAGGAGACCTGGGTTATCCGATCGGGGTATATGAGATCCGCGGTGAGCAGACGAGGATCATTTGGATCAAGAAACCTTAGTCAGTTAGCATACACTTCTGTGGTCAGTATGAGAAATGTCAGTCAATTTCTCCGAACGGGTAAACGTTCGTCTCATCGATCATCTTTATTTAATTTTTATCTCGATTTTCGGAATAGGAGATCTCCACATATGCTTTTCAAGTGATCCCTCGTACTCCTCATATCAGTCTCATGAGGTCTAAGGTCAAATTCTGGCTAGTAGTTAGGTTCCTGTTATTTCTCATGTACTTGTCACTATTCGGACTAACTAGACTAGTCCCCGTAATTTACTTCATCTGTATTGATCCTGAAATAAATTAACGAAGACACTAGAAGCAAAAGTTTCGCATTTTGCTATCATATCAGCTACAATTGAACCGGATCAATTATTGTTTTTATTCCTATAAAAAAAGACCCAATTTTTCGTGGTTAGACGCCATTGAAGGAGTGAGCTTGAATCATCTATGGCACTGACACAGAAACAGTAGAGGCAGTTGCCAGAGACGAAGTGGTTGGATACGACAGGACGTAGTCATCGAAGCCGTCGCTGTGGACAAGAGCAAGACCAGCGCTGAAGCTCTCGTCCATGTCCGCCGGCAGCAGCAGCTCCGGAAGCGCCGCCGCGCCGCCCTCTAAGTACCGCACTGCCTGGCGCATGCTCGGCCTACACGTGGGCAGCGGGTGCGCGCACAGCAGCCCGAGCTTCAGCACCAGCTCCACCTCCTCCTCCGCGTACTCCTCCCCGAGCCTCGGATCCCTCGCCGCAGCTATCGATCCCTTCCGCCAGTGCTCCAGCACCCAATCCGCCAGCACCAGCTCCTGGTCGCCGTCGCCGGCGCCGCACGAGTCCACCGGTCTCCTCCCGCACGAAACTTCCAGCGCGAAGATCCCAAACGCAAACACGTCGGTCCCGGTGGAAGCTCTGCCGGTCCGAGCAAGCTCTGGCGCGAGGTACCCCATGGTCCCGACGATGCTGGTGGTTTGCAGATCAGTTCCGTGATCGTAGAGTCTCGCGAGGCCGAAGTCACCCAACCTTCCGTTCATCTCGTCGTCGAGCAGCACGTTGCTGGCCTTGATGTCTCTGTGGACGACGACTTGCTCCCAGTCCTCGTGCAGATAGAGGAGGCCCGCCGCCACGCCTCTGATGATCCGAAACCGAGTCGCCCAGTCCAAACCAGGCTTGGCTTGGCCGTGCAGGAGCTTGTCCAGACTTCCATTGGGCATGTAATCGTAGACCAGCATGAGCTCTCCCCGGCGACGGCAGTAGCCGAGCAGCTGCACGATATTCCGGTGACGGAGACGGCCTAAGCTCACAATCTCTGCTATGAATTCCCTCACGCCCTGTTTCGACTCGTGCGACACTTTTTTCACGGCGATCTCCGATTTGGAGCTCGGCAGCAGCCCCTTGTAGACCCTCCCGAATCCGCCGACGCCGAGCAGCTCCCTGTCCCTGAAGCCATTGGTGGCGCCGTACAGATCTTTGTACGAGAACCTGCGAGGACCGTACTCGAGCTCCCAGTCTTCGAGGTCCTCTGCGTACTTCATCCTCCGTCTCACGGCGAGCACGACGATGCAAATGAAGATCAGGACAACTCCGGCCGAAGCCAGAGGCAGCACGATCTCCAAGACTCTTGATCTGCCGGTCGACGGGAGACGAGGGAGCGGAGGAAGCAGGGAGTAGTCCAGAGCTGGAGCTGCGCCGTTGAAACTGAAGCTCCAGCCGCGAATGCAGTGGTGTGTTAGGAAAGGGCCGGTGGACGATGAGAAACCAACGAACATGGTGTCTGAGAAAATCGCAGAGAGATCAATGTGCTCCGTCAAGAGAGGTTTCTGTGGTTTGGCCATAGGGATCGGAGCTAAGGTGACATTCAGCTGCATTTCTTCGCCGTCATAGTCCACCCAAACTTGCAGACTTTGGCCGCTGATGAGCGTTAAATTGGTGAGCGGTCCACTACCCTCGGCGTAGTAACCAGCAGGCCTCGACGAACTGGACGTCAAGCTGTTGATGTCGATTCCAACATGGTTGTCGTTGACGTCGCTGAATTCAGGGTTAAGGATGGTGTCGAGCTCGATCGCGAAGACGCGATTGGTGGAATTGCCGTTGTTGGTCAAGTTTAGGATGCCAAGGTACTGACCTCCTGTAGCTAGGGAGAAATCCTCTGTGGGAGAGACGACGAAGGCGATCCCATGGCCGCTGAGATTGGGATCCTCGGAGACGATGCCGAAAGCAAAAGTGGTGGAGAAGGAGAGGACCGAGCCGCCATTAGAATGGTTTCTGAAGTCGAGCTTGGAAGGGCGGAACGCGTGGCCCATGATATCCTTGGTCGCGTTGGTGAGCACCAGGAGGCCGCCGGGCGTGACCGACGCCACGCCGGCGAGAGTCAAGTTCGCGCCGACGAATCCGTTGAAGGTAAACTGATCATCAGATGCGCCGGCGGCGAAGGCTGCGAGATTGTGATGGAAGAGGAGGAGGAGGAGGAGGAGGAGGAACAAATCCTTGAGGAACATGATCTTAGCGATTGCTTGAAGAAACTAATCATCGATCAATTACTTCAAGGCCAAGGATAGTGATTTCTTTCCTAATTTCTCAGACACTTGCACTTGTTTTCTTCGCCTAATGGCGAAAGATGGCGACATGTTTGACTTCTCTTTTGAACATCTAGACAACTTAGAAAACAAGTTTGACTTGCCTTCTGATCCAGCTGGTTGATTTCAGAGAAGAAGATCGAGCGATCTTGTTGAAGCAGTAGAAGAATCTATAGAGAAAAATACACGATACTATCTGTAGTGACCGCCGGAGAAGACGATGGAAACGAGGAGGAGGCATGTCCGTTAGAACTCTTCCTGCAATGCGGCACGAAGCCGGTGAAGCTCAGGTGAGCTGGCTCCAACTCCGGCGGCGTCAGATCCCCCTCCAGGTACTGCACAACTCGGCGCATGCTCGGCCTCGAGGCGGGCAGCGGGTGCGAGCAAAGCAGTCCGAGCTTCAGCACCAGCTCCACCTCCTCCGCCGGAAACTCATCCCCCAACCTTGGGTCTGCCGTCGTCAGCGCCAACCCCCTTCGCCAACTCTCCGACACCCAGTCCAGCAAAACAGGGTGCTCGGAATCGACCGCCTTAAAATCCACCGGCCTCCTTCCGCATGCGACCTCCAAGAGGAAGGCCCCGAACGCGAACACGTCGGCGGTGGTGGAGGCCTTCCGGGTTCGAGCGAGCTCCGGCGCGAGGTATCCCATCGTTCCGATGACGTGAGTGGTCTGCGGATCGGTTCCGTGGTCGTACAGCCTCGCCAAGCCAAAGTCGCCCAATCTTCCGTTCATCTCGCCGTCGAGCAGGACGTTGCTGGCCTTGATGTCTCTGTGGACGACGACTTGCTCCCAGTCTTCGTGCAGGTAGAGCAACCCCGATGCGACGCCTTTGATGATCTGAACCCGCTCCGGCCATCGGAGAGGAGGCCGGGTTTTGTCGTGCAGGAACTTGTCGAGGCTGCCGTTGGGCATGTAGTCGTAGACCAAGAGCAGCTCCCCCTTTCGCCGGCAGTAGCCGAGCAACTGGACGAGGTTCCGGTGGCGGAGGCGGCCCATGCTAACGACCTCTGCTATGAATTCCTTCATCCCCTGCCTCGATTCATGGGACACTCTTTTGACGGCGATCTCCAGCTTCGACTTCGGCAGCGAGCCTTTGTAGACCCTTCCGAATCCGCCGGCGCCGAGCAGCTCCTTCTCCCTGAAACCATGGGTGGCACGGAACAAATCCTTGTAGGAAAACCGATGAGGGCCGAACTCCTTCTCCCAGTCCTCCTGGAGCTCCGCGAACTTGTTCCTTCGCCTCACAGCGAACACGACGGCGCCGGCGGCGATCAGAACGAGCGCTGCTGAAGCTAACGGCAGTCCGATTTCCAAAAATCTCGACCGGCCATGGTCTCCGGCGCGAGGGATGGACGGAAGCAGGGAATAGTCCAGAGCTTCAGCTTCGCCGTCGAGCTTGAAACTCCAGCCGAGAATATAGTGCGACGTTCGAAAAGATCCGGTGGATGCGGAGAATCCGACGTACATAGAATCCAAGAACACCGCTGCCAGATCCACCGCCGTCGACAAGAGAGGTGTACTTGGCTTCGCCATCGGAGTCGGAGCCATGGTGACGTTCAGCCGCATGCCTCGGCCGTCGTAGTCCACCCAAACTTGCATGGCCCGGTCAGCGATGAGACTCATGCCGTTGAAGGAACCAGTGCCGTCGGAGAAATAACCGGCGGAGTGCGATCTGTTCGATATCACACTGTTGATGTCGATCCCGACGTGGTTGTTATCGATATCTCCGAGCTCAGGGTTGAAGAGCGTGTCGAGCTCGATCGCGAAGACATGGTTGCTAAAATTTCCATTGCTGCTCTGGTTGAAGAGGCCGAAGTACTGGCTCCCCAGGGCTCCGGCGAAGTCCCTGGTGCGGGAAACTAAGAAGGTGAGGCCATGGCCGCCGAGGTTGGGGTCCTCGAGCGTGGTGCCAAAGACGAAGGTGCTGGAGAAGGAGAAGACTGTGGCATTGGAGGGGGCTCTGAAGTGAATTGGCCGAGGAAGGAAAGCGTGACCCCTCGCCTGCTTCGTGTTGTTGGTTAACTGAAGCAGGCCGCCGGAGACAATAGCCGCAGTCCCGTCCACGGTGAGATTTGCCGCCAGGAATCCGTTGAAGGTGAACTCATCCCTGCCATCCCTGCTCGCGGCTGCAAGTTCAGATCGACAGAGGAAGAAGAGGAGGAGGCACAGCAAATTCTTGTGCGACATGGCGACAACGGTAAGAAACAGGCGTCGATCAGTGTCGTCCCTTTTATGATCGTGAATTCGAAGGAAAAATGAAGAGAACCAAAAAGTCAAAATTGTTCGATCAAGAACAGTCAAAAGGCGTGTTTCTCTTTCTTTTTAATTGTCACAGCTATGGAGCCTTCCACCCGATTAATATTGAAATAATTTAATCCTACGAAAAATTTCGTCGGTCGTTAATGAAAAAAAAAAAAGTACATATAAAAATTTATGTCAGTCAATATTTTCAAATTCGTTACTTAAAGAATTTTTTTAATAATATATCATAATTAAATTTTAAACTTCGATATCTAATTTATTATTTAAGGGCCTAAATATGACACTCTACCCGAGACTAGGCGTGTTGTCTCTTTCGATCAAACTCGCATCAATTTAAATTAGTGATAATTTTGATGAAGCAAGTTTGTCTCGGTCACGAAAGTTTGGCTGTTCTTTAGGCATTTGGGAGAAGGACCTGGAGATGTTTGATTACTCCTTAAAAAACAAAAATACTATTTTTCAACAACTTATTTCTAGATGAGTTGTATTAATTTAATCATTAGGGGCACAAATCAAAATTAAAAAAGGACATTTTCTATTTTTATTATTTAAAAATATTTTTATTAAAAATTATTTAAAAGCTACTGGGCAAAATAGAAAGAGCCCTTTTTTTCAAATTTATTTTTTTATTAAAAAAAAATACACCTCTCCCATATTATTATTATTATTATTACTATTACTCTATCTATATCTCTCGCTTAAATCCTAAACTGATCGAACACGTTGTAACAATTATAAAATTATAACTATTATAAATTTAAAAAAAAATAAGACTAAAATTATTTCAAAAAGAATTTAAGTGATATTTTTTGAGTTTGAAATTGAATCGTTACGTGTTTCATCCTTAATCAATTATAAATTTATGAATGAGTTTTGATTTAATATATTATACGTTCAACTCGAGTTATACGTTTAATAATTGCGTGGCAGCTCAGTTATAGCAACTACGAAACCTACGATTTCATAGTTGCTACAATATGAATGTTAGATCCTAAACTTTATGAAGACATAACTTTTAATTCAAATTGAATCATGTGACATACAATATATCAAATCAAAATTTATTCAAAGATCTATAATTAATTATGGAGTGAAACCCATAACGGTCCAATTTCAATCTAAAACAATATCATTTAAATTCTTTTTGTAGACTTCGAATAATTTTAGTCTTAAAAAAAAATTCATATTATAGCAACTACGAAACCGTAGCTGCTACAATTGTGTGACAACTTAATTATAGTAGCTACGGTTTCATATGATTTAGATGAGAATATAAGTGGGAGATGCTTGTATTAGAATCGAGAATCGAGCAATATACAGGAGGGTATTAATGTCATTTTATAAGAATGAGGTGCTCTCTTAATAAAAAATTAAAATGGGGTCATTTTTACCATTTGGCAAAAACAAAGGTGCTTTTTTTATAAATAAAAAAAAATTGCCCAAAGGTATTTATAGTATTTTTCACCTTAAAAATGCTAAACGTAGAATAATTTTTTATCAAAATTATTATAACGTAGAGCTTTCAAATTGATGAAAGTTCTCTTAGTTGATCAAACTGCTTCAAAGGCTGTTATAAGGTGGAGTACTTTTGACTTAAACTTTTATAATATAGAGTAATTTAATTAAAATTATTTAGAACTTTTTTGACCTAAATTGTTCTATGTTATACTAATTTTGTCTAAATTATTGCAACATAGAGCAATTTAATTATAATTATGTGGGGCAATTTTGATCAAAATTACTTGGAGCAATTTGGGCTAAAACTGCTATAATAATGTTGAACTAACCTAGGATAATTTAAAAGAAAATGGGATGTGTTTAAATATTGTTTTTTTTCATAAGAGTCCTTTTGATTGAAATTGTTATAAAGCGGAGTAATTTTTAATTACATGAAGCAATTTGATTAAAATTATTTTAAATAATTTTAGCCTAAATTGCTCCATAGTATACTAATTTTGTCTAAAACAATCGTCCTAAATTTTATAAATCATCAAAAAAAATATCTCTTTAAAAAAAAATCAAAAAGGCACCCTTAAATGATTTATCCTTAAAATACCTCTTGATCCAATATTATTGTAACAACTATTGATAACTAGTATTAACGTATAGAATATATCAAATAGTCATTACAACGCATAGAAGATACCTAGTAACTGCTACAACGTATTTAAGATGAATTTAGGATTTACACCGTATAGAAAATACATATTAGCTACTACAACGTGTAGAGGTTATCGAGTAGGTGCTACAACGTGTTTAGAGTAAATTTAGGATTTAAGATTTATAATTTATACTGTGTAGAAGATACCCAGTAGCTGCTATAATGTATTTAGGATGTGTTTATGATTTAAGATTTTTTAACACTATTATATCAAAATACTATATACCAACTTGATAAAATTATTTAAACTTTATCAAAATTATTTAAATTAATAAAAAATCACTTTAAAATAGTGGTAGAAGCTATTATGTAGCTCTACAACTCTAAACCCTAATCCTAAATTTTAAACTCATCCTAAACACGTTGTAATAACTACTTAGTAGCTTCTATTATTGGAAGGAAAGGGTGGTTATATTTTGGTGTTTGAAGACTTGAACTTGAGTTTAAAATTTAACTCAAAATGACTTAGATTACAAATCACTCTAGATGGTGTATTTATACTAGTCTACTAGTAAGTTGAAAAGTTTTCATAATTACCAATTGAATGATGGTAAATCAAAAGATTATAAATTAAATTTCAAATCATAAAAGTCCTTTATTGCTTTTGTAACTCTTGATGCATGCAACCTGTTCAGTTCTTTGTAATGAATTCCACTGCCGTGAAGCATTTTGATTGCACCTTGATGTCACTTGTAACATTCTCCTCCTTGACATCAGGGTTGCAAATTACGCTACGCTTCTCCTTAAGCTTTTCAAACCTTGTTCTTGACAAAGGTTTCATGAGAACATCTGTCACCATTTCTTCAGTTGAAATGTGCTCCATGTGTATCTGTTTTTCCTTCTCCATTTCTTTCAAATAATATAACTCGA
>JBBUKS010000042.1:4491889-4503665 GCA_038050645.1 Hedychium gardnerianum
GAATGTGTATAGCTCGCTCAATTGATCGAGTCAAATGTGCCGATATGATGGTGGATGTGAACTTATGTACGGTCTCAATTGAGGCCAAGAAACGTGTTTATTTTGAAAGGGCTACTCCAAGAGTCTGAAACCCGGTTCACCATAAGAAAATTAGCATTTTGCGACAGCGAATTCGGTTGCTAATTTAGCAATCTAAGTATGAAATTCGATGCTAAATTTATGACCATTTTTAATATATGTTGCTAAATTAATAACGAAAATTAAAATATTTGGTTTTTAAATTAACGACCACTTTATTAATATTGATCACAAAATTAGTGATGAAAATTAAAATATTTGATAGTTAAATTAGCAACAACATTGTAATCATTCAAGTGTGACGAACTCTTTCCACGCTAACTCCTGTTTCTTCACTGAGACTTTCCCACGCTTCCCCCTTCCGAACTGTTAACCCTCGTCATGATCAATTCAATTTGTTCTGACATACCAATCGATGCAAGTTTCCAAATATCATCTCATCTATTCTCTTTCTCTTTTCTTCCCAATTATAACACATTATAAGTTTTTTTTTTCGGATGAATTTTCATGAGTACTTTTAAATTTACTCTTGTGGTTGAAATTTTTTATAAAATTAAAAAAAATATTTTTTAAAATTAATCAATTCAACCGATTAAATATCTAAATTAAAAAAAAAATCAATTCTTTCTGTACTGTCATATCATTGTCTCAGGATCTATACCTTGTCATATAGCACATTGTTACTTTTATGCTGTGCATTATGGCAAAAGGCGAAACGTTCATCCTCAACACTTCCATCAATTCGTTCCAGGATTAAGACGGAGGAGGTAAATTACGGGAGCTAGTCTAATTAGCTCGAACAATGACTAGTACATAAGGAAGGACAGAAACTTGACTATTAGCTAGCTTTTATGTTGTGCATGGTCATGGATAATATTGATAAACAGTCTCATATTTTACAAAGTCTAGGGAAATTTTTGTGGTGTGTTTTGTTCATGAAAATTAATATCAGGGGACTAGATCTGAGACTAAATCGTTAGGCTTTGGGAGCATATCATTATAAATAGGACAACAAAGGCTATAGTACAAAAGAGGCCAACACCGAATGGGCCAGATTGGCCACGCCAGCGTCCGTTGACAGGTGTTGGCGTTCATGAGCCATCCGGGTGCAGTGAAATAAGAGCTCTACTAAATTCAAACCCACGAGTGTAGTGAAACGGATACGATGAGCAAGCCTATCGTATTAATGGTATCGGTAAGTGATGTAAGATTAATCCAACATCAGTATGATCTTTTTAATTCTAAAAGGATATAACTTTTAATTCGAGTCTAAGAATCAAATTCTATTAGCTCACACGTACAAAATTTGATAATCTATATTTGTTATAAAAAATTTATAATTATTAACTTTCATACTTAAATTCCATCATTTAGGTCTTTTTCAAGTCTTCTTTGTTAATTTTGATAACTTTTATTTTTTATGATATTTAAGATAATTTTACTATTTTTAGCATTTATAGGTTAGGATTTTATGTGTCCTATTATGTTAATTCTTTCCATTAAGAATTTTTTTTTCGGATAGGATTTTTTTTTTCTTTATAAGATTGAAATTGAGGACTATATATTAAAAAAAAAATCCTTTCTTATGTTTTAGATATGAAATATGTTAGTTGTACGAGGGATTATCCTGTATTCTAAATAAAGTTTTTATTTTTCAATGATTTTTCTTCTTGCTTTCTCCTTAAATCTCTCTTCTCGTCAACCCGCAGGATAATCGTTATCCTGCCCGACGTCAGTGAGGCTAATAAGACCCGATGTCTAAAAAAAATGATAAATGCGATGTGATAATGTTGAAATGTATTGGTACTCTAATATGGTGCAAACAATGGTGTAGCCACGTGAGGACGGAAGGGTGAGACTGCCCCTTCTGATAATTTTTTTTTAAAATAATATTATATATTTGGAAAGCCTTCACCTTTACTTTAACCAGCTGATTCATCATTGTCCGTCGTCGAAAAACTGAAATTGAACACATATTTAGAAAGCCTTCGACCTAAATTATCTATTGATACCACTTTTACAAGAAAATATCATGACTTGGAAGGTTAAGTATAGAATTTTAAAAATAAAATATATAATAATAAATGGATAAACTAAATCGTAGAATACAAAGTGAGGGCACTAAATTAAAATTTGGTTGAATTTGAACTAAAATTAATGGGTAGGCACGGAGATGAGGATTACATTAGTTCAAATTGGGATTAATTTGGTCAAGTTATAACCGAACCAAGTTTAAGGTTTAAACGAGTTCGATCGATTTAAAACGAATTAGAGTATTTTTGAGAAAATCGTCTTTTTATTTTTTCAGTGATTTCCCAAAGGGCGCACTGAAAATTTGAAATTGTCCAAAAGGCACACTAAACTTTGAGATTGCCCAAAATGCGCACTTTATTTCGATTTTATCCCTTTGTGTTGGCTGACTTTTTTTCTCTTTCCTTTCTCTTTTGCATGCAACCACTTTTCTCTTTCTCTTTCTTCTTAAATTAAATTTTTCTCTCTCATTTGCATACATGCAACAACCATTATAGTATTAATTTTTAAAAATCAATACCACAATTTAATACACCAACACTGCCATGGTGGTGATTTCTAAAATCAGCACCATGGTGGTGCTGATTTCTCAAATCAGCACCATGATAATGTTGGTGTGTTAAGCTCCAATGTTGGTTTTTTTTAATAATAAAGAATGACATATTTGGACTCCGGAGCACCGTAGAAATTCTTAAGAGTTGAAATAAGTCAATTGGAGTTCTTTAAGCCATCAATGAGTTTCGGTCAAAACTCATTGATAGACCTAGGGGATTTGAATTTTTGAAAAGTTGACATGTAATGGAAGAGGGTAGTGCAGTGAAGGTATTTATGGTGTCCATGTCTAGTTTTGACATCCCTACGATAAATTATGTGTATGTGTCAATTATTTTAAAGTCATAATCTTTGAAAACCTTATGATCACTATTGTTAATGACTTCAAGTTGATATCTCTAGATATATATAGACTCTGAGGCACTTCAGAAACCTGTAGCACTTGGAATGAGTCTGATTGAAGCTCTCTAAGTCCATCAATAGGTTTTAATCAAAACTCATTGATTGACCTAGGGGATTTGGATTTTTGAAAAGTTGATATGTAATGAAAGAGGATAATGCAATGAGGGTATTTATGTTGTCCATGCCTAGTTCTGACATCTCTACAAAAGTTGATATCAAAACTCATTTAAGTTATATATATGTATCAATTGCCTTAAAGTCATAAATTTTGAAAACCTTATAATTACTGTTGTTAATGACTACAAGATGATATCTTTGGGCATATATAGACTTCGAGGCACTTCAGAAATCTATAGCACTTGGAATGAGTCTGATTGGAACTCTCTAGGTCTATCATTGAGTTTTGACCGAAACCCATTGATTAACCTAGGAGATTTGGATTTCTAAAAAGTTGACATGTAATGGAAGAGTGTAGTGTAGTGAAAGTATTTATGTTGTTCATGTCTATTTTTGACATCCCTACAATAAGTTATGTGTATGTATCAATTGTTTTAAAGTCATAAACTTTGAAACCCTTATGATCACTGTTGTTAATGATTTCAAGCTGATATCTTTAAGCACATATACACACCGAGGCACTTCAGAAATCTATAGCACTTGAAATGGTTTCAATCAAAATTCAATGATGGACATAAGAGATTTGAATTTTTGAAAAGTTGACATGTAATGGAAGAGTATAGTGCAGTGAAGTTATGTATGGTGTCCATGCTCGATTTTGATATACCTACGATAAGTTATGTGTATGTATGTGCCAATTGTCTACTTTCGAAGAGTACAACTTTTGACTCGGGTATTAGAACGAGACACAGTTTTTTTTTTATTATTTGAAGTTCATTCAAAGCTCTATATTTGTTAGGGTGTAACCCATAACAACCTAGTTTTGAGCTCAAAAAATATCGTTTAAAGTCTTTTTAGAGAGATCAATAGGTTTCAATTAAAACTCATTGATAAACCTAGAAAGCTACGATCTAACTCTTTCCAAGTGCTATAAGTTTTTGAAATGTTTTAGAGTCTATATGTGCCTAGAGATATCAAATTGAAATCATTAACAACAGTGATCATAAAGTTTTCAAAGTTTGTGACTTTAAAATAATTGACACATACACATAACTTATTGTAGGGATGTTAGAACTAGGCATGAACAACATAAATACCTTCACCGCACTATCCTCTTCTATTACATGTCAACTTTTTAGAAATTCAAATCTTCTATGTCTATCAATGAGTTTCAGTCAAAACTCATTGATGGATCTAGAGAGCTCCGATCAGACTCATTTCAAGTGTTATAGTTTTCTGAAGTGACTTGGAGTTTATAAATGCCTAGAGATATCAACTTGAAGTCATTAACAATAGTGATTATAAGATTTTCAAAGTTTATGACTTTAAGACAATTGACACATATACATAACTTATTGTAGGGATGTCAGAACTAGACATGGACACCATAAATATCTTCACTGCACTACCCTCTTTCATTACATATCAACTTTTCAAAAATCCAAATCTCCTAGGTCCATCAACAGGTTTTGATTGAAACTCATTGATGGACTTAGAGAACTCCGATTGAACTTATTCTAACTCTTATGGATTTCTGCAGTGTTCCGGAGTCCAAATATGTCCTTTTTTTATTGTTTTTAAAAAATCAACATCACAGCTTAATACACCAACATTACCGTGGTGTTGATTTGTTAAAATTAGCACCACGACGATATTGGTGTAATTAAATTATGGTGCTAATTTTTAAAAACCAGCACCATAATAATTGTGCATGCATGCAAATGAGAGAGAAAATTTTAATTTAAAAGGAAAGAAAAAAAAAGAAAAAGTGGTTGCATGCAAAAGAGAAAGGAAAGAAAAGAAAAAAAAATCATCCAACGCAGAGAGGTAAAATCAGAATAAAATGCGTCTTTTGAGTAATTCCAAATTTTGGGTGAGCTCTTTGGGAAATCGTTGTATTTTTTCTCCTTTTTTTCCCTACGCATGTTGTAGCCCTATCATGTCGTATGCCACCATCGTGCTTTTGTTCATCTCTCTCTTTTATTTTCCCCTTCCTCTCCATTTACTTCTTCTTCTTCTTTTCTTCAACAATAGGAAACTTGTAGTTTTTTCCTCAACTCTTCTCAAGCACAAGTGCTCTCTCTTTTTCTCCTTTCTCTTCTCCAATAAGCCCCTTTCCAGCAACAAGAGCAGCCCTCGGCCCTCACATATTCTTCATTTTCTCTTGTTTTTTAGGATTTTGTTGACACCGTAAGAATAGTAATATTTTGTCTTGCCTTGTTCTCTTTGTGTCATTCCTGAGCTCATTGAAGCTAGTCGAGGTTGCTAATGAAGAAAATGAAACTCTCCTCTATTGCTTCTTTCTCCCTATCTTCTCTTTTTTTTTCTCAAAAGAAACAATTTTCCTTTTATTTTTTTCCAATGAGTGACCCTTTATAAATAGCTCTTTTTCTTATTTGTTCAACCACGGCAACAACAAGAGAAGTAAGTCGTTCCTTTCTTTTTTCATTAATTGAAGGACAATTGTAAAGTATAAACTTTATTTTATAAGGTTGCTAGGTAGAATGGTTATTTAGATCAAAATGGAAATCTCATATGTAGGAATGCTAAATATTATGAGGAAGTGAGATCACAAATAATTCTTCGATTTTAAGTTATAGATAAACTTTGGGGATTGATGGATCATTGTTTCAACTATAATTAAAGGGTTAAAGTCAAAAAATTTGAATTTAAGTTCGTTTTTTAACTCCTTAAAATCGGGATTTAGGTTTTTGGATTGTAAAAATTGATTTTCACTAATGTTTGGAATTTTTAAAAATTGCCCCTCCTGGTTGAAAATTCTGTCTATACCATTGGGTGCAAACTAATTGAGTCGTCTCATGAGCTTTTCGATTTGATTCGAAAAATATTTGATTCATATTTAAAATTATTGAATTTGAGTTGAACTCAAACATGTTCAATAATTTTCTAAGTCAAATTTAAACCCATAATTAATATTTTATTTGATTGTTCATGAATCACTCACGGTGGCAAAAAAGCGAAATGCTTGTCCTAGTGCCCTCGCCAATCCGTCCCAAAACTAATATGGAGGAGGTAAATCATAGGTGGCTACTAGCCCGAACAGTAACCAGTACATAGGGGAGGGCAGGAACTTAACTACTAGCCAGGATTTGACCTCTATACCTCATGGTGGCAACGCCCCATTC
This sequence comes from Hedychium gardnerianum, assembly GCA_038050645.1. Classification (NCBI taxonomy): domain Eukaryota; kingdom Viridiplantae; phylum Streptophyta; class Magnoliopsida; order Zingiberales; family Zingiberaceae; genus Hedychium; species Hedychium gardnerianum. Next base: position 4,498,216 of record JBBUKS010000042.1, read on the forward strand.
ACTAGCTAACAGCCCGTCCCGAGGGGACGTTCATGAACCACTCATGAGCTTTTATATAATATTTTTATATATTCATTATGTATATTATATTATATTATATAATAATAATAATTTAATTTTATTGTACATAGCTTTAATTCGAATATGTTCAAGTCAATGTTCGAATAGCTCTAACCGAACTCCAATTTTGAAATATTTTTTAGGTTCAAATAATTTAAATCGAATTCGAGCTCGAATTTCATTTTGTATTGAGCTTGAGCCAAAATTATTTGTGTTTAGAACTTCAAATCTAAACAGGCTCCATCAAATAGTGCCTTGGTCACGTAAGGCAACGGTCGCTCACGAAGTGGCCGTGTCGCTACCTTATAGGCAACGGTCGCTTCACGAGCAACCACGTCGTGAGCAAACGCATCGCTACCTAATGAGGCAGCAACCGCGTCGTTGCCTAGTGAGGTAGTGGCCGCGTTGTAGCTTGGTGGGGTAGTGACCACTCGGGAGGCTACCACGTCGCTGCCTCGTCGAGCAGTGCAAGCGGTCATGCCACGGCCTTGCATCTTTTTTGTTGAATAGTAAAAAAAATTAGGGTTATCTTTGAGCAGAATTCCTTACTTGCTGTGCTAAGGGCGTGTTGTGCGGAAGACGTTGCTTGCTTCGTAGAGGGAAGGAGATGGAGGGCAACACACTTCAAAATTGGGGGAGTTGAGGAAGGATAGGAGTCATCGAATTTATCGCCCAGTTTAGTCAACTGAGATATTGTTAAGAGGTCATTTTTGATGCCATAAAAGTGTCGGGTAGTTACAAAAGATGACCAAAGTTAACTCGGAAAGAACACTTTTAGTGTTTTGACATAGAGCACAAGTTGAGGATACAGTATGGAGGAACACACATCAAAATTGGAGGAGTTGAGGAAGGATAGGAGTCGATTTTATCGTAACGTATCCAAGTTTAGTCAACTGAGATGATGTTGTCAAGAGGTCATTTTTATGCTATATTGATGCAGCGGAAATTATTGAATCCATGATTCGAGCACAAACGTTGAAAATAATATTTAAAAGACCGATTGATTCAGCAGAATATCAAAAAAATAGAGACATCCAAAAACTCTTCGTTTTGAAAAAAAATAACTTCAGAAAATTTTATTGATCAAAACAACTGCCCTAAAATCAATTAAATTAATAGTTTAAATAATCTCAAAAATTTAACGATGCAAATGACGAAAATAACTTTCTTTAAAAAGAATAAAATTCTTTGGAGCTCCCAAAAATGCTTTTAACGATATTTTTTGGGACTAAAATTGGATCGTTATGGGTTACACTCAATAACCAATTATAAATCTCTGAACAAATTTTGATTTGATATATTAAAGGTTTTGTAATTTAATCCGAGTCAAAAATTATGATCTCTTAAAATTTAATCATCTATAGTCGTCAATCAAAACGATCCCAAAACTCTAAGTTTTATTGCACCACATCACATACGAAAAAAGTGCTAAGGGAGAATTATCAATTCTAGAATATATTTGAACCTTCTACCAAGAGAGCATCCATCCCTTATGTAAAAAATTAGATTCACTAAAATATATAGAATATTTTAATGGCCCGAGATAGTTAAAAGAAAAGATGTGGAAGAAGACAACTAAAAAAACAAATTACTTTAGAAATGAAGATGAGATAAAAAAAAAACACTAAAGAAAATTTGAGCATTAATCACTTAAATTACAAATGCTTAGGTTTCATCATTTAAATATTCAAAAACAATCTAGACTTATTTCGGTTGTTAATCATTGAAAACATAAATTATGAAAAGATTAAAATCATTTAATTCTGTTATGATTTCAAATAGATCTCTTGTATTTCCAACATGATATATAATTATAGTTTCAAATAGTATGTTCGATTTCCAAAAAAAAAAGTAATTGCAAAGAATATGATTCCAAAAATCACTTTAATTTCCAACATTTTAATAGAAGTCGACTTGAGGAGATGAGGTTATTAAGAGGTGCAACCCTCTAACTATTATTTTTTGGAAATTCTCGACTAATCTAAAAGGATCACATTACTATAAAAGTAGAGATTCCTAATTCTGAGCAATTAAACATTCTACGTCTTGTTAAGCTTGTGATGTTAATTCTTGTAAAATCTTAGATCGCATGAATTTTAGATAATCGAAATAAGAATTCGTATAGGAAAAAATAAGAATATGAGCATGAATCTAGTTTCTTTGTGTTATCATGGCATAATAAAATAAGTATATAAATCAAAAGTGACAAAGAACCTGATTGTAGAGTCATAGTTCTTGTCTTTAGCATCGTTCAAAGAGATTCCCCGAAGAAGAAGAAGAAGAAGAAGCAAAAGGAAAGATCTTCCAAGGGGCTTAGTGTTGACGGCGCTGAATTCTCTTTGTCTAATGGGGAATCAAAAGATATCTCAAGAAGATACCCTAAACCCTTGAGGACCTCCCCTTATATAGGCAATCAATCTGTTATCATCAGCCCATAGATGATAACGGATTAGTCTAAAGGGTTACACATATAGGGTCCACATCTAATAATCCGAAATTCAATAACTTAAATTAGATCACTTAATGGGGTTTAGTATCGTAAATCTTTAAATCACATGTAAGTCCACCTTAAGGGATAATTAAATCGAACATGTGATCCATCAAAGCAAACGAATTCATTAACGAAGAACCTCGAGAAAACACAAATTAACAAATCGATCGAAGATTTTCCAAGGGAAAGAAGTTAAAAGATATGGAAGCCGGCTGAAAGATGAAAAGAGAGCTCCTGAAAGCTGAGAAAAGCTTCTTGGCTTCACTTTATCCGGCACGATTTCTTCGTTCTCTCTAATCTCGAGCACTCGATCGCAATAATTCCTTTTCAGCTAAGACTACAATATTAATTCCAAGCATCAGTTTTTCGCAAGTTGCCACTGAATTGTGTTGGAAAAGGCTGTTCAAACATGTTTCTTCTTTCTTGCATGCCTTCAGTTCCCGCAGATTCGATGTCGATCCGGGCCCGTTGCACCGGCCATCTTCGTACGGCTTTGCTTTCTCCGACCTCACTGATCAGTTCCTTTGTAAGAATACTAATGAAGCTGATTTAATGTAGTACAATGTTAATTTCTAAGTGGTTTCAGTTGTTAAAATTGTGTATAAATTGCCACTCACTACCATTTATCGTGAGCATTTTCGTTAGTCGATCAAAAAGTGCATCATTTTGAACCGAATGTGTATAGCTCGCTCAATTGATCGAGTCAAAGAGGCCGACATGATGGTGGATGCGAACTTATGTACAGTCTCAATTGAGCCCAAGAAGCTTGTTTATTTTGAAAGGGCTGCTCCAAGAGTCTGAAACCCGGTTCACCATAAGAAAATCAGCATTTTGCAATAGAGAATTCGGTTGCTAATTTAGCGATCAAAATATGAAATTCGATTGCTAAATTTACGACTATTTTTAATATATCGGTTGCTAAATTAACAATGAAAATTAAAATATTCGGTCTTCAAATTAATGACTAATTTATTAATATTGATCACAAAATTAGTGATGAAAATTAAAATATTTGACTGTAAAATTAAAATATTCGATAGTTAAATTAGCAACAACATTGTAATCATTCATGTGTTGACGAACTCTTTCCACGCTGACTCCTGTTTCTTCACTCAGCCTTTCCCACGCTTCCCCCTCCCAACTGTTAACCCTCATCATGATCAATTCAATTTGTTTTGACATACCAATCCATGCAAGTTTCCAAATCTCATTCATCTGGTCTCTTCTCTTTTCTTCCCAACTATGACATATTATAAGATTTTTTTTCTGATGAATTTGTAAGAGTACTTGTAGATTTACTCTTGTGGTTGAAATTTTTTATAAAATCAAAAAGATTATTTTTTAAAATTAATCAATTCGATGAATTAAATATCTAAATTTAAAAAAAAACAATTCTCTGTGTGCTGCCATATCATTGTCTCAGGACCTATACCTTGTCATATAGGACATTGTTGCTTTTATGCTGTGCATGGTCATGGATAATGTTGATAAACAGTCTCATATTTTACAAAGTCTAGGGAAATTTTTGTGGTGTGTTTTGTTCATGAAAAATAATATCAGGGGACTAGATCTGAGACTAAATCGTTAGGATTTGGGAGCATATCATTATAAATAGGACAACAAAGGCTATAGTACAAAAGAGGCTAACCCTATTCTTCTTCTTCAATTTTTTTTTCATTTCTTTCTCAGGCCAACACCGAATGAGCCAGATTGGCCACGCCAGCACCCGTTGACAGGTGTTGGCGTTCAAGAGCCATCCGGGTGCAGTGAAATAGGAGCTCTACTTGTTCCTGTGTAGAGATTGACGAAGGATGGACCACAGAGAAATCAAAAAATTATTGATTGGACCATTGCAGGGCAGAGTGATTCGGCCGGTCATCGGGGCTTTTGACTCCGATCGGGACACACTGCCGGTCTGCTGTCTCAGGTGTCCGGTCGAAGATCTGTACAGATCAGAGAGAGAGGCGGAGGGTTAGCAGAGAGCTCCAAGCGAAGGGTCTGGGGATCCTGCTCCGACTCTCAAGTCAGGTCAGATAGCCCGGACGTATAGCAACTGTATGCACAAGAGTAAGAAGTGTAGAAAAAACCTCCTTTTCTGTAGCGGCATCGGGTCCTTTATATATTCTCCAGAAGCGTGTACGGTCAACATTTAATGGCGCGTGCTTCGGAGGCATGGGCTAGCATGTTCTGGTCTGAAAGTACCGTCGTTCCTGAATTCCCGGGGAGTGTCTGAGGTACCGTTGGGGTGTTCTGGTCGTACGGGCGAAGGGTGCTTTGGTCGTACGAGCGAGGGGTGCTGTGGTCGTACGAGCGAGGGGTGCCGTGGTCGTACAGGCGGCGATGGAGTTAGCTTTTATAGTTATGTAGGAGACCGGGATCCATGATGAGATTGCTCTTATACCTGACCGGGGAAAGGTTCATAGAGGTCTCCCGATCGGTTGGAACAAGACATATACCCGACCGGAGTTCTTGGGAGAGTCCGGTCGGTGAGAAGAAAATATGCGTACGACCGGATGTTATGAGGCGTGACCCGACCGGGGGTTCCAATGGGAGACCGGTCGGTAAGGGGTCAGGGTCGATCCGATCGGTGACGTCCACGCGTTTACGTGAGTTGGCCTTTCCTATCCGATCGGGGATTTAGGAGGTTGACCCGATCGGTGATATTAACGCATGTACGTGAGTTGGCCTTTCCTATCCGATCGGGGATTTAGGAGGTTAACCCGATCGGTGATGTTAACGTTTCCTCGTGAGTGGATCTTGCTTATCCGATCGGGGATTTAGGAGGTTGACCCGATCGGTGATGTTAATGTTTCCCCGTGAGTGGGCCATGCTTATCCGATCGGGGACGTTACCGTGTCCACGTGGCCGCTGAGCTTGACCTTGACCAGGCGCCACGTGG
>JBBUKS010000042.1:4549484-4560514 GCA_038050645.1 Hedychium gardnerianum
CAATAGCGGCCGGCCACTTGCAGCCGCGGCCACTTACAGTCGTGGCTGGCGGCGCGACTGGTCACGCGAAGCCGCAGCACCGCCGACAACGCGCAGCCGAGGCGCCTTCGGAGACGCGGCGCCGCCGGCCACTTGCAGCCGTTGTGCCTCCGGCCACGCGGTGTCGTCGGCCACTTATAGCCGCGGCCGGCCACGGCCACGCGCAGCCGCGATGCCTCCGGCCAAACGCAGTCGCGGCGACGCCGGCCATGTGCAGTCGTGGCGCCGCCGGCCACCCGGAGGGAGAGAAGAGGAGAGAAGATTAGAGAAAGGCGTACCTTCGTGGCAGCGGAAGTCGACGGCCAGCGCTCGAAGGGAGATCAGAGGGAGAGAACGATGAGAGAAGAGGAAAGAAGATCGATCGTGCCTAAATCTCACAATTTAGCGACGGAATTTTAGTTTCCGTCGCTAAATAGCGACGGAAACTAAAATTCCGTCGTTAGAGGCGAGGAAAATTAGGGTTTCCCCGCCCGTCGCCTCAATAGCGACCGAATTAACGACGGAAAATATTTTTCGTCGCTCACAATTTAGCGACAGAATTTTATTTTTCGTCGCTAAATAGCGACGGCAAATAAAATTCCATCGCTAGAGGCGACGGAAATTAGGGTTCGCCGCCCGTCGCCTCAATAGCGACCGAATTAACGACGGACAATATTTTTCGTCGCTAATTAGCGATGGAAAAAAATTTCCGTCGCTATTTCAATCGCTAATCAACAGGCTTTTGGTAGTGCATCTTATAATCTCCAATCTTTGATATATTTAACTCTTGACATGTGGACAATTTTATTAAGAAGTAATTGTCATTTGTGTCTGACAGGGGAAAATAAACTTGTTCTGATTGCCAATGAAACAATTAGCTTGAAACAATATATAATTCGTAAACAAACCATACAATGAATACAGCATGACGACTTAGGCTTTCCCATTTATAAGTTTTTATTTACTCAAAGAATGGTATACCAGAAGAAAGTTGAAAAGTTCAAGGAAGGGATTTTCCTTCTAGTTGCTTACTAGAATCAAAGGCAAAAAAAATATTTCCCTCCACATTTTGACATAGGTGTTAATGGTGGGCTGTGACCACAGCATGATCTAAAAAGGTGCCACCCCAAAGCCAACATGAGCATGGGCATGACCACCTCTTGTCGTGTTTGGAATTTTTCAACAAGTATTTTAAAACATAAAAAAAATATTATATTTAAATTATATGAATTTTAAAAATACATGACACTGAGTCACACTCCTACACAATAAATTTAGCCGCACCTACACATGATTCATAACGTGTTATTGTTGCCTTTAATCTTTGTTACTTATGTGAAACTATAAAGAATTGTTGGCAGCCAATGTGTTTGTGCTATACTTCCATCCTTGCCCTTAAAATCACATTAGTGCCTTTGTCCAAGCTTCAAAATCTCAAGTCATGTTGGAGTTTCAGTTTTTGACCGGAACTGTAGTGTTGAGTGGTAAATTGTAGCTGGACAGACCAAGAAGATGAAGAAGAAAAAGACAAACAACTATATAGTTAAGTTCAGACTTGGTGTTATGATACAGTTTTAACATTAGTATGTATAAAAATGATATGTTTTCAACTGTGTTGCCTAACATGGATGAGATTTCAAACCATGCCTTTTGCCAACATTAAATGAACGTGAATTTCATGGACAAGGAGAATAGGTTGTCACTGGTACAACTACACATGATAAAAACAAACGTGCCAGATCAAGGACCCATAATATGATCCACAACATGATAGACTATCACAACTGAAGGCCCACAATATAGCCATAGGCCTAGTGTCATTGTAGTCATACATCATCATTGCTTAGTGAGTGATATACCCAAGTAGTAATTGGCAATTAGGTATGAGAATGAAGCACCAGAGATACTACCTAGCAAGGAGTTGTTCTTCTTTTACTTCTATCTATAGCGAATGATGTAAAGAACAATCCTGTAGACTTTGTATTTGTCATCAAACACAAAGAAGGGAAGAAGAATGTGGTTTCAAAGAAGATGGAGGTTCCTATAACAAAGAGGTATAATCCTAACATGAGTGGATTTCGGGAAATTTTAGAAGCATCAATATAAAAAAGGACATCTAGGAGGCTTAGTTATTTAGTGTGCCATGTGTGTATATTCTGCTAATAAAGCTCTGTGGTCTTGTCATGAAGTTCCGAATCTTGCAGCTCTTCTTCTTGTAGCTATTGAGGGGAGCACTTGTTGAATTGGGTTAACTATCTTTTGCATAATGTTAAGAAATTTTGGAAGAAATTTCTATAGTTGGATTCATTTAGTTTTTTTTGTTTGTGTTAGGTGATTTCCCTTCCTCTTAAAGTCAAATGACAAAATTGTGGAATATTGAGCCAATTCTTTTGATCTAGTGGATAACAGAAAGTCCATACATGGAATAAAAGGAATTTGCATACCCTTATTCTTTATATTTAGGACAAAGTTGTTTTTTTATTGTTGAGCAGTATGATAAAAGAAAGAGAATACAATTTCATTATTTATGGAATACTCTCTTGTTCAATCCTTCATCACTTTAAAAAAGACTACTCCAATTTCACACTCCATCAATAGTTCTGTCACCAACATCTTTGATATTTAAGATGTCACAACTCACTAACACATTTTTCTATCTCCTTCATTCTCATCATGACAGTTGATACCACATACATCACGAGTTGAACTGTCAAGCATGCATTATACGGTAGAAAGCATTTCCAAAATGTTTAGCATTAGAGTTAAACCATTTACACCTACATTGTTGCAATTCTATGTTACTAGTGTAATCTCACTTTTCTGTATGAATATCACAGTTTTATCCCTCTTAATAATGTATAACTAGGTTACACGTCACACACGTGTCCACAACTATAAATCGTGAACATACATAATGATGAATGTCTAGGGTATACGTCACACACGTGTCCAACCACTACATGACATAAACATACTGGAACCTAACATATGTACATAAATTCACATCACACGCGTGTCTAACATCTACATGACCATACAATCATAAGTTTGTTCCTATTGTGCATACCACACACGTGTACACACTATAGGATATGAAATCAAAGAGACTGCATAGATATAAACAGAGCATCTCAAGTACAAGCAACCAAGTGTCAAGTATCATGTAATAAATTAGCAGAATTAAAGTAAATACAGCTACCTAGTCAATGTAATAAATCATGCACTAAGGTCAAAATATACTAAAGGAGTCAAGTAAGAAATACCCGCCTCAATATAAATCATGTCGAATATCCTCAAATCCGACGCTTCGTCTCGAATCCAGATCCTATAAACAAATATACAAAAACTACTTAACTGCTAACACAATACTAGTAATAAACTTACTAGAAACATTATACACATTAAATATCTAATTAATGGATTGAATGAAACAAATTTAATTTTAGAGATTCGCTACCCTAATCCGATTAACAAATCTCTTAAACCCACATATCATTTCTCATATCGATTTTCAATCCATTAATTACATATCAACCATAGAAGTTAGATCTAACATCTTATTATCAGATATATGAAGCCAAATTCACATAGGGGTTTGTTATCCTAATCCAATTAACAAAACCCTCACATAAGGTAATCATCCAGCCTAATTGAAACTAACTTCACATATAAGGCAATCCAATAACAACTCACCACAATCTGGATTCGCCACCATCATACAAGATAATCTCTAATATCAACTCAACCTAATACTATTCTTTATCAAATTATATCACCTACACCAATTTTGAATTCATTAACTCAAATCGCATACCTACTAGCGATGGTCGGAGAAAGGATCTGATCGGTGGCCCTGGATTTGGTCGGAGCACTATTTCTGGCCGGAGGGCAGTGGCGATGGCTGCTGTAGTGGTCGACGACACTGAGTAATTGGTCGGAGAAGGAGAAGGGGTCAGATTTGATCCAAATCTGGCCGGCGGCGCCAAGGCTGAAATCAAACGACGGTGATGGATCTATGGTTGAAATCGGTGCTCGGCCGGTGGAGAGATGGCTAGTGTCTCCACTAGAAACATCCGAAGTTGATCTGACTGGGGTAGATCTGGCCAAAAGGTCTGACCTAGTCAAGATGACCGGCAAACCCTAAACCCTAAACACTAAATCCAGCAGCGCTGGCTGGGGTTTTAGGAAAAGGCGCAGAGACGATGAGGATCCGAGCTGGCCTCTCCGGTCATGGCCTTGCCGAGGGTGGTAGCACCGACAGCGATGGAGAAAAAGGGCGGTGGAAATGGATCTGAAGAGGGATCGGAGAAGGGCTGCGAGCTGGCGTCCGGGAGGGGCAGCACTGGGGAGAAACAACATTGGCGAAGGAGCTGCCTGCAGTGACGGCCACGACTCGATCGGTGACGATGGAACGGTGGCGACGGTGAGGGAAGGAGAGGGGAGATTGGGTTTGTGTGAGGTGAGGAGAGGAGATAAAATGAAACTTAGGCATAAATATATCCAACTTAGGTTATTTCATTACAACCTCATGTTTAATGAAATCAATTAACTCCTAGCTTAATTGATATTTTAAATAGACTTTCTCAAAGCCTAATAGATTTATCAAATAAATTCGATTTAAATTCCGAAAAAATTCTAAAAATTTCAAGAAAATTCTGTAAAGTTATTTCTTAATCCCCACTTAATATTTTATTATTATTTATTTATCATATCTTACATTTTCCCTCACTACTAAAAATTTGATCCCCAAATTTACTACCTAATTGTGGTAATCAATACAATAGTATATTCAAATAATTTACGAACTAAAGAGAACTATACGCACCTTAAGTAAACAAGTGAGGGTATCGAGCTTGAATCTTATTCTCAAGATCCCAAGTTGTCTCTTCATCAGTATGATGCTGTCATCCAATCTTGACGAGTCGGATGATTTTTTTCCGCAATCGGCGCTCCTTGCGATCCAGAATCTGAACAAGAACTTCCTCATAAGTAGCATTAGACTGGAGTGGAATTGACAAGTCCCTTAGAATGTGAGTAGGGTCCTCCACATACTTCTTAGCATGGATACATGAAACACATTATGTACACCAACAAGGGTCGGTGGTAGTGCCAACCAATAGGTCACCTCACTTATTCTCTCCAGAATCTGAAAGGGTCCGATGTAACGAGGAGTCAACTTGCTCTTTAAACCAAATCTTTTAACTTCTTTAGTAGGTGAAACCCGCAGAAACACATGATCATCTATGAAAAACTCTAGAGGTCTCCGCCTCAGGTCTGCATAACTTTTTTTGTTGATTCTGAGCCTCTCACATCCTCCGTCTGGTAATACGTATCAACTCTGCATCATGCTGAATGCTCTGTGGCTCCAACATCTGTGGTTCGCCAATCTCTTCCCATAAGGTAGGAGATCGACAAACTTTGTCATACAAAGCCTCAAACGGTGTCATCTGAATCGCAGAATGATAGCTATTGTTGTACGCAAATTCCACTAGGTGTAAATGATCTTCCCAGCTGCCTCTGAAATTCATCACACACTCTCTCAACAAATCCTCAAGTGACTGTATAGTACGCTCTGACTGTCCATCAGTCTGTGAATGAAAGGTTGTACTAAAATAAAGTTCCATACCCAAGGCCTGCTGAAGACTCTGCCAGAATCGTGAGGTGAAGCATGGATCTCTATCTGATATAATACTTAGAGGTATACCGTGAAGTCTGATAATCTCTCTACAATATAACTCTGTTAGGAGATCCAAAGAGTGTCTTACAGATAAGTAAGTGCAGATTCGATTAATCGATCAACGATTACCTAAGTTGTATCATGTCCCTTCAGTGTTCTAGGTAACCCCACAATATAATCCATAGTGATATGATGTCATTTCCTCTTCTATCTTCATCTTCAGTTACATTCAATCTTGTTTGACCCCTCTCTATATGTGGTAGGAACTGTACTCCTGATGAGAAGGACAAAGCAGTACTCCCACTAACATCAGAATTCAAATTTTTTGCTTAGCTCTTCTCCTAAATTCAGAAAGAGAGCACGTGAAGGAACAACGATAGAATTCCGTTGGACCCTATCAGACCTATTTCTTGCACTATCTCCTTGTTAGAGTTCTCTACAATGAACCTTTTGCTAATAAAGTCAAGGTCAGAGACTTAGCTTTCGACATAAGAACTGGTGGGATGCAACTTAGAGGTGCATGCAAGGAAAGGAATAATGTATCCCTTAAGCCTGCTTCTTTAAGGCACACAACTATATAGCTAGAGTAGATACGAAGCTTTCCATAATTTTCAAAGCCTATACCACATCCAATACATGCATCTATCCTTGAAATAAGTTAATAGCACCATTTCATGATGTATTAAGCACATCTGATGCTTGCGTAAGGAAGGTTGTTAGCTAGGATTGAATCCTAATGCCCACCTTGTACTATGCTCGATCCTATAGCAGAGTTGAAACTGTCTGGCACTAACTATTAGCCTTGTATCAGATGCTGATAAAACAATGGCATCAACATGAATGCAATGCAAGATGTCAGACAAACAAGATAATAGAACTAGTTGTGCCCGCATTAAAGGTGCACATACTTATTAACAATGTGTCCTCATATCAAAGTATACAAGCCATTTATCCTCCCATTTTGCAAATACAATCCTTCCAAAATGGATGAGGGATGTGAAAACCCAGAGTTCGTGGGGGCATTTTACAAGGCTCTAAAGCATAAGACTCAATTCGTGGGGCATATTACTCGAAAGTTTTTAATTTCCTCTTCCCATAGCACAAGTGATATCTCATGATCGACCAATCTTACTGCAGACCGTCAAATCTGTATCAATCCAGATCCAACATTCTATGGAAGCAAAGTCAAAGTCAAAGGAAGCAAATTTCAAATTTACCATCTTGTTGAAGTCAAGAAAATCCAAAAATATGATGCTTAGACCAAAATTCTCTTCCAAAATTCCACCATAACTATCCACCAATCAATAATTCAGGTTAACTGATCTCCATACTGACTTCAACATCACTAGTTCTTTGAGTTGATTCAGTTGCAAACATAAAGCCTCCATGATCAAATTCAACCACAAGGCTCTCCATAGATTAATGTATAAATAACAAAGCTCCTAACCATTTCACAAAAGGAACAAACAAAGAAAAAGTGCTAAATTTCTAGCCAACGACCAAAATAGATAGTTTATATAAACCATAGCTACTAAGAAGCCAATATACTAAGACTGTCATCTCGTACATAGATCCTTGTCGCATTCAATTCATCATTCGCAAATTTACAACATTACAAGTCTTAGAACTCATCTGAATCAACACCATTAAGACTATATAGTGGCAAATAGGGAATGCCAAACAAGCTCCAATCTATGAAAATCCATCATCTTCATAATATAATAATTTTGTTCCATGCATGGGCACATAGTAATTCAAATTGCCATAGGTTTCTTAATAAAAGCCTATTGAAAGTAATCTAAAGAGTTGAACTGATCAAGTTACTTGGCAATGTAGTTTCCTCCTTGTCACTTCCTACTCCTACATTCCAAGTAGGTGAGTAGGCCCAATTGTTTTCCATCATACTCCAACAATTATTTCCACAAAGTTTGTCTAAGTAGATTGTTGCAACATTTACAAACTTTGATCCTAGGAGGCATCTTCACTTCACCCTTACCATGTGATGATACCAAAAGTGTCCACCACATCGGTACATCCATTTAACCCCACATTAGCCAATTTGCTTTAACCATTTAGTTGTCATCTAAACCGTTGTGCCATGTTAGTGAAGAGGACCGACAATGGATCCATAGAGATTGTAGTAGTGGATAGAGCAAGCCTAAATGTAGTGACTTTAGATTATTTTGTCATGTCAAATATCTTTTCCCCCCTATGACTATCCATTGGATCATCCTCTACACATCTCCTCATGTGAAACAGTCTGCCATAACCACTCATGATTCACATGCTTCCATCTCCTCTAGCACTAGTTCTACTATCATAATTCCTATTAAATTACTATACCAGGCTTATTCAGCTCCGAGTAGTGACAAATGACTATTGTTGGTCAAATGTCTCACCATACAAGCATACTTCTGCTACATTTATATTCTATTCCACTAAGCCTTGCACTAGGAACCTTAAGGTGCTTAGCCACTTGCAGTTGGCCTAGGATTTATTGCCCCGTCATATCACTTTTTCTATTCCTTTTGTGATAAGATATGAACCTATTTTAATGCATCCTTAATACTAGGAATATTTTGGTTTTCTGCATCTCTCACCAAATCACTGCTTGATCCCGTAGATGGTATGCATTTAATACAACCTTTTCTGTGTGAGTGCAATTCATGTACTCCAACATGCCTCTCAGGTTATCTAACCAAGAACGAGTAACCCAAAAATCAAAATCTCCATGAAATAGAGTAAGTCGGTCCTTTACTGACTGACCAACTATGACATACGATCTCATCCACCACCCAGCTAGCTAGTCTAAGTTAGTACAGTTGGTGATATTTTTTGAGACTATCCTTCTTGATCTCCATTAGATTGTTGATGGGCCTGACCTCCGCTATCCGACTCAGTATCAGTCAGAACCCTAGGAAATTCACCTCTCTAGCATCAGGTCAAGGTCACATCAACTCAACAGGTCGTCTCCGTGGTCACCCGGACGATGGACATGAATAGTAGCTGACCCACCACGAGTCATACCTACTACAAATAACTAGGTAAGAACTAACAAAAATATGAGTTATCTGTTATATAACTTACATCCTATAGCTCGGAGATGTCCTGTCGCTGTCTTGTCTCAAAACTCAAAAAGTCACATCGAGAAAATAAATCACAATATCCGAAAACACAAAAATAGGCTATCTTAACATGTGACTCTAATACTAATAAATTGTCACGCCCCGGAGGTACACATGCTCGTCGAGACGGACGATACCCCCCCCCTTATGACAATCTTAAATACAACATGATATGAGTCCACAAAACTCATCCAAACTCAACCACGCAGGATATATATAATAATACTCAACCAAAGTAAGAAACAAAATATAACGAAAAGGGATCCGTCCCAATATAAATCCAAAACTTGATTGCATGCCGGCATAGCTTAAAACACCGAATAACAAAACCAGAGTAAATCAAAAAGTCCAAATACAAGTCAATTATTACAATGCAGGTTCAATAAACAAACGTGAAAATAAAGCAAATCAAAATGAAATGAATAACAAACGCTCGATGTGAAAGGGACAGCGTGGATAAGATCCTCCAAGCGTCAACTCAACAATCTACCTACTAACCTAGAAATAAAATGGAAAGCAAAGGTAGTGAGTATAAAAGCATACTCAGCGAATTAAGAAGATAGTGCATGATCTATACAGGTGTAAAGAGATTCAAAGGTATACAGTCTCAAAGGAAATTATACTAACCAACCAGAAGTGCACATGTATGCATCTACTACACCATCACCCTACTCAACTGCATACAGTATCATGCGTAGTCACAGATAATGAATATCATGGGTACAACATCTCATATGGAAGTACCAGTGCAAGTATCAGAACACAATCAACATATGTGGAAAAAATACTCCACCACAATAAATCATCATATGTGGGAGCAATGCTCCACCACAAGATATAAAAATGACCAAGACATTCCGCTCGTCAACTATAGACCGCGTAAGAAATGCTCTACCACAACTGGTCTCCTGAATAATCCAAAATGTCAAGGTCTTTATCTGCATGAGAAAAGCTCTACCACGACTGGTCTCCGGGTAGATATGAGGTAACTATTTAGTTACAGGCTGTACGAAAAACACTCTATCATGACTAGTCTCGTGGGCAGCCCAGGGTATACATATCTGGGAGAGAAAATCTTAACTCATTCACAGACCTGATGCATACAGTCAAGCAATAAGCAAGCAACAGCATGACTACGATGCTCTCACACCCAAAGGGAGAAGTGATCGTTAGCATACATGCATCTCCATGATGTTACAACTAGTTCACACCCGAAGGGAGAAGTGATCGATAGCATGCATGCAACACTGTGACGCTACGACTAGCTCACACCCGAAGGGAGCCATAATCGATAGCATACATGCATCTCCATGATGAGTAGGATATAATCACCCCTACCATCGTACATGTCTATCTATGCAATGTACACAACTACATCCATCGAGACATATCAATTGTAATATATGTCACACACGTGTTAACATCCACCAATCAGACTTGTACTAAAGTCACCAGCATGATACACCACTTAAAATACACGTCACCTACGTGCTTACATCTACAATCATGAAGATACAACAATGATGAATATCTAGAGTACACGTCACTCACGTGTCCACAACTACAAATCATGAACATACAATAATAATGTATAACTAGGTTACACGTCACACACGTGTCCACAACTATAAATCATGAACATACACAATGATAAATGTCTAGGGTACACGTCACATACGTGTCCAACCACTACATGGCATAAACATACTGGAACCTAACATATGTACATAAATTCACGCCACACACGTGTCTAACAGCTACATGGCCATACAATCATAAGTTTGTTCCTATTATGCCCACCACACACGTGTATACACTACAAGATATAAAATCAAAGAGACTGCATAGATATAAACAGAGCATCTCAAGTACAAGCAACCAAGTGTCAAACATCATATAATAAATGAGCAGAATCAAGGTAAATACAACTACCTAGTTAATGTAACAAATCATGCACTAAGATCAAAATATACTAAAGGAGTCAAGTAAGAAATACCCGCCTCAATATAGATCGTGTCGAATATCCTCAGATCCGACGCTTCGTCTCGAATCCAGATCCTATAAGCAGATATACAAAAACTACTTTACTGCTAACACAATACTAGTAATAAACTTACTAGAAACATTATACAGATTAAATATCTAATTAATGGATTGAATGAAACAAATTTAATTTTAGAGATTCGCTACCCTAATCCGATTAACAAATC
>JBBUKS010000042.1:4560614-4573212 GCA_038050645.1 Hedychium gardnerianum
TTTTTAAAAAATATTTTTCAAAAAACCCGAAGACATTAATTCTTTTATAATTTATAAACTTGTAGCTAAAATAGACAAACCTGCTCAGATTTTTTTAATAATTTAATTTAAAAATTTATACTTCTATATTTATCTGCTAATTAAGTGATGTATTTATGTCCTACCAAATTAAAAATACAACTGGTACGAAGATGGAAATTATATTAAGTAATTATCATAATAAAATATTTAATGGTATAAGTATTTTTTTATTATATTATATTATATTATATTAATTTAATTTAATTTTTCATAACTTCATTATTTATTAATAAAAAAATAATTAAAAATGGTTGCAGGCTGGCAGCAAAAGCCCGTGGGTGGAACCGACGCTCGTGCGTTCTCGCTGCTTTCAACTCCCCAAAGTCCAAAGGGAGGAAGAAAAACCAAATGAGAGTGAGTTGGCACTTGGTTAATTTTAAAATAATTTTATTCTAAAATTATTGTATTAATTACGACCATAGCTGCAATACATAAAAGATACGACAATATCTATTATAATATATTAAACTAGATTAATTTAATTTGATTAAAATCAATAGTACTATTATATTAAAATAAATTTTAACAACTTGATTAAAATTATAAATATTATAATAGTTTTAAAGTGGTTTTAATTAAATTTAAATAAATTAATAAAAAATAAAATCTCATTCCTAAATATTAAATATTATTTTCATTCATGTTTATATTAAATATTATTCTCATTATTAATATAGATAATATTAAAAAATTATAGAGAGGAAAGAAATAATAATAAATAAATTTATATGGATGCGTGGTTGGAATAGAAAGTAACAAAAATTAAATTTTAAATTTTATTTAAGAAATTTGATAATATCGTTGGAATAGAAAGTAACAAAAAAAATATATATTAAATTATAATTCTGTCGGAATAAAAATACGTTCACCATAAAAAAATATACTAAGGTGTTATTTAATTTATTTTTTTTTTGGCATTTTAATGGCTTTCAATGGCTGATGCCCTCTCTCCATCGTGGGACCTACTAATAAATATATCAAGACGTGCAGAGCCAAGTCGATAACGATATAGTAGATTTATAAAATTTTGTAGAATATATACTATCAAGAGCTTTCATGGGCATTGCATAACGATTAAGATGTAAATTGAGTATTATGGTTCAAATGTTCAATCTTCTGTTGAATTTAGTGGAAAATTTTGAATTTAAAAAATTCATGAATTTATTTTTATGAGTGAAAGATTGATTTGACATTGGACAGTTTTATAGAAACGACGAAGACGTGAAAATAAATAATCTGCATTATAATAAATAAAATAATAATAGATACAACCAAAACCAAGGGACAGGGCAGTGTCCTCACCCTCCGTGCGCAAAAGCATACTCTCACCGCTCCCAAAGATTCTGCACTGCGCGAATTCGGATTGGATCCGTAACCCAAAAGATCCATTAATGGAGTTCGCGGTTCATTTTCTTGGTCGAACAATGAGTACTGAATAGTAAATGGAGCGGGTTCGGATATTTTTTGACAACCGGTAGTGAGACGGGGGAAGCGACCCAGTGGCGACAGGGGATCCGAAAAGAGCAAAATGGGAGGCGCTTTAAAATCGTCTTTAGGACGAGTCAGTGGTGGTGGTTTCGACAGTCGCAGGCGGTTGACGCTGCGGTATTCTTATCGTCTAGCCGATCTTGGTCGCCGTCCTTGTAGGTTTCATTGTGATCTTGTCAGGATCGTCGAGAATGACGAACGCGAGCTCGCCGGAATACCTGAGACAGTTCGTTGAGGAGACCGATTGGTACAACGAAATCGTGCTCGGCCCGATCATACCCGGGGACGCTTGGAAGCGCCTTCCCCGGCCGATCCAGTCCTGGCTGCGCAACTACATCGGTGGAACCGCCGTCTATTTCATCTCCGGTTTCCTCTGGTGCTTCTACATCTACTACTGGAAGCGCAATGTTTACCTCCCCAAAGGTCGCTATCATGTTCGTTCTTTCAATAAAATTTGATTGTTAATTGGTTTGCATCGAATGGTTCGTAGTGTTTCTCGCTTAGTATCTTCACTTTATGGCTACCTTTTGTTTTCTCGGGTTGTAGTTTGCCACATCGATGACAGATTTAGTAGATAGAGGTTTGCTTATAGGCGTTAGGAGGTTTCCCCACCATGTGCTTCCTTCCCTTTTCCATGCAGATTTTCCTCATCTTGAAATGGGTGACTGGGTGCTATTTAGGTCTGGGTGAAATGTTGAAATGTTCATTAAGATTCCTCCGGGGCTTGTTTGCACAGTGTTTCCGCTCTTTATTTTGAATAAAAAATTGATATTATGTCCTTTGCTTGGTCTAGTAATGTCTCAAAAAACTGAATGTTATAGCAGGCAAATAAAACTTCTGAGACAAATTTTGATCTTCTCGAACCAAAATTGCTTGAAAGAAGAGTAAGCTTGATGATTCTAGAGATTTTCCCCCTAAAACAATATTATACTGTCCTTTGTCAGGTCTAGTAATGTCTCAAAAACTTGTTGAATGTTACAGTAGGCAACAAACCTTACTGAGACAAATTTTGATCTTCTTGAATCAGTAGTTGCTGGAAAGAAGACTAAGCCTGACAATCCTTAGTGTCATTTTTAATTCTTTTTTGATGAGATTTGGGACATTTGTGAAAAGTGAAAACTATAAACTGCCGTTAATGTCTTTCCTTACTCATACTGGGAACACTGTCTTCAGTCTGTTATCTGCCTCTCATTGCCGATTGCCTTGGTCATTCGGTCATTTACTATCTATATATAAAGGAAGAAAAACCTCCCCATAGGATCAAGATTGCTTTGCCTGCTCTCAGGTTATCACCTTTATTTTTAATAAAAAGCCCAGCTTTGGTTGTGCTTTCTTTAGAATTCTGCTTATCATGAAGAGCTTAGCATTTCTTTCGAGGAAAAGACTTGATCTAGCTAGAATAGAATGATTACTGAAAAAAAGTGTTTCTAAAACCAGATCCCAAAGTGCTTGCATTCACCCAGGTCAGGGTCATTCTAATATCTGTTTGGCAATAGATCACTAAGGAAGTCAGTGAGAGCCTGGAAAGGTGGATAAGGGATTAAGAGTTAAGGCACTAAACTACTAATGGTGGGAAGTTAACACTTTTTCGTCATGGGTTAAGAGCTCGAAGCAAATTACATACTACTTTGCTAGCCTTAAACTGAGTCTGTCTTGTTTCATTGTTTTGCTTTCACTAGGACTCTTTTTTTCTTCTTTTCCCTCTTTGACTGTAGACCACATTTTATTGCATTGAAGATCTCTTTTCGGAACCTCATTTAGCTTGAGATTGTCTTTTAGAATTTTGCTTATGATATAGTGATTTAATGTGGATTACTACTATTTATCTTCATGATACTGCATCAGAATTAGCCAAAAGACATGTTCTAGACAAATTTGATGTGTGTGTGTGTGAGCACTGCATCAGACGTCAGACTTTACCCAAAAGACATGTTCTAGACCAACTTGATATTTTTGTGTGTATGCGTCTGAGTACATCTGTGTTCTCTTTAGATATTTGGTGAAATGTTACAATTTAGGTATGTATGTGGGGTTGAAGTGCCTCTGGCAAATGTGATTTTGTTTGCATGTGTGTTAAGTGTCTATAAACCAATTCGATGTGTGTGTGTATGGTTGAAGTGTCTCTAGACAAATTTGATATGTTTCCTTGTGTGTTTTCTATTGATCTTCTTAGATTGTAATCTAGAAGTTTTTTTTTTGAAACTTCTAGCATGTGCTATTTGTTGACGTATAAAGATGAAATTGTTTAGGTGGTTATACATCAGATTTTCTTTATCTAAAATAAAATTTGTTATGCCTAATTAATATAGGTGGTTGCTACTGTTAGAGTGTGACATTCAACAATGAAATGTTTTTAGGTGGTTGTAAATTCGGCTTTTTTTGGTGATTATACCTAATTTTTGCACAAACATTTATGCTTCCTTTCTTTCAAATTTTACATAACATTTTTGTAAGGTTTGTTCAATAAGATAAATAAACATTGATCCTTTCTCCTTTTCTCTGTTACATTAGAACTCTCAAATTGACCTTACTAAAATTCTCAATGGCAATTCTCTTCTCTTATATCAAACCTCTTGGATCAGATTTTCTTGTGTTTTCAAATCTTTGAATTTATCTTTTTGGTCCATCAATATCCCCTTCAGTCCATTATTGATGTATATGCCATATTATATTGTTGATAGTGCATTTTATCTTAATACTATAGTAAAAATTGATATGTATACTTGTTTTGTAAACATGGAGTGCCTTTGCTATACAAAGAGTCACTGTTTTCAAACTCTTTTATTCTCTTTTCTGCTGCAGATGCTATACCTTCAAACAAAGCCATGTTTCTGCAAATAATTGTTACAATGAAGGCTATGCCCTTGTACTGTGGCCTTCCAACAATTTCGGAATACATGGTCGAAAGTGGATGGACAAGATGTTATTCTAGCATTGGAGAAGTTGGCTGGGTTGCACATGCTGTTTACCTCATGATATACTTAGTCCTTGTTGAATTTGGTATATACTGGATGCATAGAGAGTTGCATGACATAAAACCATTATACAAGTGGCTTCATGCAATACACCACATTTACAACAAGCAAAACACTCTCTCCCCTTTTGCAGGTATGCTCTTCACTCTTCATTTTTTTTGTTAATTTGTTAGTTTTGGAAAATTCCAGGCACCATCATATGCACATGCTTCAAAATTAACTCAGTTTGACTATATAGATCCTTTATGATTAAAGTCTTTAGTGAATCTTGGAATTTCTCTCTTTTGCTTATCCTCATTCATGTTCTCGTATCCTTTTTTCATGCAACACTTCAATGCTCTGCTCTTTAGTTTACCATTCATCCAAATAAATATTAAATACGCTTTCTCTTTCAGGATTGGCATTTCATCCATTGGATGGGATACTGCAGGCTGTGCCACATGTGATTGCTCTCTTCCTTGTCCCAACCCACTTCTTGAGTCACATGGCTCTGCTCTTTTGCGAGGCTGTATGGACTGCCAATGTCCATGATTGCATCCATGGCAAGATTTGGCCAATCATGGGTGCAGGTTACCATACAATCCACCATACCACATACCGTCACAACTACGGCCACTACACAATATGGATGGATTGGATGTTTGGAACCCTTCAAGATCCCGAGGAGGAATTCATTAAGTCAAAGTGATGCAACCAGAATAACTGTTTGCTTTTGTGCTATGGCTACCAAACGTGCTGCAAATGTTTTTGATACCTTGTATCTTGATTTCAATTTAAGGTGAAATCCATCTTCAAGTAGCTTTGGCATTCTGTATGATGGGTTACCCGACTTAAATTTTCATCGAACAGTTTGGTTTTATTTGCACAAGGATTGTTTAGATTGCTGTGTACTCTTCAGAGAGACGACCCACTGTCAATCTGCGTTTGCCCAACCATATTCATGTGTTTGCTGGCTTAATATTTTTCCTGTTGCGTTATGTCCACATGCCTTGCATGTTCATTTCTGTTGGCGATTCCTAATATTTGTTTGCAAGTTGCAACTAGAAAATCATATGGTAGTTTGGTGGTCTTCTTTCTTTACATATATTAATACAGTAGTAGGTTTGAATTCTTGCTTCTTCTTTTTTTTCTTTTTCGTTTTAGTAAAACAAAGAAATAGAGTCTATTCTTACAAAAAGTGTTAGAGCACTTTCCAACAATTGTTTAAAAATCCTACAAGTTTTAAAAGTTCAAATCCTATAATAACACTTGAGCACTCTAAAATATGGCTTTAAATTATAAACAGCAATCGGAACAGAGACATTGCATTTATCCAGTGATATATATATATCGTGTGCGATCTGATCGAAGCAATAGAGGTTTACCAGATCCAAGATTAATTAATACACAAGCCAACGCCAAATTAGTACTTTGGAGACAATTCTAAATGCTAACCTATGACGTCAGATCGTTAGTCCCGGTCGCCCGATTTCTCCAGTCAAACAGGGTTCATCTCCTTCCGACGCCGCCGTTGGCCATCATCCTCTTGAACTCCTCGAAGTCGACGTTCCCATCGCCATCCACGTCGACGGATCGGATCATCCGCGTGCAATCCTTGACGGAGCACTTCTCCCCGAGCTGCTTCAGCACCCGATGGAGTTCCTCCGCGGAGATCAGCCCGTTGCCGTCGAGGTCGTACACGTCGAACGCCTCCCTCAGCTCCTTGTCGGCGCCTTCGCCGCCGAAGCCGCGGCGGTGGAAATCGGCGAACTCCTGGAGGTCGACGAAGCCGTCGCCGTCGGCGTCCATCTCGGCGATCATGTCGCGTATCTCCGCGGGGGAGGCGGTGTAGCCGAGGGCGCGGAGGACGTCGGCGAGCTCGGAGGCGGAGATCCGGCCGTCGCCGTTGGCGTCGTAGCGGGCGAACACCTTCTCGATCTCGTCCATGCGGTGGAGACCGAACGAAGGGGAGGAGCGCAGCGAGCGCTGGGCGTCTGCCGACATGCCTTTTCCTCTTCCGCCGATTTCTCGTGAATAAGATAGTCGATCAATAAGAAATCAAAGATAACGCGTCGAATAAATGCACAGGCAAGAGCCGAGTTGTCTCTTTTTTTCTTTTTTTTTTTAAAAAAAAGAATCGAACATGAAATTCGAACGCGGTTCCCTTGCGATTGCGTAAGCGTAAGGAATAAACAATAATAATTGACCATGAAAGATGCGTTTATTCTATCCTGTCGTATCCAACTTGCTCCTCCGCAGCTCTTATACGCGTGGCACGAATTGCAATGGGTTTATTTATGAATTATACAAGATAAGATACATGCGAAAAACCATAGTAAAAGACAAATTAAATGTCTCTAAACTATGAACTAATTAATCAAAAAGCAAACTATCAATCTCCCAAAAGTTGCATTAACATGCTAATTAATTATGACTAAGCGGGGCGATAGAAAGAACGAGCTTTGCCCACGCCAAAGTCAATTAATTACCTTATCGGGAATTAAATTAAGCGCTGGCGTTCGGCGTCGATTTCTTGCTTTCCCACGCTGCGATTACAGTGTCCGGCGATCCCGGCGGGCCGGTCTCGTCGAGCTTCGCAGCGCTCCATTTCGCTCCGTTGCGGCCCACGTCGTCGATCACCCTCAGCGCATCGAGAACCTCGCTCATCGTCGGACGCATCTCCCTCTCCTCCTGCAAGCACCGGAACGCCACCTCTGCCACCTGCCTGATCATCCAAATCACCTCCCCGTTCGACTGCCGCCACAGCCGAGGATCCACCAGATCCTCCAATTTGTTGCTCTGGATCCGGCTCACTGCTAGGTTGAAGAGATTGATGTCGCTCGGCGGCCGTTTGACGTCCACGGCAGGCTTCGACGATATCAGCTCCGCCAGCACCACCCCGAAGCTGTACACGTCGCTTTTGTCGGTCAGCCGGTAGCACCGGTGGTACTCCGGGTCAACGTACCCCGGCGTGCCCTGCGGCGCCGTCGAGACATGCGTAGCGTCGGGCGGGAACAGCCGGGACAGGCCGAAGTCGGCGACCTTGACCCGGAAATCGCCGTCGAGAAGGATGTTGTCGGTCTTCACGTCGCGGTGGACGATCTTGAAGGCGTGGAGGAAGCTGAGCGCGTCTGCGGTCTCGATGGCGATGCTCATCCGGGTGCGCCAGGGGAGGCCGCGGTCGGTGGCGCGGGCGCCGTGGAGGTGGTCGGCGATCGTGCCGTTGGGAACGTACTCGTAGACGAGGAGGAGCTCGCGACTGTCGCGGGCGGTGGAGCCGTAGAGGCTAACCAGGTTGGGGTGACGGAGGGAGGAGAGGATGGTAACCTCCGTTCGGAATTGCTGCATCCGGCGGTGGCTGTTCTCGTAGAGACGCTTGATGGCCACCGTGCGGCCGTCGCGAAGGTGTCCTGCGATCGACATGAATGAGACAGGAACAAAAGAAAAACAAGGAAGCCATGGAAAATTGCAGCACAACTACCTTTGTAAACAATGCCGAAGCCGCCTTCGCCGAGTTCGTTGGAGCTGATGAAGCCATTGGTGGCCTCGTGGAGCTCCTCGTACTCAAAAATCTGATTTTTACTACTATCGATTTTAAGCTGTTCTTCGACACGGCGGAAAATTTCTGGAGCTTTTTTGGGACTGGCCTCTATAATTTGGGGGCTCGATTCAATGCTAAAGCTGGTTTGAGCCAGCAGATTTGCGTGCTGTTGTGCTTCCTCTGGTTCTCTGTTCCTGCGACGGCAATAGCAGCAAACGCCGACGAGGATTACGGCGGCCAAGCCTCCTACGCCAGCGGCTGCTCCTGCTTATCGAAATAAATAATTCAGAAATCAAATTCACATTCCTTCTTTGCTGAAAATAAGGCATTCTCTTATTCGTTCTGGAAATATGGATTAAATTTCTTTGTTTTTGAGAATTAGAAGTAAACTCAGAAGATCGATCAGTCTCTTACCAATTATAACTCCAGTTTTCCCGCTAGAGTCTGCAAGAAAACAAAAATCGCAATCAAATTGAAGTGGCTGAAAACAGGGAAAAACAAATGTTATTCAAAGCTAATTATCAAATTATAAGAATTACCTACATATAGAAGCTGTATAGACTCAAATAATCAAAGTCTGAAAGCACAAATCATTATATGAATTGTGTATGTGTACTCACATGAAAACTAAATAACTTTTGAAATACTTCGAAGCACCTACTGCAAAGGAACAAAATTTATATGAAAGGGCCCTTCAGCGCCGGTGAGTCAAAGTGTTCAGCCTTTTGCCCTCCTGTTTAATTAGTTTATTTGCCAAAATCTAAAAACTTGTTTGTAATGACTCATTGTAATAGAACGGACCGTTTAGCAGAGCCTAGCTTAATTAATGGAATAATGAAGCAGTTAACAGTAACCGCAGTAGTTTAGGATATGACAGTTGAGCTTTCATATGGTGGATGTTAACAGTTGGCGGGCCACCCTCAAGGAGATTTTTTCTTCGATTACGCATGGGAACTAGAGGAACACGGGAAAAACTATTATATAACCCGTTCAAAATGATGACCGATCTATCTTTTGACTATTTTTTTTTTTTTTAAATTCTAAATCTATTAGTGAAAAACGACTTGTTCCCTTTGAACAATCTGGAGCAAGATTGACGACAAACACGGGAAAAGATCGATTAAGCGAAGAAAAAATAAACTATGAAATAGATCAAGAAACTTACTTCCTTGGGGATTGCGAGAGTTTTCTGTGTTCGAGCCATTATTTGAGAAGAAACAGACTTGCCTAAAGTTGTTGTACCCACAAACCCCGCCGGAGTTGATGCACTCGCCGCAGCTTCCCTGTATACTCTCATTCCATCTGACTGTGAATCCCTTCTGAAGTGCCTGGGAGTAGCTTATGGTATTGGACATCATCCCATCCACCGCCGCGCTATCCATCCGAACGCGGAAGTTGCTACAATGAAATGCCCACGAAGGCAAGCTAGAGTTCGGCCAAAAGTACAAGGGCCTAGTGGAAGAACACCCGATATTAAGAAGTCGCGCAAGGATGGAGAGGGGGCAATCGAAGAAGAAGGTGACTTCGACATCGCTATCGGTGTAGGAGAACAAAGTCGTATCGATATCGGTGTTCTCCGACGGCAGTGGACAAGGCCTGTCAAAGAAGCTCTGGTCGAGGAGCGTGATCAGGTGATCGGAGTAATCCATGTCGCCCATCACTACGTACGTCTTACGGCCCACTTGAATGGTTATGGCAGAGCCACCGGAGCTGTTGCAGTTGAGCTGAAAGCTCGGGTGGCCGCAAGAAGCGGGTCTGTCGGCGGTGTTGAATGGGTAGGCGACTTCCACGGTGCGGTCGCCGCAGGCGAACGGCCGTTTCCCGCAGCTCCCGAACAGCTGGTCGTCATCGGAGAGAGAAGGCGAGAAGGTCACAAGGACGGAACAGAGGAAGATGACAAGATAGGGAGAAAGCGTCCACGACTGCTGATGACTACGCATTTGGATCGGTCTTGTTTGCGATCGATGTCAGAAACGGTGAGATTAGTTGATCATCTGCGATCGTCGCTTGGCAGGCAAGCGGAAGGAGAGGAAGACACGGAGGGAGGGAGGGAGAGAGAGAGAGATAACAGAGCAGAGGAGAGGAGACGGCGTTTTTGAGAAAGTGTTGTTCTCCTTGTGAAAAAAAGTGAGTGAAAGGGAGAAAAATTAATCAACTAGATGAGGTGTTTGGTCATTAAAGAACACGAGTTTGACTAGCTCCGAGAGAGTTGGTTAAATAAATTCCAAATAAAGGAAATTAATGAGGCATGTGAAATCGCAGAAAAAACACTAGTGAATGTCTGCTTCGAGAAGCAGCAATTAGAGCTGTGGTTAGGGCTTACGGGATGTCATCCTCTATCATAATTATATTGACATTGAATTGAGTAGAAAACTTAGATTAGATAATCCCATGGGTAGAAAAATCCCATGAATTTATCTTACCAAGCATAGTATTGATTCAGTATTGAAAAAGTCTTATAAGGACTACCAAGATTGCAGGAGTCGACTGTCGACGTTTTAATACTCTGCTTCCAAGATTTATCCTCGGATATTAGTGAAAAAATTTCGTAGGATAGATAGGATATTAATAGGATCGGATAGAACGTTTACAGTTGGTAGATCTCGCGTTAAAGTCAAAATCTAATACAAGAAAGAAGAAGCGACTCAGCCCATTTGCATTTCTTCAGAAGTAAACTGCCAGATCGTTTGGTAGTTGAAGATTAAAAACGAGTTGTACTTTATGTTCAATCCAGGGAGCCAATCAGGGAGGGAGCGGCTGACCACACCTAGAAACTTAAAGCAGTAGAAATTTAGGTCGAGTTCAACTTTTCTTTTATCTTGACAAATTCATTCTTGCTTGTCTCAGCGATAGGAATTGATCTTTTGTGAATCACAACATTCTGAAGATACTATGCAATCGTCCCCTCATTTTATTGATGAACAAAATTTTACTGCGGTTAGAAAATCATTAAAATATCGTATTATTGTGCCCGACGAATGACCCGATTGTGACATGACATGCTTCCTCGTCTTAGGATTTTTATGTGGCAGAATTCATCCCCGCGTCCAGCCTTACATCTTTGATAGGCGTCGCATGCACCAGCAAATTAAGCCTTTTGTTTGTATTCAATGCCTTTTTCTTTTCCAGAAATATTCTGTAATAACCCAAACTGATTACAAACACATCGTTCTGTTCTACACAATTGTAATCGGAAGCCATTAGCCTTTGCATGGAGATAAACCATAGAAACAACGCAGTGGAAAACTACACAAACCAGCAGGTAATGTTTCATTGTTTCTTCTCGTTTGTGTAATTTATTCGTCTGTTTCATTGCTGTCTTCCAAGACTGAAGAGTTTCTGCATTCAATTCTACAGATTAACAAATCAAAATTTGAGATGGAAAAGAGAGACGTTGAAAGTGAAATCGACCAGTTGTTATCCCAACTTCATCTCACTGTTTCAGATGTCCACGCCCTGCAAAACGAGATTAAGCTCGTTAGATCGACGGGCAAGAACTCGCACAGCAGCTGCTCGATAAAACGCAGCGTCGGAAACTCTCCTTCAGTGCAAGCGGCCGAAGCAGAACTGGAGACGGCGAAGGAAGAGTTGCTAAGCCTCAAAGAAGAAGGTTTTAAGCTCATGGACGTGATGGATGCTATAAGGGAAGAAATACAGCAGATTTATAAGGAGAAGGAACGATCGAGCATCATCAAACAGAGACTAGAATCCACACTCGAGCACCTGAAGTATGAGCTCCACAGTTCCAAGTCCAAATTGGAGGTTGCTTCCGTTGCTGAGAAGAGGGCTTCAGATTTAGTCTTCGATCTCTCGGCGGCTCTGCGACAACTGCAGGCAGATAGAGATGCATCCAGAAGAGATGCGGAGCTGACACATGAAGCAATCAAAGCTTTGAGACTGGAAGCGAAGAAGACAGAATCTAGTGTTTTGCACATGGAAGACGGACTTCAAGCAGCAATGGAAGAGATGGAAGAAGCAGTAACATTTGAGGCAGTTGCAGAGCAGACGATGAGGGCAATTACTGAGAGAACCAGAAGTGACGGAGCGAACGCCATATCTAAATTTGAGTACCATTTGATCAAGCAAGCTAAGGCAGCGCAGGAGATTGCTGGCCGAAAAGTAGCAGAAGCTCAATCGTGGGTAGAAGCATTGGCAAACGGTAAAGATAGAGATAAAAAAACTCGCAGAAAAAGGCTTTCAACCAGTTCCAACAAAGTACATGTGCCAAAAAAGGCAGTCAAAACTAAGCTCAGTGCTCATGAAGGAGATAAGAAAACGAGATCTTTTACTGTAAGTCGAGTGCCAGATCAATCCAGGAGAGCGAAGAGCAGGAGGTCAGGAAGCTCATCGAGAGGGCAGCCGAGTGTAGTCTCATCGGACACATGCTTGGCGGCCAGTAGAAAGTCGATCGTTCTCAAGCTAATTAAGTTTCTCGGTGGAAGTGGTTCAGCAAAGCAAGGCTGAGAGTTCTTGCCCTTCAAAAGCTAATTGACTGTTCAATCTTCAACGTTACTGGTTCCGCCTCTGCAACAAT
>JBBUKS010000042.1:4576914-4592118 GCA_038050645.1 Hedychium gardnerianum
CACCGCCGCCGAAACTATCGGCCATGTTGGGAAAATAGGTCAAAGGAACGGACCGATTCCCCATTTAAGCGATTCGTTAACTGCTACAGAAGATAAAACGGGCTTTACGCTAGTCGTCAAATTCCATCACAGAGATAAAAAAAATAAAAAAAAAATAAAAAAAAAAAACACACATTTTAAAAAATAAATAAATTACAAAGCAAAGAATAAAATTTCTATACAAAGATACAACGCACAAATAGAAAGTATTTTGTAGAGCAAATGAAAATTTTGAATTGTTACAACCCAAATTTCCATGACCTCCAAACAAAAAGACGATTACATTCATCCCAAATATCCTGACAGCCCTTAAAGAAGAATTCATAAACTTAGCCATGATAGTCTTGCTCAACCTTTCCACACTCCCACAAAAATTCCCACCCTATTCCAACTATTCTTATAAGAATTAAGCTTCTACGAGAGAGATAATTCTTGGCTGATCCGTGGACAATCTACCAACGTGGATGTACAAATTTGGAGAAGGAAACTACTCTTGCTTGTCCTCTGCAGCATCGTCGTCATCATCGTGATCCCTATTCCTTTCCTTCCCATCGATCCTCACCAATCCAATGTTGCCATCGGAAGTACCTTTTGTGAGCGACTGTGCTTCTTCATCGTCGTCGCCGACTTCACCGGAATAAGCATACCTGTAGAAGAAGTTAGAAGAGTAGAACTTGATACTCAGTCTGTACTGAAGAAATAACAGCAGTCCAGTCCTACCTTTGAGAGCTTTGAGATGGTGCCCATAAATAGCACATAACAGAGAGTAGCAAGAAAGATTGAACGTCCCAGAAAGCAGTGATGATCCATGCACTCTGCCACCTTTCACTGAATGGGTCTGTTGCTTTGAAGTAAACCTGCAGGAGAGCCTGATTTAGCAAAAGTTTCTACTCAACGTCTCTCAGCCTACTGATGTGGCTGCCATTGATGTCAGGCATAATATGCACTAGTCTTTAGAAGAAACATAATGAGAAAAATAAGGAGATGGAAAGAGGAAGATCTTCAAAGGGAAAAACATTTTTTTTTACTTGATGTCAATCGACCGTTTATCTTTTTCTCTTTCTTTCAGGCTCAAACATGACAAATATACCAGCATGAAGCATTGAACCTGACATTGGGAGAACCCTTATGCGTATCATGCACCATATTTGGCATTGGTAATTTGCATAGAAGCACAATAACTCAATATACTAGCTCTTGCAAAGGGAATTGCTTCCCGTACCTTTCTTCGAGCTCAGTTTGATAGCCAAAATTATACAAGCATATCAGCACGAATCAGTTTTCTCCAGATTCAATGTTTAGTGCAATTTCTGTTATAGTATCAGATGAAAATACCAAGTGTATTTTAGGGATTCACTAGGGTGGTTTTTATAGAATTCTGGATTCTGCAACTGTTAGTTTTTTCTCCTGGTATGAATGAGCAATATGAAAGAGTCTTTAAGTGTTAGATATGTAGCATCATGTTTGTTTTCATTTTATAATTTCTATAACATTGCAAAGTCATGTCCATGGACTAGCTGTCTGTGATATCATTTGTTATAGGCAAAAAACAGGGTTGGATTTACACTCTTCTCCAGTGGTTAATCCACTCAAGTGAAGCTGATTTGCAAAGTAATTAGTGATAAATTTGGGTCTATCGTTATCTATAAAAGTTAGCATCGAGTAGTTACCTCATACCCAATCCATGCAACTGAAGCAATCACAACAACAGCCAATGCATTTGTAAACTTCCTGTATGTGTCCAGTTTCACAGTACTCTTCCGAGCCTGCACAGATACAAAGTGAAACAGGTTTAGCAACTAAACTGCAGTACCCAATACACACATACTTGAAGTGATGAACATGAACTAGAGAAACAAAAGCATATCTAATATAGTGCAGTTCAGTTATGGCATCACTACAAATAGATTTTCCTTGATGTACCTGTAGCTTTTCTAAGGTTTGTGAAAGCGAAGTAAAGATCCAAAGAATCAAGAAAGCATCCAAAAATGCATCCGGAAGGACAAGAAATAGTCTGGCTTTCCCTGAGATGTCATTTATTGTCCCAACATTTTCTGAGATACTGAGTAATTCTGATGCCACAAAGTATGTTACTCCGAGAAGAAGCACCTTTGTGGTTAGACCTCCTAGCGTAGGTCGCACAACACCATATCCCATAGAAACCGTAAGAATAAGAAGACGTGACACACTTTTTCTGACAGCTCTGACAGTGACAACCCAAGTTGTTATTCCTACAGGCCTAATGCCAGTCTCATTAAAACTCAAGTACTCAAAGTACCAAAGAGTCATTTCAAACAACCCAAGAGCAATAACTAATGAAATACAATTCTGGAGAGGTAAAATATCCTTCCAGAACCGAACATATTGAGAAAACCAAATGAAACTGAGAGCCAAATACGCCAGAGAAATGAACAAGTAAAAATCCATCAATGGTGCCATCCTTCCCGGCAAGTAACCATCAGGATTTTTCCAGATTGTCTTCCCACTCATTGTGAGTCCTTTTAGCTTAGGATCACAAGAGATGAAGAACAAGTTATACATTCCAGTCTTTGTTATGTTAACCAGATCAGGAGACATCTTTGCGGATAAAAGATCTTCATTGAAGTGTGTACTAAGTATAACCGGCCAGTTTGGATCCACTGAAGACGGTCTTCTGATGACCTCTCCTTGCTTGCACCCCTCAAGATTAGCAAGATCAGGAGTGCAACATATGGCCCTCTGCCCACCATATGCAGATCCACCAATATTGTCACGGTCAGCTACCTCAAATATAATTGCCTGGATTAATCCTGTACTGTGCTCTGTGTTTGAATGCTGTTTAGCTGACTCCTTACTCCTCCAGAATGTGATGCTGCTGAACCTGCAACAATAAATCAATTAAATGGATGTACATCTAGCAGTCCAACGAGAAGCATAATCAATCAAAAGTGTTAAGCCTTAGAAATATCTACTTAAAAAGATTTTTTTTAAAAAAAGCAGTGGACTAGTTTCTTAAGCAAACATCAGTTCAATCAGCACAGACATAGGATTCACAGTTCAAGCATAACCACATGAAGCTTTAGTTGCACATTTAGAGTTACCATGGTCAAAAAATGAATTTCACCTCCAGAACCACTGTCAGTAATTGAATGATTATCACAACCTATTCTTATTCTATCATCTTTTTAATCTCCTTCCAAGTCTATCAGTTACACTAAGTACCAAGTCGCCAGCTTATCTCTTATTGTAACTTCATTAACAGCAACAATTGCATATCTTCCTGTCATCTGACATTTTTGGAGTTCACGGGGACTAAAGCTTAATCTGATCATTCTTACAAACGGTAAATGTCATAGACATCCACATCTGTATCATCATCTAAAATATTCTAGTATGAGTTAGATCCAATTACTATGTCGTAGGCACAACTCCAATGGTGGAGCTGCCTAGGATCAAAACTTCGCATTGATAGAGGATAATCTATTGAGAATTATTCATAAGCAATGAACCACTGTAAGAACTATAATGCCCTTGCTGCCATGATTCACTAAGATCTTCGCCTCACTACTAATTGAACATGGCAGCACCATAAGTAAAATCTAGTCAAGCTCAAATTTTGCAACCCAGCTACCCTTTTCGATCCAAAAATCAAGGAAGCCTACCATCAGAAGAAATCGCATAAGATCCACCGTTGTTTCCAATTCTACGCTACGAATTCATACTTGGTGCGCAAATGGCCTCTTTTAGCAATACTCGAGCTTAATTCAAATGTAATATCAACAAAAGATCGAAACACAGGTAGGAGGTAAACAAATTAGATTTAGATCCAATCAGAAATTCCAGGGAAAACACGTAAAAGATCTAACTTGTGGATGTGGACGAATCCCTTCATGCAATTCAACACCGAGAAAAAGGAAAAGGGTTTACTTGATGTAAGCCCGACCGTCACCGATCCGGTTGGGACCCCGAGCATCGATGCGGGACGCGGCAATTCCCTCACTGCCGCCGGAAAGCAGGACTGCGTTTCCCACCTCCTTGAATGGCTCGAACTCGTAAGTGTGGATGGACCCTGACGTTCTCGGAACCGCCGCCGCTGCGAAGAGGATCACGGCGATGGCAGCGGCGAGATCCATGGAGAGAGAGAGAGAGCGCGAACGCACCCGGTAAAGCGGAGGAAGAAATCGCGCCTGGAACCGTAAACATAGGTGAGATGCAATGCAAAACGGGCCCCATTTGAACAACCGACTGGAGAGCAGGGTGCTCTGTGGGTGCGAAATAAATAGGTGCCATTATAGATCATATGAATATTACTCCCACCCACCGCTGCCGACAACTTCCGTCGCAAAATGTCACGTGGCTTCGCCTACGCTTCACGATCGCCGTAGCACGAATCTCGAAGTACGTAGTTAATGCATAAAGTTTACCCATAATAATATAGAACCGTATAATTGTTAATTGATTGACAGATTTACTTTACTATAATGAGAGAAATCAATTTTTGATAAAATTACTTTATTATAATGAGAGACATCAATATTTTTTATTTATAAAATAATCTCGTGATTTATAATCCGAATTATCTTCTTCATAATTTTGAGACAGATTATAAAAAATATATAAAATAAACGTAATTATTTTTTATTGCAAAAGATCACGTCAATTACATCAAATTTAGATCTTCAGTCATTTTCATGAGAAAGAGAAAACCCAACAAACGGTTGTTCCTACAACACCACACTCGTATCCATTTAACATCACAATGTTTTTTGACTAATAGAGAAAACACTCCATATGCTTCTTGAAGTTCATCCATACCCTCACTCAATCCATCTCAAAGGAAAAGTCCATCAAGGAAAAACACTTTAATAGTTTTGGATAGATCATAATGGATAACAAGTTTGCTGCCATGTTCATCTACATTCATTCACCAGATAACAAGTTTGCTTCGGAGAAATTAGTGTGAACATCCAAATAAATACAGTGGCATAAACAGAAGGAAGGAACATCTTTGATGTTTCAATATCTGACAGGCATTTTTGTCAGCAATAGTTCAAATGAAATAACTAAAGGTTTATGAACAATCATCAGTAAATGTGATCCTACTTATCTAACAACAATCAAGTGGCGTGTGCTGATCCCCTTTGGCCCCTGCGGCGATGGCGATGTCTGTGATGTTGCTGTTCAGACTGAACTACACGTAAGGAACTTCCTTCCACTTCGTCGTCATCACCGACACCATCAGAAGCACGATCAACAATGCTAGGAACACGGGCATTATTATCTTCCCTGAGTCTCCGACGACGGGCAGCCTCTCGAAGAAAGACACCAAAGATACTCCGAGCATTGCTTGCCCTCCCATTTGCAGTATTAAAGAATTCGTCGCTAAAATCAGAAAAGTCAGAATCTGAGTCGGTATCACCCATTTCTATCACATAGTCTCCCAAAATTACTGATCTAGGCATTGAAGACCTTATCGTACTGATCACATCTGCCTGCTCCCGTTGGTTCTCCATATTTCTCCATTTCTGTTCATGATCTGGATCAACAGCGTGGGGCTTTGCACGAGGGTGTGAAGAGCGCACATGCTTTCGGAGCTCCTTGTAATTTCCATTGAAGGAGCACTCATCCTGAGTGCAGCTTCTTCTCTTCTGGTTGAGATATTCACGTGCAGGTTCCACCACTGTCCATCCCTTCACGTGTCCACGACAAAGAGGACATGCTAGCTCAGTCACCTCAGATTTCTTCCAGCTCCAGTTTGCATTCATAGCAGTAGTTTTAGCATGTGCCTTCTTGAACTGCTCGAGACAGTTGGAGTAGCGGTAGCTCGTTGCACACATGTAGGGGCGACAGCCCTTGTCATGAGATGAACAGAGAAGGAGAACAGCATTGTGTGGGTACTCCATGCAAACTGGGCAGGTAGCACCCTTCCAATCCTTTTTTTCTGAAGTAGAGGTGGTTTTCAATTCCCCTTTTTTTGGTATAACTCGGTGAAAGGAAGGCGACGGATATGGAGCTGACCTAAACTTCCAAGAAGAGTTTCTGCGGTTGCTTCTGATTCTTCTTGCCATTTCTTAGAAAATGATTTTTTTTTAAAATGTCAATCTATAAAACTTTAGTACTGGAAAAAAAGAGAAAATTTGTAAGGTAAATATTAAATGTATAGTACGCAGAGTTCAATGGAGGAATATATTGCATGCATCTAAACTCAAATACTGGAAGCAAACACAGTTTCATGTTGATATAGTTGGCATCAAGTTTGTAATACAACAATTATCTCATTAGCATTTCTGGCCAGATAGACCAGATCCATTCACAACAATAGGGGGAAAAAAGTGAGCATTGGAGTCCATCCAAATTCCATTTTGGCTATTTCAATTATCATGAGTCAACCAAACAATTGGAGACTGAATACTAAGATGATTGTGTGGGATAGGTAGAAAATATATCTATACTTACACAAACACACATATATATACTGTTAAAACATTAGCTCCATTAGAGTATAAAACTAACAGAAGTAGATTAAGATTGCATGGACATATTTAAGTACAATGAATAAATTCTATAGTTGGTCAAGTTAAAGATGCAAGAAATAGAGGACAAAAAACTATTGCTAATGTGATAAGTGACTTTAAAAAATACTAGCAGTACTTCCTCCCGTTGAGTTCACTAGAGAATAGTATGCATCTTGCCGATCCCAAGTAATCCCAAATAGTTAAGACATATATGGGTTGATGATGTACTTGCTACAGTGATAACACTGACAATGATGATGGTGGTGGTACTTCAAATTTTCTCTTATAGTAGACTTATCTGAGATGTAAAGATCTTTTTTGTTATGAAACTTATCGGACTTCCAGATGAACCAGTGAGGAAGCATTGTACTCATTCAGAAAAGTTTAGCATGTTTTCAATAAAGTTAAAAGTGTAAACTCTCTAACGTGATCACTAGATTGAAACGTAATCAACCTTAAAAATGAAAAACTTGTAAACATGAGACACAAACTGCAATTCTTTCAGAAGTATATGTGCAAAAATATCATAAAAACATGATAAATAAAATGGTAAATAGAGCCATAAAGAAATTCTGGAATCATATATTTTAACTAACTGATACTTAAAAATGATGAATAAAATAAAAGGGAAGCATATCAATGTGTGTATACAACGTCCTAACAAAGAAGCCAATGTACTTTTGAAGAAACAGTATAAATTAATGTATAATGCTTCAAGATTTTTTTTACTTGTGTTTTAATATTAATGATGCATTTTAACATTCAAAGTCTATCTATTAAATCCTACAGTAATTGTCTTCAGTGTTGTATACTCATGGAATATTGAGTTAGGAGCATAGTTTTTGAAACCAGATTGACGTGAACGCTAAAAAAATCATCATCTGATCTCTTGCACAGATTGCACAACCTTCCATTTGACACAGATGTAAAAGCACAAAAAGTGGTTGCCTGATCATATAGTCTAATCATATCCAACAGTTGATCATTCCTCCATCTGTTATGCAAACAACAACCTAATACATTTCTTTATAACTTGTAGTGTGATGATTATATCTTAACAAAAGTTGTAAAGATGTATAATTTAAAAGTTACAACTTAGGTGCTTAAAATTTGTATATTAATATTTATTTTAAATTCTAGAAATTAAGTGAATGTATATTTAATTAATTTTTAAATTCCTTTGTTTCCTTTTGCCACTTAACTTGGCCAAGTCAGTTTTTGGTTCAATATATATAATTTGGCCAATTTACCCACTAGTTCAACCAATTAACCAGTGATCTGAAGTTTTTCCGGTTTGATTTATGATCTAACTCTGATAACTATGGTTAGAAGTCAATGAATCATGTGGAAATGTGCAATTTTTTAATGCTTGATCATTCCTCCATCTGTTATGCAAACAAAAACCTAATAAATTTCTTTATAACTTGTAGTGTGATGATTATATCTTAATATAAGTTGTAAAGATGTATAATTTAAAAGTTACAACTTTTCTTAGGTGCTTAAAATTTTTATATTAATATTTATTTTAAATTCTAGAAATTATGTGTAAGTATATTTAATTAGTTTTTAGTTTCTTTGTTTCCTTTTGCCACTTAACTTAACCAAGTCAGTTTTTCGTTCGTTATATAATTTGACCAATTTACCCACTAATTCAACCAATTACCAGTGATCCAAAGTTTTTCCGATTTGATTTATGATCTATTTCTGATAACTATGGTTAGAAGTCAATGAATCATGTGGAAATGTGCAATTTTTTAATGCTTGATTTTCAGAATAACTTCCCAATTGCCAAAACAAAATCATTCAGCAGTTTTCTAAAATAGCCCTGGTAAGATTAATTGTTCAATTAGGAAACCTTTAAAGCAACTTATTTCAATAATAGTACCTAAAATTACAGGTCTGGCCTACTTGACAAATCAGATCCAAGTACTGATCAGTAATTCTACTGCTAAACAGCAATTATAATGGATGGCATAGCCATTTATGCTTATACAGTTTTCTTGCAGAAGCAGAAGGTTTTGAAAAAGTAGTTGGTGGATTGAAGAAAATTTTCAAGAATAGTCATGTGAACAACAGAGAATTTGATTAAAAAAAGATTAGGTCCTTGCATGTAATTTTTAATTCCCAAATAAAAAACAAGTGATCATAATATATTCGAACCTGACCAGAGACAGTTGCATTATTATGTAATAAAGCACCTAGATGGGAAGGTCTATATAAATGATGGTAAGGCCACGAGCAAGATTACAATAAAATTGTTACTCATGCAAAAAAGATTACTGCCAGGTGAATAACAAAAAAAACTCGTTGTCATGTGGGCAAAGTAGTCTACCACACAAAGGCATTCTGCACTGAGCATCAGAGAATTCACATACTAATTTACAAGGAATGCAAAAGAGAACGCCTGCAGAATTCAGAATTCTCTGTGAAGATACCATCTCCTAATGAAACGACGAGCATTAAATTTTGAGACATTCAATAGGATCATGGGAGAATATGTAGGACCCACAAATTAATCTGGAACGTAAGAAAGGCGTGAACTTTAGACAAATGGAGTGCTCAACACGATATGACTGGAGGATGCATGAATATAAAGCTAATTCGACCCCGTGATAACAATGGAATTTAAAACACGACTCCATTGCTTGAAGAAACAGGAAAGTGAACTACATTTCGTATGGTATTCTACTAAATATCCTTGACTATTTTATACAGTTGACCAGCAGACTATGAAGATAAATGTAATCTATCAACAAAAGAACATGGCTTCCAAGTCCACCAAGGAAGTAAATGAATTTCCAGATTCCCAAGCTTGTTTGATCCAAAAAAAAAAGTAAGATCGGAACAAACAGGAGCACGTAACGTTCGACCTAAAGCCACAAACAACTGCAAAAAGCCGGAATCTTTCCTCTCCTAAAAGACTAATAGAGAAGATAACTTCGCGCAATTGCTCGAGCAGGATGCCATTTCTGAGCCTGTGCGAGGACTACGCATGGACTAAGCCCGAAGCCCTAGAAATCGATGGGCGCGGCGCAGAGAGCGAAAAGGCAGGCGAGATCAGGATAGAAGGGCGAGGAACAAGAACGACCGTACCTGGAATGCGGGCGGCAGGAGAAGCGAAAAGCGATGCTGCGGAGACGGCGACGGAGAGCGAGGTCTACGGCGAGGAGAACCGGCGGTGCTTTCGCTCGAGATGGAGGCTGGGAGAGATCGTTTGGTTTGGTGGTTCCCACGTCTTATGGCATCGCGTTTGGACCCCCAAAAGCGTTAGCCTCTCGCTTGCTTGGCACGCTATCACGACGAGTTCCACGTGTACCTCATCCATTTCCCTACATTATTACCAACCTCCCTAAACCAATAGAAATCGTGCAGCGTCGTGGGCTCTGGACGGAAGCCGTAACGTTCTGGCACAGGCACTACGTGCACATCTTCACATTCGCTAGTAGCCAGCGAGGCTTCGGGGACATCGGGTAACGTCACGTGACGCGCCACGTGGCACAGTTCACTTTGTGGGGCCCGTCTCATGTGACCCATGGACGAGCATATTCCTCTCTTCACTGGGATGCGGGTTTAAAATGTCGGGTACACCTCGGCCACCAAAATGTTCTTGAGGAAAAAAAAAATCAAAATAAATACATTTTCTAAAAAAAAAAAAAAAGATGAAAAATAAAATTTTTACAACGATAAGATTAGGATGATCAGGAATAGGCTAAAGAAATTAATAAAAATACATGAAGCTCGATAAAAACTTTTAATAAATAACTGTGAATGTAATTAAATTTGACTTGATTTAGCTCGTTTACATCTCAATCTCAATGTACATGATTTTGAACAGACAAAAGAAGCCTTAGAATGTTTCTACAGTTTTTTTTAAAGGGAAGACAGTCTTTTGAAGGATCAAACTAGTCAGAGAAAGGAATTTGAAAGTAGCTTGTAAAACATAATAAAAAAGACTTCAAAGAGCAAGGAACATCAGATGTCATAATTTATTCAAATTGTCTAATCTCAAACATCCAGATGTATTCAGAGATTTTAGAACAAGAGCTTTCCACAGCAAGATTGTAGTGCATTCTCTTCTAAGTTTCTACATTTTAGTACTTTCTTGATGTAATTTGCATGTATGTGTAAGATGTCGGGAAAAAAAACAGTGATCGATTTTATTCTGCACTTAAAGCTTAAGCCTCTCCCCGGGGTATCTTTTGTCATAGTTGTTCGTCTCCACTTTCTTGTTTGTGTATACTTCCTGATATGTTTCTTGAGCTGGTAGAGGCAACATAGCGTGGCTACTTCTCTCTATATCCCTCTTTCTCCTGCACCAAAACAAGATAATGTACAGAAAATGCCACGACAAAGTCGTAAAAGAAAACTTTATCATACCTCAGATGAAGAAAGACAAGCAGTGCACCGATCAATGTAACACTGCCCGCGAGGGATTTCAGTACCATTTTCCCTGTGCTCTCCACCTTAGCCTCACTTGTCGTTGGTGTTGCTGCTAAATTCTCTTTGTGGCCTTCCATGATCTATTTAGAGTAGAAAACAATGGTTTTGTTAAGCAGTGTTCAGTGATTCTACAAACAGAAAAAGTTTGGTTGGGTGACTAGTAATTCAGAGTTCGCAATGTTAAAGAAGGGACACACTTATAGATTTTATGGTTTAGTATCCACATGCTCACCTTTTCTCTTTCTTTTGTATCATCTGGATTCGGGTGGTTCATTATTGTGACAACATCCTTAATGAAATGAACTCCATCTTCAATCTCCAAGTTTTCCTCAGCAGACATATCACCTTTCAGTTCGGGCAGAATTCCAGTTTCCGAGCATGATAAGTTTGTCCAGTCACAGAAACAGTCATCGCCAGATTCTCTAGGAGCACAGGGAAGGAAATTATCCATATGATCAGCAGATTCAGAAGCAGGATGGCTTCCAGAGATGTAGCTCCAGTCCGATGCCACTTCATTAGCATGATAGATGCCCATAAATTCCAAACTAACTATATCTCTTGAGCAATGATCACAAACAACTTTAGAGTCGCTAATCCCTTCACCTTCTCCGGTTTCTAAACTGCCATGCACGTTTCCACGGTAAGGATCATGGGTGCTAACACAATTTCTCCCTGAAATATCACTCCTTGTTTGATAGGAGGTTTCACACAAAGAACTTCGAATGCTCTCATCCACAACAGAACCTTCTGATGATGTGCATCCATCAGCAGAACTGCAACAGCTGGTCTTTGAATCAACATCGAATTGAAGAATACAAATAGGAACGCCATTCTGGATGTCTTCATGTCGAAACCATCTTTCATACGCCATATCATGTTTCTCAATTATGGTGCTCGGTTTTTCAACAGCCATACCTGCAAATGTCTCCTTAATATGTCCATTTGCAGGAACAGTAGCTATAAGAGAATCGAAGGTTGACAGTTCTGTCAAGCAAGTTTTGGGGATAGAAACATTAAAAGTTTGGTATCGATCCTGTACTTCCTGTGGAGAATTTTCATGAGATAAGAAACTACTCTTGCTACTATCACTTTGTATAACGCCTCCAAACGTGGAATCAGTGGATTCAAGTAATATATTTTTCTCATGTTGATTGTTCTTGTGACTATCTTCATTGTGTGTTTGATCTTCCAGTTCAAAGTAGCCGTGCAGTTTAAATAACTCTTCCTCAACTGACCTTCTTGGGGGATAATCTTCTGGATCTAGATCGAGCATGCATGCAGCAGGAAATGAAGCATGCGAGGAGGGACTTTCAAATTCTAACTCATTATAACAGCTTTCTGCTTCATCAGATTCATAACCACACTCAAAACCTTTCTGCGAAAAGTAAATGTAATTATATCAGCAATCTTCTCTCAGATTTTATATTTAGTAAAGAAGAACGTGACATAGGTACTGTTTATTCCAATAGATATGTCTCTAGGAGCTTACCTTTCTGTATAACCTTCTAAAGTCCATGCCGTAGCTACCAGAGCTTGATGAACTGCATCTTGACTGCTCCAGACTTCTGCAGATACCACCAACTAGATCAGTTGGCATGGCTATTGTGTATGTGACTATGTCGAAATCTGGAACCTATAGAAATCATGAGAAAAAAAAATATTACTAAGGAGTCTTTGTTCGATCTTTTTCTTATTGCAAGATAGTCTGCTAAATGGTATAACCTACTGAATATCTGTTACTGAAATACTTACGCTTAAGCCTTTCGATCGGGCTTTCTTTGAGAAAGAACGAACACACATACTCACTCTGCGAATGTCCCTTTTCTCAACAACATCAGATGGTGAGAACAAATCAATTCCAGTTAATCCAAGGATTTGGCAGATCTGTCACAAAAAAGATTTACTACATTAGGATTCCAAAAAAACTTATGAAACTGCAAGCAAGTTTGATTCTAGTCAGCTCCTTCAAAAGAAAATGGCTAACGGGGAAAGATCAATGACTGCATTTCAGACAACTTGCAGATATCATATGAACATGTGGAGTTTATATCATTCACAACTGCTTATGATATTAAACAGGCATAGTAGTACTTCAAATGCAAGTTCAAAAAGTATCTGCAAATCGCTGTATTGCAAAATTTTGGATAAGAGTATAGGACTAATCATGTTGCCCAATCTTACAGATGAATTTTGCGTCATATTATTGACACCATAGGCCTTGAGTCGATCCCTTATTTCCATAAATGAATGTGTATTAAGTGTTAGAATCAACATTACTTAGTTGAAATCAGATAAAAGTATTCTTCAGAATTGCATTTGGTATGAGAAAATAATAGGCACATCTATAAAAGAGAATCAATGAGAGCAATTTGCCCAAAAACTTCATTAATCTACCACTGAATGTAATGTGAAGCACCTTCAAAAACGAATCAACTTTCGGATATGGCATATATCGGCTATTCCTTCTAGCAAACGATGTATGTTCATATATAAATAATTTCGAGTTTCTTAGCTCAGCGTGATTCTTCAAGAGCCTCTTCCAAACAACTTTGGACACTTGGAAGCTGTATTTCATTGAAGCAAACACAAAGATTGAGACATGAAAGGGAAGGGAACAAGAATATAGACAAATTACACATACAATTAACATGAAGAAGATAGGTTAAACATACAGCAACTCCCCATCGGCAAGCAAATCAGCAATAGGCATCTCCTCATCGATTCTAAATTGCAGAACTTCTCCGAGCCATATTCTTGTTTGAGTCTATATGGGGAAAAACAGAATTTAAGCAGATCATTTGCTTTATAAAGAAAGACATAAGTTCCACTATGACAGCAACCATGACAGAGAATCTGAGTAAGATGAAGAGGATAAAAATTCACTGTTAAGAAAACCCTAGCCAATACTCCTTAGGTCACAACGCTAGTTCATTTCCTCTCTGAATAAAATAAGAAGGATCACTGTCTCACGGTGAAAAGAGGTTTTTTTTTATATATACAATAGAATAGAATAAAGAAAACAGCAAGCAAAGTTCGATCGAGTACCTGCAAGAACACATCATCGAGCTCGCGGAAGCTGGACTCCGGCGATTCTTCGCTCACCTTCACTACCTCCGGCGAGCCCGTCCTCGTCACCCGCCTCATTCCACTTTCCGCCGAACCACTGAACAAGAGAATCGCAGAGATGAAGAAAAGAGCTCGCTCCTTTCCACTACCTTCCAATCGGCATCATCGCACTCCCCATAGCGGAGGGTTCGATGCCAGGAGGAGGAAGAGCAAGCGACTGGTCCCGGAACCAAAACACCTCCAAAAAAAACGAACCTTTTCTCATCCTAACGTGTCATCCCCCGCTCGCAGACAAATGCAGACTGATCTTTTCCCGTCTCCTCCGTTCGTGCTGATCCACAAACAAATCCGCAGACTGCAGCCTCTTCCGCTCCTCTCCTCGTCCCAAGTTTCAATTTTTTGTCGCTTCCACAAAATGAAACAATGCGCCACGCAGGGATTTCTTTGTCCTGTCCGGAATTTGTTTACCGTTCTTCTGAAAACATTCTCCGCGGCTTGATCTAGCGCCCGATGAATCTCGATGCGACTCGCAGAAACTTCTCAAATTCTGATGGTTCTTTGGGATGCGTAGCGAGCAGATTAACGTCGGATGGAGGAGTGACATGGAGCGTGAGTCTAGGGAAAGCACGGTGGTCGTGTTGAACTCGCACTCCCTGTTCTCGACGCCGCCCCAGCCGTGCCCGCATGCGGGGTCCACTCCACCTACCCCCACCATCCTATTTCTTCATAACAATAATGGAGATATGAATATAGCTTTTTGCCATAAATACATATATAATTTATTCTATTTTCCTTTTAACCCTTTAACAAGCAAAAAGAAAGTAACTATTAACTATATTAATTAAACAGCATGGGATATATTAAATATTAATTAAATTAATATGTTTAACATATTTAAATTTAAATAATTATTTTAATTATAATCAGTTTTAAATTAGATAAGATTAGAACAAGATGAGATCGTTCTAATTGATAAATATTTTGTATAGAGTAAGTGAGATTGAAATATATGGATATATAATTTAAAAAATTAATTAATTAAGAAAAAAATCATGTGAGTTGCGCCTTGTTCTTTGCCCATTCATCCATATAAATAACAACTTCATGCATAGATCGTGAAGTTAATATTAATTTTTAGCTTGAAGCAACAATTTATCTTAATTTT
>JBBUKS010000042.1:4593664-4611141 GCA_038050645.1 Hedychium gardnerianum
GCGCGATGCTGCTGTGCTTCGCCTTGATCCTAATCGAATGGTCGCAATCCGCCGCAGCGCTGTGGCTGAGCCTGCCGCCGCATGCGATGAAATGCGTGTCGGAGGAGATCCACGCCGGC
The DNA here is from genome assembly GCA_038050645.1 of Hedychium gardnerianum. Taxonomy (NCBI): domain Eukaryota; kingdom Viridiplantae; phylum Streptophyta; class Magnoliopsida; order Zingiberales; family Zingiberaceae; genus Hedychium; species Hedychium gardnerianum. The sequence continues at coordinate 4,593,784 of JBBUKS010000042.1, forward strand.
GTCGTCGCCTTGGCGGACTATGCCATCGTCCACGAGGGCGATCCGCAGATGGCGCCCTCCGTCACCGTCAAGGTGCTTCCCTCTCGGCCCCCTTTTGATCATTGCCCCCTTATTTGTGGGAAATCTTTGATTGTGACGCCTCTACACTCGTAGCCGATTTGTTCGTCGCTCAGTCTTGATCCTTCACTCTGGCTTGCTGGCATTGTCTGAAATATCCGTGTGCTCATGGTGTTTTTAGGGTATTAGTTTGACGGAACACGAATAGGATTTGCTTTGTACGATCAATAGGTTGAGATCTTAGATTGTCTTACATTTAGGTTTCTCACAGTTTTATGGCACATATATAAGCTAACGAATGCGTGATTATGGAACTCGATTAACTATCTACACAACTTGGATCTCATTATCTACTTCATTCCCAAAAATATGGTCAAGATTCATTTTAGGTAATCATGTGAAAGTTCTTAGCTGTTGGGAAATGCCAATTATATATTATTATTTAACAATTAATACAATGACTGATTGTTTAGGAAATAAACACTTGATTTTGATGTGCATTTTCGTAATTGGACAGAGTGTTGGTGTTGAAGTGTCAGTGTTGGATGCGAATTCATAGAGGATAGATGAAGAGTCCACCTATCTCTATCTGATAAGAATTACAGCTGGTGATTTGGAGGTTGAAATTTCTTTCTTATATGATAAGAATCACACGACATTGTTTTTCATGGAAGAACACTGCATTGTTCTTTCTTAATCAGAAAAATAAGGAGGCTCAAATTAATTACACTTCCTGACATGAAACTGGCGAGAGTGAATTACAAGTTAGATATCAAGCTTTGGTTCTTGGATGGCTCAGAAACAGATTTTGCTAACTTGCTCTTTCTAGTTGTTATGTTATCCATTTGTCTTGTTTTCCTACATTACTTCCGAATAGCTATGTTTGATAGTTATTCATTTGTAACTATTTCTTACTTTTGATTCATTGGCTACTGATTAGTAAATTGAATACGGTCTTCAATGGTGGAATTTCCCTACAAGTTCTATTAGTGGCATTGCTGTGTAATTCTTATAATTCAGCCTTCAGTTACTCATGGAAAGACTTGTTTGCAGTTGCTCATTGGGCAAGTCTTCACAGATTAATAGAAACTGAACAAAACTGTTTTTCCATGTATCACAGTTGCAAATGTTGTGGACTTCACCATTCTAGCATATGAACATTTGAAGCCTCATTTACTTGCAAATCAGATAAATCATCATTGATATCAACAGATTTGCCTTTTTCATTTCAGGTAACTTCACCGAATGGAGATATAATTCATCACAAGGAAAATGTTACAGCAGGTCACTTTGGGTTCACTGCCGATGACCCGGGCAACTATCCGGCATGTTTCTGGCTTGATCCTCATCACAGTGGCAGAACTGGAACAAGCATTAGCATCAACTGGAAAATCGGCATTGCTGCAAAGGACTGGGGAAACGTTGCTAAAATAGAAAAAATTGAGGTCTGAATTAACTGATAAACTGCTACTATGTCCTGTCCTGAAGTAAAAAAAAAACTTCATTTCGAATAGTTTCACTTGTTTTCCCCAGGGTGTTGAGCTTGAGCTGAGGAAGCTAGAGGAAGCCGTAGAGGTGATTCATGAAAATTTGTTGTATCTCAGAAAGAGGTAAACTCTGGGCCTTGAACTCATGAATTCTCTCCATTGTTGCATACCAAATCATGATTTTTTTAAAAAAAAAAAAAATCTTTCAGAGAAGCAAACATGAGGGATCTGAGTGAGAAAACAAATAGTCGAGTTGCAACGTTCAGTATGTTGTCCCTTGGCGTTTGTATTGTTGCTTCTACATTGCAGCTGTGGCATCTGAAAGGTTTCTTTCTTAAAAAGAAGCTCATCTAATTATTTCTTTAAGCTTGATTCCATGTCAAAAAAAAAAAAATCTTTTTCATTTTTTTGGTTTCAGTATTGTTAATTTTAATCTTAAACTTTTGTTTTGTCTATGACATGGCCTTGGAACATGTAACCACTGAGGTGTCCAAGTCCTGGGAAAACTGGCAGTAAACAATATATTGCGCATTGTTTTTCTCTTTCTTCTTAGAACCACTCTGGGAATCTGGTTCTGTTTCTGGGACTTGAAGTCTCTGTATTTCAGGAAATTAGGTGAATAAATTGAATGTGTGTTATGAATTTATTAGGAAAGAGTGTCTACCTTTAGAATTAATCAGACGCCCGAACTTGGATTATTCAAAAATAAATAAATAAATGAAGCTCCATATAATGATAAAGTATTTAATGAAATAATTAAAAGAATAAGATTATCAATATTTTGAAGATCATTGTGAAGAGTATATATATAAATTTGCTCTACTGGGAGAATCTCTCCATCATTTGGAGTTGTGTGTAGGATTTTTTTTTTTTAATTGAGCAATTGTTCAGAGCATGAGATATTCATAAAATTTTAAAGTTAATTTTTATTAGTAGTTAGGTTTGTGTTCTCCTTCATGTTATTGCTCAGATTAATTATTCATGATTTATTTTTTTTCACATAATTTGAAGACGAGCGGCGAAGGATTATCACTTTTTTATCACTATGAGAAGGACAAAAAAACAATCCAACCACCTCTAATTATTTGATGATTGGCCTTTTATATAACTTGAACTGTGAGGGAGGATGAACGTAATACTACAAAAGAGCGAAGGATTTGTTTATTTTTGAATTTAAATAAATTATTTTGGGTCGTCGTTCGGGCGAAGATATATTGTTGAAGCAGATTGGGCCGGCCCGAAACGGGTCCGTGAGCTAGCAGCTTGACACGTTATCCCGAACGAATCCTGTTTGCTGTCCAATGCTGCACATCCTTGGCCATTTGCATTCATTCCCGTCCCCAACAATCGTTTCTTTCCTCTTTCTCTCTCTTTCTTTTTCTCGTCGTCGTCGTCTTCCTTTTCCTGCACAATCGCTTGGTGTGCTCATGGCCTTCTTCTCCCACCACCACCTTCAACAGCCGCAGCCTCCGGCGCAGCAGCAGCAGCAGCAGCTGGGAATCCCCTTCAGGTGTCACACTTTTCCTTTCTTACTTTCATTTCTTCCTCATCGGCGATTCCAAAGATCAACCTGACAATTTCAGGAATTTCGTGCCGATCAATGGCCAAATCTCCGCTCCTGTCGATTTCATCCCCGCTGCCTTAGCCGATCCTACCCATCACGCTGGTACTCACGTTTCCTCTTTCCGATTACTAGGGTTTCATTATGGTGCATCCCGTGTTAAAAATCCTTTCTTTTCTGGGCTCTGCTTTGGCAGTCGGTCGTGTTATGGGCCTCGCCCCAGGCGCTGGGACGGTGGTGGATGGAGGATCGAACGGTTGGGAGCCCATGAGGAAGCGGATCAAGGAGCAGGATCTTCTGGAGAACTCCCAGATATCGTCCATTGATTTCCTTCATACCGGGTCGGTGTCCACGGGATTAGGCCTCTCGCTTGATGATCGGAGAATTGCGGCTTCGTCTGGGGAGTCACAACTTCTGCTTCTCCCGACCTTCGACCAGGACATCAATCGCGAGATGCAAAGAATGGATGCAGAGATGGATCAGTTTATCAAGCTCGAGGTCAGTATGTTTCATTGCCTGCTTATATGAGTTTAGTACTATTTATGGTTCCAGTGGTTCATATTCATTTTCTCCTATATTTTCGTGGAGTTTTTTTGAGCAATCGAATTGACTATTTGACTGCTCACTAGAGCCTGGTTGATGGAAAAGTTTTTTTTTTTTTTCATATGATTCTGCACGAGCAACTTTATGTGACTTGATTGACTTAATGTTTTTCTTCAGCGCTATACTTCACTTGCTGTTCCAATTAGAATTTACGAATTATAGTTTCTTTAAAATAAGAAACCTTAGTTTGTGAAGTTTGTACTGAGTAACTTGAAAGACGACCCAATAATTCAAGTTGCTAATTAATTCACTGAGTTGTTGCTATCATAATTCGTTGTGAAGTACTTCTTTCTATGTTGTTTTTTTACTTTCATTTTGGTCTGATGGAAAAGCATATGGACATATAATCTTTTCAAATCCAGCACTCGGAGGAGCTTATTACGAGGTCATGAAAAAATTTACTGATGAAGGAAACAAACTCTGACTGATATGCTTTTGATATTTCAATGAAAGGGAAATCCCTTTAGCTGTCTGAAGTAGGAAATCTTCTACTGTGTAATAATTTTGTTGGCATGCGGCAAGTACCAGATTTTACTTGATCCAGTATTTGATTGTGAATCATGGAGTAACAGGTGATATTGGTGGTGTTGCTTTGATTTACAATCTGCTAATTTCTAATTGCATTTTGGATGCTTTCAGTTACAATTTCATCTGATTCCATAGGATAAGTTAATTATCAATAGATTTGATTGGAGATACTGTCCTTGGAATAATTTTGAAACTGAATGTGTTGGCATACACCTTGACAGTTATTCCTCTCCAAAAGAAATTCAACATAAGCCAATACTCGAAAAAGAGATGATAGGTCATTGGTGAATTGTCAATCCATATTGTAATCAGCTTTCAGGCCTTTGATTCTTCTTTTTGCTAGCTTGGCAAACTATAAACTCTTTGTTCATCCCTGTTTCTAGTTCACTTATTATTTCGTAATTTATAATAGTTCATCTTCTGGTGTATCATTGCATCATCAACTCAACTATTTTGGGTCGGCTTAATCAATATTTTCCCTCCATCGAGCTTTATGGAAGGCTATATCACTAGTAATATTCAGCTTAATTATTTTTCATTACATCAATTAATATGATCTTTAGCTTCCCTCTCCCCCTTGCACTTTCTTACTTCCATTCTAATAGATTCAAACTCCTCAAACAATAAAAACTATTTGTTATCTTTGAGCATATCAAAACAATCTCAATCTTTTTCTCTCATTTAATCATCTATTGGAATTATGCTTAATCTTCTCGTATATTTATATTTTTTAATCTTTATATTTATATTGGAATTTGCTTAATTTCTTTCAAATGGTTATATATATGTGTGTATTTTTTTTACTTTATCTTTTCTAGTATCTTCATGCGTATGCTTCAGTATTCTCGTGTTTGTTATATAAGTTGTTGTATGTGTTATTTTCTTTCAGTCCATAAGTATAGATGGTTGTACAACGTTTAATTTTTTTCACTTAAGATTCATCTAGTGGGATAAAGCATGGTTGTTGATGTAAGATTCATTAAGCCCTTTTCCATTTCGACCATGCATTCTTTATCTTATTAACAATATCTTCAATTAATATCACAGTACATATATCTGGCAAATTGCTAAGCTTGAAATTGAACAACTCTGTTCAATATAAGTGTTTTTACATTTCATATGCTCTTTATTCTGCAAAACTGCAGCTTTTAAGCAGCAACATTTGCTTTCAGAACTGTCATTTTAAGAATCCACTTGTACCACCTGTCAAAATGTGCAGGGTGAGCGTCTGAGGAAATCAATAATGGAAAAGCTTCAGATGAAACAATTTCAAACTCTAGCTTCATTGGAGGAGAAGATCCGGAGGAAGGTAAGAGAGAAAGAATCAGAAATGGAGGGCATAAACAAGAGGAACGCAGAGCTCGAGGAACAGTTGAAGCAGTTGGCCCTGGAAGCAAGCACATGGCAGCAAAGGGCAAAGTACAATGAGAGCTTGATAAATTCCCTCAAATATAATCTCGAGCAACTATACGCTCAGAGAAAAGACACAAAGGAAGGGTGTGGAGATAGCGAGGTAGATGATGCAGCCTCATGTTGCAACGGGGACATGGGTTTGCAATTGATGTCGAAGCAGAACAACGATACGGAGTCTAAGGTGTGTAAGGTGTGCGGCACGAACGACATTTGCATGCTTTTATTGCCCTGCCGGCACCTATGCCTCTGCAAAGAATGTGAAGGCAAGCTTAGTTGCTGCCCGTTGTGTCGCGCCTCTAAATTGATTGGCATGGAGATCTATATGTGATCAAAGGCCTCCTGGAGATGCGACCCACCTTGTCTGCAATAGTTGTGAATATCTCCATCTCCCAAATTAAAAAGACAACGATAAATCAGACTTTTATGCTCTGTTGTTGTATCTAAATATGGTACTGTGGTGTGTTTCGTTAGAGTCGAACAGCGTCACTTAGTCTTTCATATCAAACTCGAGATAGAAAATTCTGATGCTTCTTCGGATGTGTTCTTTAACTGGTCGTCTGATGCAGTTTGGCTAAATTGAGAATTGGTGGCCAAACCAACCGAAAAATCAGAATTTGAAATGAGGTCTCTACAATCTTTTATTGTTGTTCTGCATCTTTTCCTTGTGTAAACGTTGAACAGAAGGATGGTTATTCCCTTAACGTCTCTTCTTTCTTTCTTTCAACGTTCTTGTGCTGTCTTTATGTTTGGTTCCTTTTCGACAAAACATCATCGAAGATTAGCTTTCCTAACTATTTGAGATTAGTTGCATAAATTTTATTCTTTAACTAAGTTTTTCGTTAGATTACAACACAAACTGGTTAAATTATTTTCATTATATTCCTTTGTTTCTCTTCCTATTATTATCTTTCACTCTAATCTACACAATGTTTTCAACCAAAAAATTTTTTGGGTAAAAATTAAAAGTGCATTTCAAATTATGTAATTCATCAAAAAAGAGTATTTTTTCAGATATTTTATTTGAAGAATACTTTTAGTGTTATTTGTATTTTATCATATATTTTATTTGAAGAATACTTTTAGTGTTATTTTTTTTAATTAACATTACGTATTCAAGTCTTTAATTTAATTTGATTTTATAAAAAAATTTAATCGATTATCAGAATAAATTAAAAAAACATACGTAAAAATTCATTTTGACCATCAACATTCTCGAATTCACTATTCATTAAGAGAAAAATCCTTCAAAATATGTTATAATTGAATCTCAAACTCTAAATATTTAATCTGTCATTAACGGGCTTAACCATGACATACTACCCAAAACAACTTTTAGTGTTATTGTAACAAGTATAATATAAATTAATTAAAATCATTTAAAAACAATTATAAGAGTTAAGTAGTTGTTACATAAACAACTAAATAATTACTATAATAATACAATAATATTGTATTAGATAACACATGTTATATAGCTATAAAATAATTTCTATAACCCTAAAAGTACATTGTAACAATTAGATAATACATGTTATATAGCTATAAAATAATTTCTATAACGCTAAAAGTACATTATAACAAATAGTTATTATACATTGTGGCAAAAGGCGAAACGCTCGTCCCCAGCGCCCCCGCCAGTCCGTCCCAGGACCAACACGGAGAATAGTTATTATACATTGAACCAACTAGCGGTAGAGAAATGCCATTTTATGATTTGCATAATTTGAGACTGTATTTTAGTTTTTGCCCAAATTATTTCTCAATTTATCTCTTTCTAATTTTACCAATGGAAGTAAGCAGGGAATCAGTATTTGACAAGCGTCAAATCGCTCTTAGGATTGCCTTTCGCAGGTCCTGTAGAACTAAGCAAATGCCCTGGAAAATACTATACCAAGATACATGAATACTTGTAAAAATTCCTAATAGAAAATTAGAATCATTGTTACCAGTGTTTTGTCTTCGTTTCCTTGAATCTTTGTTATTCATGTTTCAGATATTTGCTTATCCCAGAAAAAAAAAATACAAACTGGTGATTAATTTATGCACACAAGAATTTTCAAACAGGACAGCACTCCAATAAGATACCTAGGCATGATACACCTTCACAGTTATGAATCAATATCATCTAACTTGCAAGTAAAGGCAGAAGCAATATTGGAAAAATGAGATCATGAACACTCCCACAAAGTTACTATAAAGAGATCAATGGCAGTAACAGCAGACATGCTTAGTAGACAAGGAAGTTAAAAGGAGTGTCCAATATATATGCATTTAAAGATCAATCAATGGTAAATTATGAAACTGATATAAAAAGTCACTGAAATACAGCTTCTCTAGGCAAGAAAATCAGAAATTTTCTAGTTGCAATATCTATATTTCTTTTCTGTCAGCTGTGACATTCATACAATATTATGTGATTCCAGATATTGATGATAAGAATTTCATAGCGAAAAGAGTATTAGAATACAAACTTCTTACCTTAAGACTTAGCTCCAAAGGGAATACATCTAATGGGAATGTTATATAGCAACAATAACAACAAGACTTATCTTACTAAGTCAGGCAATAAAGTAGAATAAGCACAAACACAAAATTATGCTGTGATTAGGAGATGAATGACAAACAATAATTGCATTGGTAACTGTCAAACATTTATAACCAAAGAATTACTAGTGTCCATGAATTAATAAGAAAGATATACCTACTCTAAAATACACATAATTTACAAAGGACCGTAGTTGACAGATGTAGATGCTCACAACTTGGTAAGAAAGATGTAGGAACATGAAGTCAACTTCAATTACAGATTGTACAGAGATTTTACCTAATTAAGCATCAACTTGCAAGCTCGCAGAATGCATATTAAAACACCTACACATATCTTTCATAGCTTCGGATTCATTTCCATACTCTTTAAACAAAAATTCTTCTTGCTTGAAATTTGATGGCACTTTCCCTTCACTGTAGCAACGGCTGCACAAGCTGAAATGAAGCTTTATCTCTGTGAATCTTGATCCTATTATTGGATACTGGCATACAGAGCAGCTGCGCCGACCATGGCGTATTCGGTCACCAGCTTCAAGCTTAGTCAATGTGTCTAAGATCCCAAAACCCCAATCTGGATCGTTGAACATCTCAAGAAACTCACAGTATGACACCATTGAAGGATCTGATTCTCCATGAACCTCCAACATGTCACTGACACCATGAGAGGGGATGTAAACAGCCCGTAGAAGTTTTATATAGGTAATCGCATCACTCCTCCTGATGGTTACCCCACGTTCATTGCTAGGTCTCCATAGAAGTGAATCAAATACAGCCCTCTTCCGCTTGTCAGTAGGACCAGAGAAAAGAGGAGCAAGGATGGCAAAGAACATCCCCAAATCCACCCTCCCTGAACCAGTGGCATCAAGTACAGAGAGAACCTTCTCGTTTATTGCTTTTGTAGCTCCTTGGAATGTTTCAGGTTTGAGGAACTGAAGTAACCTTCGAAGAATGACCTCCAAGGCAGCTTTCCTGATTGATTTTTCAGGTTCCCCAGTACCAGAATAGGATATGGGAACATCAGTCTCATTCATCTCTTTCTTCAAGAGATCCACATCACAACTATTAAGCCTTGCAACCCTCTGGAAAGCCCTGATATCCAACGCAACAGCCAAATCCTGCCTTAGAACAGTCTTTCTCCCGGCCTTCTTGAATTTTGATGGCTCAATGACAAGGTATGTCATTTCACTTTCTGTGCCACTTCCATTGGGCTTCTTCTTCTTCTGAAGAACCTTGAGATGTGCAATCGCATCATACACCTCAACCCTTTGTGTCATTTTAAATGCTTCCTTAAGCGCCCGCTTTGCTTCATCCGATTCCCCGGCCCCTAATAATGCTACCGCCTTGTTTAACTGTGCCCGCCAGTGGTTTGGCCGCACGCTCAAAACTCTGGTGAACATCTCCGACGCCCTTGGAAATCGACCTGCATCCATGAACAGGCCTCCGAGGTTATACAGCGCATCCACATGACCAGGCTTCAAATCAATGGCCTTCTGGAACTCCTGAGTCGCTCTCTCGTCCTCCCCCATGGCATGAAGGGCAGAACCTAGATCACAGTGCGCATCTGCATAGTCCTGCTGCAGGAAAATTGCCTCCTCCAAAGCCTTTCCGGCAGCACGGTACTCTCCTACACCGAACAGTGCACTTCCAAGAAGCTTCAAGGCCCTGAAATGGGTGGGGCAAAGTATAGCAGCTTCCCGGTAGTGCTCGCAGGCACCCAGGATCATGCCTTCTGCTTCCATGGCGATGCCGAGGTTGACATGGATCTGAGGGAGGATTTCAGCGGATTGGGTCCCTCCAGCCTCGGCGGCCTCCAAGGCCAGTAAAAATTCTTCTTTGGCATCAGCGTGGCGGCCGATGGCATAGAAGGCATTTCCAGCGCGAAAGTGGGCGCGGGCATCAGTGGGACGGAGTTCGCAGAGCCGGCGAAAGCTAATAAGAGACTCACGGAAGAGCTGGTGCTCGTAGAGTCCCCGGCCGAGGACCATGTGGTTGTCAAAAGCCTCCTCCCTGGATCGAGCGGCGTCGGCACGGCCACGGAGGAGGGCTACCTCCTTTACAAAAGTAAGGTAATCGCGGCTTTTATCGTCCCACGAGATCCGCCGCTCAGAGGAATCAGAAGGCCCGCTGATCTCCCGCGACCACCCAGCCTCGGAGAAGGAGTCAAAGAGGCTATTGTTGTTGTTATCGTGGCTGCCGGCGCCCCCAGTAGCGGCCCTCTGGAGTTGCTTGGAGCGCAGACGCTTGACGAGGATCTCAAGGTCATCTAGGAGGGTCCACGAGGAGTCAAAGGCGATGCCATGGTTGGGGGACGCCGCCCATGGAGGCGCAGCAGCGCGAGGCGGCGGGGGCTTGGGAGCGGAAGAGGAAACCAGGAGACCATCATCGAAGAGGATTCCAGCGGCAGCAGGGGGAGTGGAGGAGGATGCCGAGGCCGCAACGGCGTCAGAGGCTGCACCAGCCGAGTCGCTTTCTTCACCTCCCGCATCAGCCGATAAGCTCAGCCCCAGGGCGTCGAAGTCACGGTCAACGTCGCCGGCACCATCGTCATAAGTTCGGATGAGGCCAGGGAGGGTGAGGCCGACTTCCTGGGCGGCAATGAAATCCGCGTAGGTGCGGAAGACCTCGTCAAGGATGGCGGAGATTTGGTCATCGCTGAACTTTACACGGGGATTAACGGAAACCACCAGCGCCGCCATCTCCTCGCGATTCAACCCCCCGTCGCCATTAACATCGAACCGCTCGAAGATCCGCCGCACCTTCTCCGCCCGCGTTCCCCGTCCGCCGCCTCCGCCGCCAACCGCCGCCATCTCTCGTCACCAAAACCCCAAAATTTGAGCTGCCTTCCGAGTTCCGACCGCCTCTCGACCTCGCCCTCGCCCTCGCTCCCTCCTTTTTCCCGTGAAGCGAGAAGAGAAGGGGAGTGGATTGATTACTGGGAAGAGATCCAGATTTAATTTAATTTAATTCTTAATCAAAATTTTAAGTAATTTAAATCATTTTGCCAATTATTAAGGAACTTAACCGTTTTACCAAAACGAAAATTCTTGGACATCATATCCTTCTCGCACCCAAAATCACGTAGTCACTTTCGTACCTGTTTCCTCATTGTTCTTCGACATGCCGGGTACCACGTGGAATAAATTGACCGATGGAAGCGGAGGAGGGAACGATATGAATCGTGACAGCTATAATTAAAGAGTTAACAACAAAGAATCCCTAAATTTTGACGCACAGTTAAAGGCCGCAGGGATTGGATCGACAGGTGGGCCCCTGGAATACTGACGAGCGTAAACGAAAAAGGACAAGCTGCTCCAGGATGATGTGAGCTGTGTACTATTATTTTTTATTTTTTTTAAAAAAAAAAACTTTTTTTCTAGCCATTATAATTTTAAGACACTTTTTAAATAAATGAAAATTTTAATATAATAAAAAAAATAAGAATAGCCCTTTTATTACTTTCAGCTATTTATTTTCTGAAACGAGGTGGGCGGATTGTCAAGTGGGGAATTGCCAGCCTGTTGTTTTTCGTCGCTTTCGCTTGGGCCACTACAAAACATTCACGGAATGCACGCTACAATTCAATCGAACCAACGTAACATAAACAAAAGAAAGAATAACTTTGCAAGACTTGCAAGTTTAACTAGTTTCGATACCTAACTATTACACTCCACTAATTCCTATAACTTAAAGAGTTAACATGAATAAATTCTGCATTTAAAACAAATTTGAAAGCTACGTGTAGCTATGAGATGAGCAACATTCTCATCCAAGATATGTTTAGGGTTCCATATCAAAGAGTGATAGCCGATGATGAGCTCACAAGACAGGAGTTCCATGTATACCTTTAACAGCTTAACAGGAAAATGTTGCAGTACCTGGTTCGGCTCCTCTACCTGGAACCAAATGTCCAGATCTGCTTAATACAATTCTGTATTTGCTTAACATCATAGATTGCCAAAAAGATGCCAGTTACCTTGGGGAATGAGAACGAGAATGTGACTGTGATCTTGAGTATTATCTTCTTGGGCTCCTGCTTCTACCGTGGCTTCGACTATGTCGCCACCGCCTGCGCAACAGCGCAAGGTGGAGCAAAATAAGGAGATTTAATGAGAGAAAATTGAAAATTTATTCATCATTGGTATTAATGGGTTTGTTCGTATGGGGGAAAAGGAACATAAGCATAAAATCACCAATGCTGGTCTAAAACCCACCAAGGGGGGAAACATAGCCTCAAATGTAAGTTGTCATAACAGAATATTCAAACGGCAATGTCTCTTTGAATCATCATTCAAAGTTGGCCCACGAGTAAACAATCATTGTCCAGAACCAGTTCAATACTAAGAAGGGTAACGAACACATCAAAAACACAAATACAGAATTCTCGATGCAATTTCATACTCAAAATCTAGTTATCAATAATGCATAAGTACCTGGGTGGAGAAGAGCTGTAACTTCTACTTCTACTACGACTATGACGACTGTACAGTCTTATCCTGCTTGCTTCGGCAAGCTTTTCCTGTCGTTGTCTTTCCTGCTCTTGCTTTTTAGCCATCTCAGTAGCATTGTCTTTCCGAACTACAGTACAAATCCATGAGCAGCCACATCATAAACCTCAGTATTACATTAAAGTCATTAACCATGAAATGATGAAAGTAATATATTTTGAAGAAAACCCCAGAATAAAAGAAATATGTTTCAGAGAACCCCAGGTACCTCCGGCACACATGAGTCAGAAACCTTACTTTGTTTATTGAGTTGTTTACTCATTATCCTTTTGAGTCGTTCTTGAGGAGTTTCTTTTTCTCGCCCTGTTGAGTTTTTGATAATCCCCCAATAGGGGTTTTGCTGAGTTTTGCAATTGCTGATGACTAGGAGGAGCTGGAAGAAAAAGGAATAAACAAAAACAAGAAACCAGAACAGATTAGCATCTTTTAAAATATTTATCCACCTACTTACAAAGTCCAAAGACAAAAAAGATAAAACTCATCGTACTGATGGCCTTAATTGCCTTAGTCCAATTACTTTCATCTTAGATATATACTGCTAATTTGAGAATACATGTCCTTGTCGGACTATAGTAATTGATCCTATGGTTCACATGGGGACAGACAATAGTTTGCCTACACAGATAAGAATCATCACCCACATCTTCAGACTGCTACAACATGAAATTAGAAAACATCCTACCTTATTGTTGATGATTGTCGCAACATTTTAGCACTTTTTCTTGTTCAAGAGACAAAGAAGATGCAGGATCAACATGAAGTGCTTCGAGGATTCGACCACCAGATGGCCTGCAAAATGCACAACAGTTAGTGATTTGGCAAGTATAAAAAATTTGAGATTCCTCCAGGACTGGGGGGTTCTTCAAGTTCCCACTCAAGTCAGTTTCTCGAAATAGGCCAGATATTATATAAAAAACAGTTAATAAATTTAGGTAACTTGATCCAAGATCACCAATCTCAGAAGCAACCTAAATTGACCAACTACTAATGACTCCTAACCACCCAACCACTAGGAAATAAAGATTCCACCAACCCCTGAACCCCATTATAATTGGCTTTAGGAAACCAGAACGACCATCAGAATAAGCTGCAGCACAGAAAAGTTCCCAATCTAGCTTTGCAAGTATTAAAGGTCGAGTGCCCCGACCGGTTCATTGGATCAGCTTGCAATGGAGGATGATGGTGAAGAAACTCCTTCAAACTTTTGACCATCCAAGTCATGTGTACCACCAAACTCTGTGATATACTCAATTTTCAGAGGCTTTGGCTTGCTTCGATGCCCATTATCACCATGAGAACTGCGATCGTGACATCTGGACAGTGAAGGTGAATAAGACCTAGATCTGGATCGCAATCTATTGAAATGAAGGCAGAAGTTAAACAAAGGAAAATCTAACATTAATAGATGCATTTTTTGGGGGAAAAGATCATTTAATGCATACCTCTTGCTCCTGGGATAAGCTTCATATGCAGGACTTCTGCGTGATTCTCTATGTTTTCAAGGGATTCATAAACAACATAATTAGGACACTGATAAAGAATGTTAGCTGTATCACTTAGTTCCATAAACATTCTGCAATGAGTAATTACTGTGATTTCTACCTGTAGGGATCATGATGGGGAGCCCTTCCTATCATTTGTGCTGCTTCCCTTTCTCTTTCCATTTCCATTTGAGAAGTCTTTCTTCTTTCCTTGCGACTCAATTTTTTCTGGGAATTATAAGACAATGAGTTAAAACAAGCCATTCATCATACAAGTGTAAAATAATCATTTACTCACTATAGCAGGATCTCCTTTTAATTATCTCCTTCTGTCTGTTCTCTTCCTCCGTGGCCTTTTTGTCCATATAGACAAGCCAGTTAGATCTCTTGATACCAAATTCTTTAGCTATAGTTTCCATCCTATCGTCATTACTGAAGTCTTTCTCCTCATCATCATCTTCATCCTCATTTCCACTGTCAGCATTTTGGGATTCATCATGAGCATCCCCTTTGTAGGAGAACCCCACCTGTGCGTAAGAGCCTTTGCTTACAGAGAGCTGTGCAGCCTGGGGTCTGTTACAATAACGATTTAGTCTTGAAAACATAAAAATCAATGTGGAAATCTGAAAAAGGATTCCTCAATGAAAACACAAATACTTAGACAATTAAACAAACATTGCTACATGGTTGTTCGTCAAAATCATGGACTTGGCATAATACAAAGGTTTTCAGGAAATATCAACATAAAATCATTGTTGTAACAGCACACCAAGGAGTCTGTCACAACTCACAAGATCATAAACATAATAGCAGTATCATATCCTAGTGATTGCTGTATATAACCTCCCATCAATCACAAACCATCCACAAAGGCTTCTACAATAAACAAAGTGGAAGATGTTCTCGTCCTGCTGAATCTAGCTGATCGAATGCTTTGAGAAAGTAACTATGTTTCTAAAACAATCCAAAATAAGTAATCAAGAATAAGATATAAGAACATGATTGACCATAGATTTATGCCATCACACATTCTTATGCAATGGGACAGATCCTTCTCAGTGATCAAAATGGTTGGGCCTTCATAAAACATTCTCGTGCACAGATGATAAGTGTATAAACAAAAAAAAAGGTTTTTGTTCATTACCAATAATATTCTTTTCTGGTGACATATAAGTAAAATTCAGGGTCTCAAATTCCTAGCATGACAAGTTTTTGTCTCATGACTTTCGAGAAGCAACATAACACCTAACCAAGCTAATCCATATTATACAGGTTACTTTTTCTATAGTATTTCCTAGATTTTCTTAACAAAGCAAAGCCTCCTTTGTCAGGCCTACATAACTTGCATGCTACATGTCAAGTACACTTAACTAGATCAACATCTCTGAAAAAAAAACTGAAACAAGTAATTCTTGTACCTCTCAAACGGAAATGAAAGTGTGTTTTTCTCCTCCAACTCTTGGTGAACATGTCGCAAACCATCTTCATCAGAATTGTAGAGAAATTCTTTATTATATATATGACCGTAACCTAGGAAATTTCAGATTATATTATAAAAACCCAAATTAATATAGACATCAGAATTTTTAAATTAACTGTAACATAACAAAATCTTAAAAAAGATGATATGGGAGAGAGCCAAAAACTACAGACATCCTCTACACTGAAGTTTAATTAAATCCCGGTAACGCTCGAAATTAACATACTCTTCTACTTCCTCCTCCTCAGTTTTCTGTTGAAAATGATTATTACGGGAACTATGATCTCGAATAAAATCAAGCAGTGCTCGGCCATCAAATCTGCTCAGAAAAAGAAAAAAAAAGAGTCTGTCATGACTGGCAAGTTTATGTGATTAAATTCATGAAAGTATTCACCTATCAATCAATATATCTTGCTTCCCATTCCATGGTATCCTACAACAAGAACAATGATGGAAAAGAAAGATCAAGTAAAAGAACTGAAATATTCAAAGAGCAGATTTTTTATAGACAGTAATGACAGTAGTGAAGCAGTAAAAAGTTCTCTCTCCGGTTATTACCTAACAAGCAGCTGATCTCGTATTTGGACCCAAGAAGTAAAATAGCTATTCTAACTTTCCCATCAGTCATCACAAATTAGACTCTTGCATCAAGAGCATAGAAGTCATAACAAGTCGTCTAGATTTGGTATAATAAGTAATCAAGTTTTGGAGAGACGCCAAATGCAATAGATCTGTGACATATACACATTGTGAAATCTAAAAGCTAGCTAGGAAACTGTAACAACTGGGAGACGACATTTGATTTTTAAACTGCAAGACAAGGAAAATGTCGGGGACTCCCTGTTAAGCGTTCATTGAGTGCGAGAGTTGGAACATTATTTCTGAGCACAAAGTGAAAGCACAGGCTTTAATAAGCCATTCTATGAAGGGTAATGACTTGATTTTAATATGAACAGGATCGCTAAATTGAGTTGTCAAATGCAATAGAAAGTAAACAGCGTTTCTAACATGTGGTCATGATTTAGAAAGAGCAGACAACATGAAGGATGCCACGCCAGCAATATTCATAAAATAGTTATCTATTGGGAGAAGTTAATCTCAACAATTTCACAACATCGCGAAATTAGCACTCCTAGAAGCACGAAAAAAATAAGTTAACGCAATTCCTGCTAATATCAACTATGGTAATTATAATGGCAAAGCCTAATCGATCACAAAGGCGGCGCTTTCCAGATCACATCGCACAGATTAAATCTTTTGATGCGGAGAGAGAAGAAGTTGCATGCCTCTAAATTCCATTGAAAAACAAACATTACACATGAAAGAACCAAAGAATCAAACCAAACGAATAATACGATTCAGAGCAAAGGTGCGGAGAACATACAGTCCCTGCTGATCCTGCGCAGCTTGGTACAAGCCGTCATCGCGGTGGACGTGGCACCTGGTCCCGGCTACCTGAAGCAACTGCTGGGAATCACCCCGACGCTTGGCGAGGTAGACGGCGCGAAGCTGCGCCATCTTGCGGGCCGCGTCCATCAGGTTATGGACCTTCCTTTCCGACCTCCGCGCCTCGTGCCTCATCCTTCCTCTCTTCCACTCCAGTACACCGCAGAAGCTCGCGAGAGACCCGAAAACGAACCCTAGAAATTACGATAGGGACAGAAGAGACACCATGGAATCATGACGATGATGATTC
>JBBUKS010000042.1:4623593-4634996 GCA_038050645.1 Hedychium gardnerianum
ATCGCATTCCATGTCATTTGAAAAGTTTGCTTGTGCAAACCCCAAAGCATTATACATTGCTCTTGTAGCAGCAACCCTGGCATCTGTACTTCCCTCTGAAGCATTCATTCCCTGGAGTACAGCCGTAAGTATTTTGTTGACCTCGCGATGCACTGTCTCATCCCCATCCTTACGTAGAGTCTTGTGGCAAATTCTTCTCCATTGACCTTGCTCCGGCACAACCACACAGAACCAAACCTCTCTTTCCCGATCTTGCGACCGAGGACATACTCATCATCAATCCTAGTTAAACTTACATTGACATGTTCATCATCTTCTTCCAAGATATCTTCATCAAATTTGTTATCATCCATCTCATCATTGATAACTTCTTCTACTTCATCATCATCATAAATTGGATCATTAATCGTCTTGGTCTCGTCTCCAATTTGAGATCGAGATTCCTCTTCAATTTCTTCTGGGTCAAATTCCTCACGAACGATTAAAGTCTTAGGGTCATCACCATAAAGTACCTCATCAACTTCTTCCTCCAAATCATCTTCGAATCCGTCAAGGACATCTTGGGCATCGAAGCTATCGTTCTTCATGGTAAAACCTATTCATCCTTGTAACGAAATTTGAGTGTACTCAAAAGGAAGAAACTGATCTTTCATCTTTTTCTTCATCTTCCCCTTGTCGGTCCCGTGAGTGTTGCAAGTATTGCCATCATGACGATGCTAGACCCCTGAGTTTGAAGGCAACCAATCTTACTTTCATCTGATTCGAAACTTGCTTATAGACGAAGAATCGCTTCACTTTGTTGATCTAATCAGCAATATTTTCTGTCTGTGATGTACCAAAAAATTCGGGTAGATCAATTCGACATTCAAGGTCTCCATGTCGATCCTCTTGACTACGTACCTCACGATCTTCACGATCTCACGCCACCTCAGCTAGACGCTGTGCGACTTGCCTCTGTAAATCCTCAATCCTCAACCGTCTTTCACGGTGCTCGGCTTCTTCCGTCGGAACCTGCCGCGACCATGACCACGACCACGACCACAACAACTTTCCATTGGATCCAACGCTCGACTTCCTCAAATCGAACACTGCATACCAATTGTCTCCGAGAAAGATCGATTATCCTGCGGGCTAACGAGAAGGGGGTTTGAGAAGAAGAGATAATAACCATCCGTTTTTCAAAGAAAAGGAAATTTTATATTATAAGATTATCTTTAAACAACTAAACATGACTCTTATATAAACTCTACCCTAAGACACAAAAAGGAAATAAATCCTAATAGCTATATCCCAATTTTCTATCTTGTAAAGAAAGGAAAGAGATACTCATAGAAAGGAAAAAATAAATCTTAAAAATTCTAAACGGACTTAAAATCCTAACATATCTATAAAAATAAAAATTACCAAAAATACTCTAACCAAAAATATCCTAAATACTAATAAATCTGAAAATTACAAAATTACCAAAAATAATAATAAAATCTGCCTCACCCATCTAGAACGATACAATTTTGCTAATGAATTATACATAAAAGTTATAAAAATAATAAATTTATCTTGACAAATGGAGTTTAATTTCAACTCCATGGTGCATGTTGTTTGCAAATGACATTGTTTTGGCTGATGAGACATGTGAAGAAGTAAATACCAAACTTGAATCTTGGCGGGAAATATTGAAGTAAAAGCTTTTAGGCTTAGTAGAATAAAGACAATATATAATATATGAGATATAAGTTTAGTAGTATTAGACATAGTATGATAATTGTTAAGATACGAGATGAAAAATTACTTTTAATTGAAAACTTTTAAGTATCTAAGATCATTTTTGCAAAAGGTTGGAGGGGTTGATAGTGATGTTTTACGTATGATACAAGCACAATTGTTGAAAGGAGGGCGTCAAGTGATTCTTGTGATCATAAGGTACCTTAAAGGAAGGTTTTACAAAATGACGGTTAGACTTGCTGTGTTATAAGAAGCTGAATACCGAATTATGAAGTGGACACATGAGAAGATGAGAGTTACAAAGATGAGGAAGTTAAGGTGGTTGTGCTAACATATGAGGATGAACATGATAGGAAATGAGAACATTAGAGAGGAATCGAGATTGCGTCTATTGAGGGAAAACTTCGAGAGACACATTTAGTGACCAATAAATGTCCTAGTTATGCGATGTGAGAGTACGACAAACTACGCGTTTAAAATGGTTGCTTTGCTTACCGGAGATTGTATTAGAGGCGGTGGCAAAAAACAACTTTGTATTTGTGACTAGGAGCAGGAGGAAGATTGCTGAAGAAGGCAGCATGTGTTATTTGGAGTAACCAACAATGAATCATAATCAAAAAAAAATTGAGAAGGGATTAAATATTAAATAGAGATGATGCACATAGTCGGTGTGCAGGAAAGCAAAAGGGGAGATGTTAGGGCCGCTCATAGGAGACCTTGATTGTCCCTGTCATGAAGATGGCAAAAGTGATGGATAAGATTACATGAGTTAATGCCCGCCAGGAATTCCAAAACATGTCTCTTTTTTTTATATATATTTTGTTTCATCTTTTATGAGGTTATTTTTTTTTTCTGCTTAAGATTGAGGAATCACTTTTTAGAAAAAAATGTTTGATTTCATTTGATAGGATTATAGACTGGATGAGTCATGGCTTAATTAAAGGACTGATCAGCAATCTGTTGTTGTTGTTGCTAGCTTTTTAAATGACAAGTAGTTGGTCTTGGTATACAGTATGATGGTGTGTTCGGGATAATGAATGAAAATAAATGATTGTCCAAGATCCCTCTCCATTGATTTCGATCAGCAAGCCCTGCTAAAATTTATGATGATTATGATTTTATATTAAACATGCTTTAGCAATGCTGTGCAAATGCCATTGCTTAACCATGAAATTTAATTGGTCAAAAATAATGTGTAATTGTATAAATTTTGATAAATCATGTAATGAATTTACCATTCTCGTTGAATGAATATACAACCCAAAATTGCTTGAGTGTTACTAATTGAGCACCTACTATGCTCAGAAGAGTGTAAGCCATCTTAATCCATTTTAATTGTCAAAAGATCACACTTACATACCACAATAACGCAATATTTAGTATAGATTGGAATTCAAAAAAAATTATACACTAATTATCAATTTAGCACCAGCTTTCTGAAGAATATGGTTCAATTCAAAATTTGCTTGTTTCTAGTAGTATAGCTTTTGGTAAACCAGTGCATAAGATGAGACTGGAGTTTGCAGTAAGATGGATTCCATAACTTCAGGTTCTTTGCATCAGTATCTCTAAGGGAAAAATCTACAAATTCCACATCTGTCATTTTGCACCAAGTTAAAGAAAACTTCTAGTTCTCATTATTTGAATTCAATGCTGTTATTCCTTCAGTCATCTCAACAACCAACCCTAAGTTCATCTCATTGTACAGAGCAGTACCATTAAAGGTCAAAAGAATAAATTAACAGGTAGAAGAACTAAATAGGATAAGGCATATTGTGGAAGGTTTACAATCTATAACTTATTCTTCCAAAAGTGCAAGACCACAGTCAATCCAATAGAAGCAAATTGAAAAAAAAAGGACACTAGTACAGAATACGTAATAACCATGTGCTAGTGGATGTTCTTATGCACTCCTAAGCCAACTAGTTCATGCATTTGAAATACGTAGAGGATGTTTTATTGAGATGATAACTAATTGTCTTGATGCAGCCAGGGATCAAAATAGCTTGAAAAGATAAACTGTTGCTACAATTGAAAATTATTCAAGAAACATGAACTTACACTGACCAAAGCATGAAAAGATGGTGAGAAACAAACTTGAACAGTACAACAAACAGATGAACATCCACTAGTACAACTTAACATATTGAAAATTGGTCAAATAAATGTTCTTAAAAGGTCCTTCAACCTGTGAGAATGAAGTGACAAAATCAGCATCAAATTCTAAGTGGTTGGCCATTAACAGTTAAATGGCATTGAAAATGTTACTGTGAATTTTGTAGATGTATTATATCAATAACCAGTTCCTTTGGAGTTAACAAAACTAAAATATAAGCATCGAAACTGTGTTGGCACGGTATGATGCAGTACTGAAACCATTTTGTTCTGGTTAGAGACTAAAACTTTGGCACAATTTGAGATTTTACATGTATATATGTGAGAATGCATATAATATCTTTACTTCTTGCCACTTTAAATCTATCAGATAACATTTCTTACTTGCTTTAGCTAAATCTAATCTTCTTTGTTATGTTCTTGTAGTTTATTTCGAGGATTTCTCTTGTTTATCCTTCTGTTTTAGTTCAATCTACATCAGTTTTATTAGTGAAGTTAACCAGGAGGATTCTTGGTTTCGATGTGGTTTGATCTTTGACCCACTGTTCTTACTGATAACGCAAAGTCACTCCTGGGTTGAGGCTCAATCCATTTCGATACTTTGCCAACCAGACTCTGAATGGTGGCAGTTTTGGCTAAACCGGGGGAGTACTGCCGGTTCTGATCCTTTTGCGATAACTATGCATGTAATCCTTCATGGCTTAAGTTGATAATACCCCTAAACTAAGAATTAATGAAAAGATGCTTAACCACACCTCTTCTTTCATTTCAATTCAATTTTGATTTGAAGTATTAGGGATTTTTTACCACCATATTTATTCTGTAAAATTATTCAAAGCCCTTGTCGGTTTTTTCTCTAGCACTTGCTATGTTGTCATCAAAATAATGTATTATTTTATTGTTCAACTAATCATGTTTAATTACTGAGTAGTTTATTTACAAGTATCAGAGTAGTTCTTATGCTTAGCTGAGCATGTATTGAATATTGAAAAAATAGTTCTCTTCTTTGGACAAGCTGCTAAGTTGTTTATAGGATGCATACTATTTGTTCTGTGGTGAAGTTGTCATTATCATCAATTTGCTTAAGATCCACATTTTTTTATTTCTCCTTTGTACCATACATCTTACTCCGAAGAAAGTAATCAGAGTCATGAGGAGGTTTTCTCAATTTGGATGACCAAAATCCCATGATTCTTAATAGATTTTTGATGTTCATCAAAGTTTATGTTTGTAACTTTAATGGGCTAATGTCAATGACTAATTTTTAAAACTTTTTAACATGTAATGGATGATAATTTTCTCTGCTGTGATGGACATGGCATAGGTATGCTGGAACTTGGAGCGACAAGTTTAAAGACCAAGAACAAAGAAGGAAGACATCAAAATCTAACCAACTGCCACTGTCAGATAACTATTGGGGCGACTTCCTTAATTGGCGTGAGCCTTCTGAATTGCCAAAAAGCTCAGCATTTTGGTTGATTGTTGCATTGTGGTTTGGCTTAATAGGGACAGCAATTCTCCTCCAGAGATGAAGATCCAGGCATGGTCCTGGCTTGAGGCAGATTATGGTCTATGGGTTTGTCGAATCCATGCCCCAAGGACTTATTCTGGTGGATATGGTGCGTCTCTGGAATCATTCTACTCTACTCTTCTTTCGGTGATAGATAAGAATTAATCTGTGATGTGTTGTTGATCATAGATGTTTAATGAAGTTAAATGGATATGCTTTTCAGTCTTCCTCTTCCCTAACAACAAACTCAGGCTATATTTGAATCCATACACATCTTTGATGAACTAACCACACCTTTTTGAACTTCCTCAATAAACCTAGGGCATGAGCTTCTAGATCCAATTGAAATACTTCGGATTATCTCTTTATCACTAAGAGTTTTTTGATCAGCTCCAAACTCTAGATAGAATTTCCCTTGGCATATACATGGTTTTCTATCCAACTCTCTTTAGGTTCAACTTTCTTTAGATTTATGCTTAGTTGTATTCAAACAATTGGTGTCATTTTATTATTGTCATATATAACAACTAAATGGACCTACTCGTGTATGAGCCAAAGCAAGTGAAGAACTCGCCGAGTTCGCATTTTGAATCATGGAGATTCAAGATCTCTAGGGAATGCTTGTCAAAGTGCTTCTTGTTTAGTCGAAATGCCATAAAATCGTTTGGAACTGGAGCAATGGCAATGCTATAAATGGGCTCCTAGTTAAAAGAGTCTAATCTGTTCCCTTTAATTTACACACACACACATATATATATATATGCTTTGATAGCTTGCACATTTTATTCTGTACAATCATGTGCACTTACTGAAGTGACATAATCTTGATTATTGATCATCATCACACATATTTTGATCAATGATGTATAAGTGGTCACTTTAATAAGATAAGATGTGCAGGCTAACAGAACTCTCATATATATATGAGATGAAATAACTAAGATTTATTTTTTTATATAATAGATAGACAGTCTTCCTCAGGTTCGTCAGCACAAAATTACTTGTCGACCCATCAATTTTGTTGATTTATATATAACTTTGTAAAAATATTATGATTTCACAATTAAAGTCAGTTATTGTCAGTTGATCTAGTCTATCCACTTTTTAGCTCACTTGACAAGGATTAAATTGTGCAAGGTAGCCCATGACTAAAATTGACATACTATTTATTTTTTTTTACAAAATATGGTTTCTTTACCTAAATAGTTAAAAAAAATAAAAAATATTTAGAGCAAATATCAAAAAATCAATGTGGAACAAATATGTTGATCAATAGAATTCGATCAACTCATTTGCTCATCCTTAGCATATAAGCCTAAATGGATTGTATGGGATGCAAGTTAATTGAAATAGGTTTAACCTAATTGTCCTAATTTGGCATAACCAAGTCCTTAATTAACTCACTTTTGTAAAAGTATAAATCATCCTAACTTACTCTAATTGGGTCTTCTCAATCATCACCATTTGATTTGAGTCAACCCTAATTTTGAGTCACGTTGCTCTAATTAAATTCGAATGAAATCAAATTAGACTTTATCTAAGGTCTAACCTAGTTTGACTTCATTGAGTTAGATTTAATTAAGTTAAAGAAGGTTAACAAATATAATCTAGCCTGTAGATAGACAATCCACTCAGTTATAAAATTAATTTTGACTTAAAGTTATCTATAATTAGTCATTGCTAATAAAGCTTACCATCATTTGTGGTAACATCTGTCAATTTTTGCTTGTTCATCAATCAACTATCTAATGTCACCATACAACTTGACAAACTTGAGGTATTGATAGGTCACTGTTACA
Organism: Hedychium gardnerianum; assembly: GCA_038050645.1. Taxonomy (NCBI): domain Eukaryota; kingdom Viridiplantae; phylum Streptophyta; class Magnoliopsida; order Zingiberales; family Zingiberaceae; genus Hedychium; species Hedychium gardnerianum. Next base: position 4,630,740 of record JBBUKS010000042.1, read on the forward strand.
AAATCATAAATTTAGAATTATCTGAATCTGATAGTTGACTATTAACTATTGTTACTTCATTACTACCAAACATCTTATCTCAATTTTTTTGGATTTTTTTTTGTCTAACATCACATTTTCTTGAATAATATCTATTGGGATTGCACTTCCAAAAATTTTGATCATCGACCTTCTTAAATGTTCTTACCTAGCATATCATCTCACCTATTAAAACTTAACATCACTAAGTATCTAGTCTGATCGACCTATTTGGATTTACATATGCAATTTACTTATCAAGCTTCGTGCAAAACGCACATTATGTGAAATCACAAATAATATGTAACTTAAACACAATCAAAATATAAGAATCATATGCAATACTACATGCTTAGGACATGATTATACCAACATTCTTCCTTTTTTGACATTGGATAACACATTTAAGTTAGGGCAAATAATAGTAGGTATTATAAATCCATAAATAATGAGATAATCATATATGCATGTGGAAGAAATAATAAGAAGTAATGCAATAATAAACAAGTGCACTTCTAATTACTTCATCACTATCTTTCAATATACAAGAACTTAAATTTATTTTTTCCCTCCCTTTACCGGATAATTTGGATAAGCCTCTGTGTGTACTTTTCAATTTATTCTAGTGACCGGTGAGAAATTTTTATGAGGTCGAACTGATTATTTTCAAAATTAATCAATTTGAAAAATCGAATATCTAGATTGTCAAAAAAAAAATGACATTTTCATAAGGTCCGATAGAGACTATGAAAAGCGGAGGTAACAAATGAAACTATTTGTAAAAAAGGGATGCCTTAAGAACTCTCAGAGCATTCAGAGTGTGAAATGTATATCCTCTTTGCTACCTAAGTTGTAAAATTTAGCACATAAATCTAGATTCATAGAATAAGTTGTTGAAAATGTGAATGAAAATAAAAAGGTAAATGGAGAGGACTTTTTGTGTATGAGAATTTTAGTTTCATATTGAAAGTTTTAAGATACTATGGTTGATTTATATTGTTGCATAAATATGTATGTTGTGAACAAATTTATGGAGAGAGGCCTTCTCATGTGTGGATGTGCTTGGATGCAAATCTAGGATCCAAATTACATTGAACCAAGTTGATTCCTATGCGAGCACGATCTATGCGAGTCGAATGTCGGATCAGTCGAGATAAAATTTATCCAAGTGGAACAACTAACGTTTTGCCATCTAAATCTCTTTTTGCTATTTGCTCAAGAGTGTAACAAAAGCATTAATATGAAGTTAATTGCGATTCAGTAATGGCAGGCGACTGTCATTGAACTCAACTGTTGAGTGACCATAACTTAGCCATTCATTATAGCCAGGAGTGAGCGTTGCTATAAAAGGAGGTCGTGAGCAAGAGCATAAAGCGAGGTGAAAGTAATAGAAAAGAGGTTCTTCTCCACCTTCGTTCCTATTTTTTCTCTCTGTTGTGCATCCGCTCGACGACTTGTCCCGTGGTAGTAATCGGATATTTTTTCAGTTCGCCACAACAACTTGTGCTGGATTGAGTTTATGGTTTTGCAGTTGTATTCTGGGAAACAGTTGTCCGTCGTAACCTCAAAGTATCACCGGAGGGGATGAATCTGTTTTAAGAAAACTGCGTTGAACGCAGGTCTTGACGTCTCTATTTCCATCCATTCGGGAGTAACTCGGCTTTCACTCGAGGAGTGACTCAGCTTCCACTCGGGGAGCACTCGGCTTTCACTCGGGAGTGACTCGACTTCCACTCGGGGAGTGACTCAGCTTCCACTCAGAGAGTGACTCGGCTTCCACTCAGGGAGTGACTCGGCTTTCAATCGGGGAGCACCCGGCTTCCACTCGAGAGTGACTCCACTTCCACTCGGGAGTGAATCAACATCCATTTAGGGGAGTGACTCGGCTTCCACTCGGCACTTGGGTGACTCAGACTTGGCCATACAAGACAACTCAGTAGCTATTCAAGTAGCTCATTCTTCTTTGTTTGACAGCCTAAGATTATCTGCTCAGGCTTCTCAATACAATAAGTTGAAGTTGAATTTTAATTTCAATTAAGCAATTTCTCATAATATCTCCGGAAATAAAATTGTGTAACATAAGTACATTAAACAAGTCAATTTAGATGATAGTGTTGAATGATGCAAACTATATATATCGCTACAAAATACCTAAGGAATGTGGCATTAAGGTATCATGAGCTAATGATTTGGAAGACCTTAGAATGGAATTATCTGTGCATTTCCTCCATGGGAAAGCATGAATCTGTCGATGCAGTTGGTCTTCATGAGGATCTCTCCTTGGGATTGGTCTTATGGGCATGAAACTTGGACCTGATACTCCAAATGCAATGACACATAAAATACACCCATGCTTCAAAAATGGTTTTAAAGTTCATAACAAAAAAAAATGGTTTTAAAGTTTTAGGATGCTAGATCAGGCTTTGGAGAGCTTGATCCCTGAAATTTGGTGGCAAAAGATGGTTGGATGAGGGAGTATTTGATTGAATAGTGTCGCTAGTGAGAGAAAGGTCACAAGTGCTACTTGATTGAATTTACGGTTTATATTTGTAAATTTATACATTAGTTGACGAGCATATCAATTGACTGCTCACTATTGGAGATATAGATATGACTACGTGGGTCACAAGTTTAGTAGTAATCAATTTTAGGGTTGATGCTTCTCCGTGTCACCATCTTCACCAAGTTGTAACCCTAGCCATCCTCTTCTCCCTCTATTCGCACTATCTTCACCAAGTTGTTTTTCAATTGCCTTGAGTTTGATCTAACATTATAGAAAATATGAAAAAAATAAATTATTATTATGCTACTTGACGATCCAACAATAATGTATAAGTAGAGTTAGATTGCTCTCGGAGCAATGATATAGTGACAAAATGTCTTTTCAATTTTTTTAGATATTTAATAATTAAATTTTAATTTTGATAAATTAATAAATAATATTTTTTAATAGACAATTGACTTAAGAGCGTTGAGTTAATAAGTTATTCATTGTGAACATTTTTCGATTTATTTTGATTAATAATTTTTTTTATAAAAATCAAATTAATCATCTTTGAAATTAATTAATATAAATTAAATACAAAGTAAAATCAAGTTTGATGGTCAAACCAAAGGCACAATCCACTAAACAAATGATCAGCAAATCCTTTGCTCGACTCCTCGTTGCAAATGCACATGAACGCACTTGGCACGCTACCGTCGGTGCCCACCGTGCGCAGCAGTGTGGCGGTTAGGACTGTGCGCAAGCACGGCACACGGATCATTGCTTACTATTTCTACGAGCAACCACACACGTGACAATCATGTATTACCCGGAGTTTTATAGGATGAATTGATGATTATCATTATAAAATTTAAGGATTAAATCTTAATTAATAATTAGATTTCTATTTTTTTTTCATATATTAATCATTGTTCGGACTAGTAAATTAACCTTTGTGATTTATCTCTTCCGTATTGACCCTAAAACGAGTTGACAAGAGCATTGGAGATAAATATTTCATTTTTTGTCATCGTATATTGCCTGAAATAGTATCGTAGTTAAATTTTTTATTAATAAATTAAATATTTAAAATTTAAAATTTAATTACGATATATTATAAAAAAAATCTTCTTAGATTACAAATCCAAAAACAATAATTATCAAAATGAATTTTCACATATACTTTTTAAATTTATTTTAATGATAAATAAAAAACTTCCGCGGAACTAAATTTATCATCTTAAGATTAATCGAATCAAAAATTTAAATATACGATGTCAATTAAAAAATTAAATGGACTCTATTCATCACAATCCAACTGACTTTTGCCTTACATGTGACATGAAATTCATTTGGATTTGCAGCATTTCCATTAACATCCGCTGTGTCAATCACCAATCTCTTCATTTACGTGGAGCATCCAGATCAGAAGACCAGAGGTGACGATGCAGGAAACAGTACTGACGCTCTTCAGGAGCAGAAGGTTTTCAAGGATTTTTCTTCCATCTGTTGCATATGGAGGTCTGCATTTGTAGCTGTTATTGGTAACTTTCTCATTTGTTTGCAATTGGTTTTGCCATGAATGCTTTTATCCTTTATTTTATTGTGGCAAAAAGGCGAAACGCGCCCCCACCAGTCCGTCTCAGGACCAACACGGAGAAGGTAAATCACGGGAGCTAGTCTAGCCAGCCCGAACAGTGACTAGTGCATAATGGGGCAGGAACCTGGCTACTAGCCAGGATTTGACTCCTAAA
>JBBUKS010000042.1:4642561-4653523 GCA_038050645.1 Hedychium gardnerianum
TTTTTTTCAATTATTAAGAATAATAATATAACAAACAAAAACTAATGATTAATTATTAAATAATTAATTATCAAATGAAAATATTAATAATTATAATTTAGTTAGTTAGAAATATTCAAATTTCATTTAGAAGACCCGAGTTTGAGACCAACACTAATAAATTTATTTTTAACATCCTCTATCTTCGCCACATGAGACATTTTTTTTAAATCACAAGAATATTTTAAAAAGTGTTAATTTATAATTTTAAAAAATTAATTATTAGAGATGAAAATATTTTTAAAAAATTATACCTAAAATTTGTATGCCGATTGAGAACATGTGTTGTATATGAGTTCATAAATATAATTATCTCAAGTTTGTCTAGCCTAATTAAGCTTTAATTGTGCTAGATAAGACCTAATCCTTTGCGTAAGCTAAGCCGACCCGACCCGGTTGACACCCCAAAACTACTAGGGATTCCAATTAAATTTGTACCGTTGATCATGAAATCCACGCATGGCCGCGACACAATCCTACGGTTGGGATTAATTTCGATATTTATCAAAATACCTTTAAGATATTTTCGCGATGATTACTATAAATAGGACATGAACGGAAGCCCGAGAGCAACTTGTGATCTCCCGTTCGAGCATTGGCTCCGAGAGTGCGGCGAGCCGGCGATGGCGCCATCGGCGATCTACTTGAGCACTTTCCTCTCGTACCGGCGATAGAGAAAGAGCGTTGGTTGAAGGGGCCCTTTGAGGTTTTAGCTTTTAGGAGGGTTTTTTTTGGATATACCATGGTGCTTTCGAAGCTTACAATCGTCCTTGGAGCAGGTACCTTTTTTCATCTCTATCTCTCTGTCTCCCATTGAATTGCTTCATTTTTCATTAATCTCTTGGTTTCGCGAGAATTTGGTCTTGGCCCCCTATCCCAGAGGATCGGGGGCTTTCTTAATGGATTGTTGATTTCTTAAGACGATGAATGTAATAGCATACTTAAAGTAGCAATTTTTGGTAGCAAGAGCAAGAGTATCTCTAAAAAAACGTTTTTATAGGGATGATGTTTGTAGGAAGAATTTAATATATCAGTTAAAGTGGACTTTTTTTTATTCCTTTTTAACTTTAAATCTGGTTCATTGAAAAGGTTTGCTGAAGTTGTTTCTACAAATATTACAGTGTGTTGTTTCAGTGCTTTATGCAGTAAGAGTAGCATTGCGAATTCCATGTATTACTCAATAGGTCTTCATACATGAGTTGATTGTAAATCGAATAAGATCAATTTGTTTCTACTTGCATGTGAGACGTATATATCTACATCTATTGTAGTGCAAAAAAAAAAGGTAATCACGTTCACCCAAGGCGCCCCTCACAGCCCGTCCTTATGTGAAGGGAGGTAAATCACGGGATTATATATCTACATCTATGCTTCATCTTACGGGCGAGTGTTAGAAGTATTATTAGATTAATAGGGCTATTGGTAAAGAGGAGGAACTAGTCTTACATTAGTAGTTCTAGATTTAGAGTTTTATCATGAAACTATATATACACAATTCTTACGATATGAATTGGTTGTTTTGCAGGTATAATTGGGACTTTGCTCTCAAAGGATGGGCGATTACCTGATGTTACAAGACTTTTTTCTGGTGCTATTAAGGTATACTGTCCAAACTCTACTCTATTAGGAACAAAATTCTCAATTGTCTTATATGATTCATTTTAACACTTTACAAGGAAGTGACCAGCTAGTCTTTGTCTAACTATTTGTAGTTTCTTTTTCTAACAGATTGTGACAATGCTTTCACAACAAGATAAAAATGACACTCAATCCACAAGCAAGCCACAATCAGATTTTCTGTTAGTTGAGGTTAATATGCCATGCTTTTATAGTCCTCACTAGATCATGTTTTTAGTTATGAGCATTTTCACCGTTGCCATTTGCATAATTCTCAGTTATATCTGTATGTTGGGTTTTGGTCCTTAAAGGTAAACAATTAATGCTTGAAAGTTGAACGGAAATTTTACCATAGTCTCACCCTAAATATTATATAGCATGTAGTGAAACAATCATTATGGGTGACAAATTCATTCTACCTAACCTGGAACATTAGCAATGTAAAATGATTGTAGTGTAGCTATTTGGTTAGGAAATCCAAAATTACATTAGGATCATTTGCAGAATCACTATCATGGCATTCATCATCCTCATATTCAGGTGTCCTTCAAATGAACAAAATAAGATTTCAATTATTTGAAGACATCTGTGTATTTGGTTGCCCTTTCTAATAAATAAAATTTCTAAGTTGGTTGAGTTGTCCTTTTTTCAGTACATGGACAGAGTATTGTGAAGTAGGAAAAAAAAATATTATCTACAAATTAGAAATTGCTTTAAACTTTGTCTTTGAGGGAAACCAATTACAAAAGATACGCTGATGTATGAACAGCATATGGGCTCTTGATGGAATTGTCAGCTTTCTAGTATGAAAATTTTCAATTGGTCTAATGGCTCAAAGATATTTTTTTTTTTGGATTGGTCTATCAAGAAGACTTTTAGGAAGCTTTTGAACAAGAATATATTTTCCTATCTTGTAATTTATAGCTTTGTTGGATGATTCATCCTATGCCAATGTCACTTTCGTCGGTATCCCTGACCATAATTTCTATTTGTATATAGTTAATTTGCAATTTTGTTGACAGTGTGCTAATGTTTACAGGTTAATACTCTGAGGGAGCAGTTACAACTTTTGGCTAAATCAAGATCAGTTACAGTCATAACTAATTCAGGATCAGGTTTTTTACATTCCTTATTACTTGTAGATGATGCACATCAGTGAAAAATGTACTTTTTACCATTACAATCTGTTTGTATGTTGCACTGTCAAAAACCATGTCTTTAATACTTAGTTGATTCCATTTTGTGAAAGCACACTCTCTCATGCATTCACACACATGAAGCTATCCCCTGTTGAACTTTTACTGCTTTTCCATAGTTAGATTGCTTCAAGACAATGGGGAGTCTTGTTCAACATGAAAGATCGTGTGGCTCATGCCATCACCTGTACTGATGTTGTCATGCTCATCATCCTTCTCCAATGTTGACTACACACATCAATAATGTATACTTGGTTGGATGAAGGATATAGTTTTGTGGATTTCTAGGTTGAGTCTTGTGGATTTCTAGGTTGAGAAAAAATGAGAGCAAGACGGGGGAGACCACAAGCTTGTTCCTCATGTCAACATCCTCCCCCTCAATAAGGAATAAATTAGAAACTCTAACCATAGGAGAGAACCCCCTTTGGATCCAAGTTAACCGACAAAATTGTATTGCATTGATTCATGTACAATTATTAACCCTAACGCATTATTCAACTATTGTTTGATTTTCACTAACTATGTAGTTTTGTTTTCATCATTTATTTCAAACAATTCTTTCTGTTGGCATTTCAATGTAAATTGCAGGTTCTCGAAGATTTGGCTTTACAACTATCATTGTTATTGGAGCTCTTGGATATGTCATCATTTGGTGGAAGGTAGGCTTTCTTGTTTCTTCTCAAGGACGCTAAAGTTTAAGGCTAAGAATTTCCTTCTGAGATATGCTACCTGATTCAAAGAAGCTGGATGTTATGTGCTTCTACTAAACATTTGAACGGTTAGACACTTGGGTTGCAACATATAATTCGGTCCTTTTATGAAAACGGTTGCATGCTAATGTCCTTTGATTTGTCGAATCAATTCACTCAACATGGTTCATTACTAACTAGATGAGTTTATAGCCTGTTTTTCATCTAGTTAGTGGTTCCTGTTGTGATTGTACCGCTTACAATTCATTAGTTGGGGCAGGATCTTCATGGCACATAGACAATGCCAAGATTAATATTTTATTTGAAGGTTTGTGTTTGTTTGAAGTCCCTAAGATCCTTTTTCTCATTTTAGAATAAATAGAAGTATGATATTCTAAATTTGGATGTTACGCCTGATTTTTTTATATATCGTAGGATTTAAAGTATCAAACTTTAGTTTCTTCATTTTAGATTAATGTTAATTGAAGTTAATTACATTACGGTAATCCTTAGCTAGTACTATGAAATGTTACACACCCCCTTGAATCCAAATTCCTGATCTTGACCCTGTGTAAAAAGGGTAGTCCGGTGCACGAAGCTCCCGCCAATTTGGAGTTCCGGGGAAGTGTCTATTATACGCAGCCTTAGCCCGCTTTGCAAGAGGCTGTTTTCGAGATTCGAACTCATGACTTTGACCCTATGTACTGCCTTGAATATACTATCCATCGGTAAGCTTGTCATTTCTATTTATAGACAATCACAGGTTTACCTGACATAATTGTCGTCTCTGTCTTATAAATTAGACTAAATGAACAAATCAGGGTTATATGACTGAGCCATAGTTGGATGGTAGGAATCTGAGAAAAAGTTTAGTGGTATATGGGGCCTAATATGATTCTCCTTCAGAAACAGATTGTGTCGAAGGTTTAAATGGCCCAAGTCAAATAGATTAGTGAATGGGAGATTACGTTCGGTTTTTCTTGCCCTGAGATTAGTTTCTCAATCTTTTTTTTTGCAAGTTGTTGAATGATGTCTGAAACTTTTGAATATTATCTTTTCCTTCTAATAAATGCTAATATTCACACTGCTTAGGGATGGAAACTTTCAGATATGATGTTCGTGACACAGCGTTGCTTCACTGAATCTCGCAATCGCGTTGGCTGGCGGCTAGATCTTCTATCATCGTCTATTGCAGTATGTCTTTCTAAAGCAGAACTTCTTGCTTGACTAGTTCATATGGAGAAAAAATTTCAATTGTCATCTTCCACAGCTTGACTTAATAATCTGCTGATTGATAGGCTGTCAAGCAACACTTAACGTCAAAGATTAATCAGGTAGATAAGAACTTGCAGGAGTGCAAGGTGCTTACAGTTGCAACCAAAGATGAGGTTAGACACTATAGCTTTCATAGTCTTTCGACCGATAAGCATGCTCATCTCCGGTTATGTTTCCGTAGGTGGTAGAGCTACATAAGGACTTGAATTTGGCTCATACCGATTTGGAAGCTTTCCAGCGTGCTGTTCAGGATCTGGTAGTTTCTGTCTATTTTGTTTTGTAAATTCCATTCTCAAAGATCACATGCTGATATCTGAACTTTGTCATGCATCAGGATACAAAGCTCGAACGGATCGAAGGAACTCAGGCATGCATATTTTTTTAAAAAAATTTTATGGTTGGTTTTTCAACTGTTATCTGATTTGGTGAAAACATATCGCATTCTAGGAAAAGACATCTAGAGGAGTCTATGATCTTTGCAAAGTCGTCAAGCGCTTAGAGGAAGAGAGAAATAAAAGACTCTTAGAGCAAGAGAGAAATAGAAAGCTCGTAGAACAAAACAGAAAAAAGGAACTTATTCCGGCAAGAAACTTCTCTATTTTGTATTTGAATGCTTATTTCATGTTGCGATAATTTGGCATCGATCTCATTAGCTAGATTAACCTATTAAGCTTAATATCGTCGCTATTGCATCTATTAATGCTTTCTTACCCCGAAACCAGGCTATCTCTTCATCACCTTTGTCGATCGGATTTGCATCATCCTCAGAATCAAAATCAGCACCATCAGCTTCATCATATACAGCTCTCGAGAACCGTAGGGTGAGCATTGTTCATGTTAGTGTCAACTTCTTATTGTTACCCCAACTGATATTGAAACTAACCTGATGGCTCTCTAGGTTCTGCGCTCGACTATCATTAAATCTGTTTCGGGCCTAAAGGTTTGCATGTTCATCTCTTTCTTTCATGCATCATCTTTTTTGATCGTGAAGTTTTTAAGAGAAAATTTAGTTAAGGCATATAGAATCGGTATAGTTATCGGCACCGTGTGCCATAGTAATAGTTTGATTTGATCTTGGCATCAGCTTATCATTCAAAATTGTGAATTTCAGGAGTTGGAGGGAATCACAAGCACAGTGAAACAAAGGGGCCCAAGATCAAGTACAACCATCGAAGACACTCCGAAAGCTTCAATCGGAACTACCACACGACACAATGATACTTCAAAATCAACTATGATTATTGAAGATACTCCTAAAGCTTCAAATGGAACTACCACACAACACCATGATACTTCAAAATCAACTATGACCATTGAAGATGTTCCCAAAGCTTCATATGCCCGAACTACCACACGACACAACGATACTTCAAAATCGACTATGATTACTAAAGATACTCTTAAAGCTTCAAATGGAACTACTACACTACACCATGATACTTCAAAATCAACTATGACCATTGAAGATGCTCCCAAAGCTTTATATGGAACTACCACACAACATCATGATACCGCACAACCTTCCGTTCGCTCTTCGTGGAAGTTCCCCGGTATCAATATTTTTGCCAAAGGCCTAAGTTTGGCTAATTAGCGAGTAATCCTTTGGAAAAGGATACCATACATCATCTTTAACTAACCCCAATTTTTTGTAAATGGCCTCTTAATTGTGTCATAGGTAGGTTGATTATTTCATTTCGATTAATAAATTTTTAAAACCAAAATGAATATTATTAAATATCTTAATTTTAAGAAATTGATCTTATAATTTAAAAGATGAGTTTATCCTACTAATCAATCAGTGAACTTATTCCACACTCTTAAATTCATTGCAAAAACTATATTTGTAAAAATTAATAGAATATATTATTTTAAAAAAATGACTTTGGGACATATCTTAAATTTATTTATAAATTATTTATGATTTATTTTTCATCCAAAATTAGGCAAATGATGTTTTTGCCCTTTCTAAAAAAATCTTTGATCTTTTATAGGAAGCTTTTTTTATCTGATTATAAATTAGAAAAATAGGTTTGTTGATGAATAAAATTCATAAGTTTTGTTTGTGGATATTTTTTATAAACAATTTATAATGCTTCTTCATGCACATGAATATTAAAAAATCAAATAATATATGTTGAAATTTATTTATTTAATTTAATAAATTATTTAAATTTATTTATTTAATAAATCATGTATATTTTGAACGAATATAAATAAGAAGCAGGTGTAGTAACTTAATAAAATTATCATAAAAAATTTTAATCAAGAATATATTGGATCGTAAGATTGTAAATAAAGTCTGATATTAAAAATATTAAAAATACGTAGAAAAAATTATAAATTTATAAGGAAAAAATCTTTTCATTAATATGAGACCTTTTGAATAGAGTTCAAGAATAAAATTATAATGACTTAGGTCCAAAGTGGACAATATCATATTATTATGGAGATATCTAAATTCTTTCAGTCTTAATAATTGGTATCAGAGTCCGGACTGTTAGAAAGTCTAATCGCCGACTATGCACATGAGTAGAATATTAACCTTAAATAAAGAAAGTAAGGACTCTCGTATCCAGATCAAGAAGACCAGACATCAGACAAGAAGTCCTAGTTGCGACTAGATAAGAAAATCTTAGTAAATCGAATAGACCGAAGGACAGAAAAATTTAATGAATTGAGAATCAAATGAGGGGATATCTAAATTCCTTCCATTCTAACCTAATACTATAATATATAATAATTTTAGTAATTTTGATTAAAATTATTTTTATAATACGATTAATTTTGAAAAAATTGGATGGCTCACGTGCAACTAATTTTCAGATTTTTTTAAAAGCTACATTTATTTTTGAATTTATCTCTCTCGCCGGTAGCCGACCAAATTTAATTTTTTTAAGAGGATGGTACTGATTTTTAAAATATAATATTGTAGGGATATTATATTTCAAAAATCGATATTATTATTATGCTACATTACAAAAATTAATATTATTATAATATTATATTTCAAAAAATAACGTATAGTAAAATCAATATTCATGGTATTGATTTTTAAAATATAATATCATAATCACGTTGGTTTTTAAAATATAATATTATAATAATATTAATTTTTAAAATATAAAATCACAATTATATTGTTTTTTAAATTTAATATTATTTAAGGACGGGAGGAGTAAAATAGGAAATAAGTGTCCTAAATTAGGTGCACATTTTAGAAATTTTACAATTTTAAATAATTTCATTGCCAAATTAAAATTAAAATAAAAATAATTGTCACTAATATTAAAATAAAGATATTTTTAAAATTGTCAAAGATATTAATAATTATTATTATTACTAAATTAAAGGCAACTCGCTTTCTGTCGTACAGACATTTCCTCATGCATGACCGCGGCGGTGCAGCTCCTCTTCCGACGCTCGCTGCCTTCGCTACTGTCGACGCGGCAACTCCGTGCCGGCCTTCTCCCACTCTACGCCGCCCACCTCCGCCTCTTCTCCACCGACCTTTCCCTTCTCCCCTCCGCCCTCTCCCTCCGCCTCCCTCCCGACCCCTTCGCTCTCCCCGCCGCCATCAACGCCTGCGCCGGCCTCCCTAACTCCCTGCCCGTCGGTCGCCAACTCCACGCCGTTACCCTCGTCGCCGGAATCTCCGCCGACCCCTTCATCGCCACTGCGCTAGTCCATATGTACCTCAAGTGCGCCGCATTGCCCGACGCCCACCGGGTGTTCGACGAAACGCCGCAAAGGAGTGTCGCAGTCTGGAGCGCCATGATCGCCGGAAACGCCACCCACGGACGTGTCGGTGAGGCTTTCCGGTTGCTCGACCTGATGCGTTCTTCCGGTACCCAACCCAATCTCATCACCTTCAATGGATTGCTCGTGGGATTGAACCGTAGCAGGCGCCCTGACAAGACGCTGCCTTTGCTGCGGAGAATGCACTCCGAGGGTTTCGAACTCGATTCGGTCGCCGTTTCGAGCGCCCTCTCGGCCGCCGGCGACCTGGAGGACGTCACCGCCGGCTGCCAAATCCATGGGTACGCGAACAAGACGAGGCTCGAAGCCTACGCCTCCGTGGCAAGCGCTCTCCTCGACATGTACGGCAAATGCAACCGCGTCGAGGAAATGCTCCGAGTGTTCGATGCGTTGGCCTCTCCGGACGTCGCTTCCTGCAGCGCTCTTCTCGCCGGGCTCTCGAGGAACGGCCGCGTCGACGACGCCTTGGCGGCCTTCGCCGAGTTCCGCGCGCAAGGCGCGGAGCTCAATGTAGTGTGCTGGAACTCAATGGTGGCTTGCTGCTCGCAGAACGGGAAGGATATGGAAGCTCTGGAGCTCTTTAGGCAGATGCAGAGCGCCGGCGAGGAGCCGAACGCAGTGACGATCCCATGCCTGCTACCTGCTTGTGGAAATGTCGCGGCCATAATGCACGGCAAATCTGCTCATTGTTTCTCCCTCCGAAAAGGCATCATTATGGACGTGTATGTGGCTAGTTCACTCGTCGATATGTATGCCAAGTGCGGCCGAATCGCTGATGCTCGGGTCGTGTTCGACGCAATGCCAAAAAGGAATGTCGTCTCTTGGAACGTGATCATCGGAGGGTATGCGATGCACGGGCTGGCCAAGGATGCGATCGAGATGTTCTTTTCGATGAAGAGGCACCAGCAGAAGCCGGACACTGTGACCTTCATCTGCGTGCTCTCCGCTTGTAGCCAGGCCGGACTAACGGACGAGGGACAACACTTTTTCGACGAAATGCAGAATGAGCATCGGATCAATGCTGCTGTTGTGCATTACGCGTGCATAGTGAGCTTGCTCGGTCGCGCAGGGCGGTTGGATGAAGCTCATGAGCTTATAAGGAAGATGCAGAATGAAGCTGATAGTTGTGTGTGGGGTGCTTTGCTCAGTGCTTGTAGGGTTCATGGCAATGTTGCACTGGCAGAGGTTGCGGCGAAGAGACTATTCGAGTTGGAGCCTACGAATGCTGGAAATTATGTGCTGCTTTCGAACATCTACGCGGCCAAAGGAATGCTCGACGATGTCGAAAGGGTGAGGGAGATGATGAACGCAGTGGGCGTGAAGAAGAACCCGGGATGTAGTTGGATAGAAATAAGAAACAAGGTGCATATGCTGTTAGCTGGTGACAAGTCTCATCCCCAAATGAGCCACATTTGCGAGAAGTTGGAGAGGCTTGGTGTTGAGATGAAGAGACTAGGTTATCGCCCGAGCATCGACTTTGTCTTCCAGGATGTAGAGGAGCAAGACAAAGAGTACATTCTGTGCGGACATAGCGAGAAGCTGGCAGTGGCATTAGGACTTGTAAGCACTCCCGCGGGGACTTCACTTCGAGTGATAAAAAATCTCCGCATCTGTGGAGATTGCCATGCTGCGATAAAATTTATCTCCATGTTTGAGGGCAGGGAGATACTTGTGAGAGATACGAATCGGTATCATCAGTTCAAGAGTGGAAGTTGCTCTTGTGGTGACTATTGGTGAGCATTTCGGAAGCTCTAAGTGAAACATAAATTGAGAGATCAAAACCCATAGCATGGCACAAGCAAGAGGTGTGCTACATTTTTGAGAAAGCAACGACATTGTAATATCCAGACGCAAAATTGAGCAGACAAAGATAAGCACCAACTTATAAAGCAGAACAGAAGCTCCTTGTTGCTTATCAATGACTTACTCCACTGAACCGATCTATTGTCTATTTGTGTTCAACTGCAGAAGCAGAAATTGCTGTAGGTTCTTGTGGTGGCTCGGCGCAAGCTCTCAAGACTGCTTCATTCTGCAATAAAAAGCAACAGACAGATTTGGATAAAGAAAATGAATCAGAATCCTTGAAGATATTAGATCCTGTAATATATAGTATGGTGATAACATGAACTTGGCAATCTAGAAATACTGATTTTCAAGGAAAAGATAGAAATTTAACTACACTGATTAAAACAGACGACGAAGGTACCACAATCAACGAGTATCTTATGATTACAAATAACATAGGGTTACATAGAGTTCAATGCGAGGATAACATCCATCCATGTAGTTGATCCCAAAATGATTATGACAATCCAAGAGCAATTAGCCTTAGCTCCAATGCATGATGAAATGAGAGAAGATATGAATTTACTCTTAGAAATGAATGTTTA
>JBBUKS010000042.1:4664724-4688629 GCA_038050645.1 Hedychium gardnerianum
GATCAGTTACTAAACGGGAGGGCAATATTTGAAGCAAACCTTCCACAAGCCATCGCTCGCAAGGATCAGTAGATCGCCGTCGGCAGTCACATCTTCGGAGCGTACATCTGGATCTGAACTCAGATGTAACTTGAGGCTCTTGTCTCCAAAAGCACGTGAAACGGCTAATTGGCCATTAACTCTGGGAACATCTCCTGAGAACGTTATACAGAGGCCATGAGCATTTCTCACAGTAGACACAAATGTTTGTTAGCAAGGACGAAGAGTCAAGTGCAGAGGAAAGCAACATAAAATAAAAAAAAGGAGCCTAATAGATGTGCATAGTAGGTACAGCTGCAGAAGGTCCCCGAGTACTGACATGTGAAGCAGGGTACTTTCTTCAGTGTTTTTCTTTTTTTTATGGGGTGCGAAAAGCAAACCTACACTACAGGACAATGATGAATCATTTGGCATTTCAAAAGTGAAAATTAGGTCATAGCCTTTTGGGAGCAAAAGCCATCATAGCTCAGATGAGTCCGATGACTTTTAATGCTTCAGATGACGGTTTGTGTGATGCTGACAAACTACCTACATCTCTCAAATGTTCAACGTGTGTGGCAACGTTGAGCCTTCTCCACGTACCTTTTTGATAACAAAGATGAACATAAAAAATATGTTATGTTGTCTACATATTAAGCCAATTATCTGTCTCCTGAGGTAAATGGTTAAAAAAGTTTAAGCAATTGCTTTTATTTATTATAGCTTCGTTTCACATTTCAGGCTACATGTTTTATTTCTGGTTTTTAAGCAGAAAGTTTCATCTCATCATGTAATTCCAGTTGTTTTTGCAGCAGAAGTTTTCAGACAAGCATCTTATCATGGTAAATTGTCATTCTAAGGTAAAATGTGTTAGATGCAACCAACAGTTGGATGAGAAATGGATGCAGAAAACAATAAGCATAGACAAATCTTCAAAATAAGACCGAATGTAATGGAAAACATAATTAAGTGGAATGTCGTGTGAACCTGGCATGTTTGAAACAAAGCCACCTCTATTCTCAATGATCCCACGCTCAGTATTGGGTTCATGATCAACAGTTAACTGTATAACATCTCCACCTTTTGCAAGAACAGCACGTGAATCACCAACATTAGCAATCCACAATTTCCTTCCATCTATGAGAATCGCAGTAACTGCCGTTGATCCACCTCGCCCCAGATCAGGACTGCGTGATAGAATTGCTTTATCAGTCTTCTCATAGGCTTTGGAGATTGCCTCTCCTGGATTATTCCAAAAATCTTCCTAAATCACAGAAGAAAATATTTTAGTATGCTAAAAAAAAGGACACATGTTAGTGAATCTATTAACTAGAGTAACCGAGAGAAGATAAGGAAATTCACCTCTTTAAGAATATTAGTGAACAGATGCTTTTGTAAATAGGCAGCTACACTGTCACCCAAATGACCATCAAATATAGCGAAAAGACCAAGCTCCTGCCCCCTTATCTGGATAAACTTTGCCACATGATAATCCTCCATAGGATGCTTGGCCCTCCCTTTTACAAGGCTGAACCCATAAGCAACTTTTACAGAGCCTTGATAACTTTTACCCTTGCCTGCACCACTCGAATGGCCTGCAAGCTATATGTAAAAGAAATTTCCAGTCTCATCAAATCACAGCCTTGAAAGCATCATGGTAAATCTAACTTCATAAGAAAATAAAGACGCTTGATATTAAAACACAAAACTAAATAGATATTAAACATATCTATACTTCCTAGTTTCCCCAACATACACGTCAATACTTCATCTCTATATAGCTCTTAATCAGATTGCCCTATTTCTCAGTTGAGTCTTACAAAGTGTTCCGATTTAGACTTGAACGATCACCAACTTACATCATGGCCTTTTTTCACTTTTTTAATTATGTACCTTGCATGTTCTACACTAGTAGTGTTTCACAAGCAGTCGCATGTGCAGCTTTTAGCAATTACACAAGATCTATGCTTTTCTCTTGCAGTTTCTTTTCCTAGCTGTTTTGAGAGAGATGTTTACTTCTGACACAATAATGGGTTTCAACCAAGTTCAAATAGTAATATGTTGAATTTTTTACGGTTACAAAACCCTGATGAGATACTGGAGATGTTTTGAGCATGGACTTCTCGTAAAGGTTCATTAAAACAAACTAATACTGATATGCAAATGATTGTCAACAAAACTGAGCCTGAATATGAAATACCAAGCTGATATATATAAACATTGAAAGCATGCAAAAAGGAAAAAAGCAACACACTCAAGCAAAGCGTAATAACAAATAATTAGGTCAAACCATCTCTCACCTGAGAGCAGGAACCTTTGAAGCAACATAATTTATCCATAAAACTCCAAAACTACAACAATCCTCCCGCTAAATCCTCAGAAGCTCGTCCATCTCAATCCCCAATATGGTATTTCTAAAACCTCAGCACGTCCAAATCGTGAAATCAATCGCGAAAAATCGAAGCTTTATCAAAGATTCTCAAAAAAAGTAGCGACTTTTAAGTCCTCCGTAAGATCGATTGGGGCTGGAGAAGGCGAGAAGCAAGCAAGCGGCAAGAAGCGGAGATTAATAGACGGAGCGAACAAGGGAAGCAGCGGAAAGGGGGCCACCGGCGCAGGCTCCCGTCTGTTGACTTTGCTGATGAGGAGTACGACAGGGAACGCATGAGTGATGGGCAGTGGAATTTATCGGGAAAACGGCCACTGTCCACTGTCTACTGCAACACCCGCACTGTCCTTCCGCCTTAAGTTGAGCACCAAAGACAAAACCAACGGTTGACTTCCTTTGACTCGACTGCCTCACTGTGCGACCCGACCTCCATTGTTGCCTCCGTCGCCTGCAAGATTTGAAACGCGTGGTTGCGAGAGTCACAGACCAGGAGATCATGCAAAAGTCCGACGGGGTGTGGATTCCCTTTGCCATTCGGACGGGGACATTGACCCCAGGCGCGGGGCCGCCCCCTCCTCACCTTTGTGGCGAACGCTGCGATCGCCACAGCCTGCCCTAGCGAAGTGGGGAAGCGTTTGTTGTTATCGAGTTTGTCCATTTCACAGGAGAGTTGCCTTCGAGGGCGGCTACAGCGATGGTGCAGCTGTAGCTTGTGGCTCGAGCCAGTCTGGTGTGTCAGACCAGGTCACGGGTTGCTCACCCAACTGACGCAGGCCGTAATTCGGTTTAGCATGCTTTCAACTCCAATTAAATTGAACCGAATTTAAAGATTTCAGCAAAGAATCGATAATCATTTTATGGGTTGAGGCCTGTTCACCAGTCAAGTTGGTTAAACCAACTGACGACTTAACAGCGTAGCCAAGGCCCAGTACAGTTTGGTCATGTCCTCTCTTTCTCCCCTAAACCCTATCCAAGATTTCAATTGTACTTTTTTTAAAAAATTAATATTAGATATTCAAACTCGATTAATCTTAAGAATAATCAATTTAATTTCATAAAAAAATTTAATCAATCATTAAAATAAATTAGGAAGCACAATGTATTAGTTCATCCATCAAAATGCTCAGTTGCATTCACTGGTTTTTTCCTTTTCTTTTTTCCTTTTCTTAGAGCTCCATTCAGGCCATGGTTATCATATTCAGATCAAAAAACAATTAAATTACTGATCGAATAGTGCCAACTTCTCTTTAAAAAAAAAAAAATTTGAAGACCAAAGCTAGGTCAACATAACTATGATTCACATGATTTGTGAACATGCACATGAGAAAATAAAATTACGAACCATTTACCTCTTAATTTGCAGGTGATCGAGATAACATTACTTTTAAGTGGCAAAGAAATAAGAAACAAATTAATGCTATGGTAGTGAAACAAAAGAATGAAAGGATACATTATGGGAAGGGGACAACAGTAGCCACGGAGATGATGCCTCGTGAGCTAAAAGGTGGCATTAGTGGAGTGTTGAACTAGAAAATAAGTTGACTAGATTTGGTTTCCAAAAGAACTAGTTTGATAGGAATTTCCACCACTTGTATAGGCCAAATCCATAGATTAGGGTGATTAGTGTTACCCTCAGAGGATAGAACTTAAACCTGCATATGCTAAAAGAATCTGAGAATATTGATAATTTGATTGACAAAGAGAAAAATAAAGTTCAGACAGGAAACTCTCAGACAAGTAAGTAAATTCTATTTAATTTAGGTCACAGTAAGTCCGCTACTGAGGTAATAGGTATTGTTTATCATTCTTGCAGTGATCCACATTCGTGGCGAGTTGGGGTGTTGAATATCCATCAAAATAATGCTTTGCGTTTATATATTGAGCCAGCTATAATGTAGATCTGTAAAGCATCATTAGATTCATGATCTAAAAGTTTAAAACATATCACATAACAAAGTTTTGCATCACTATTGGTTCTTTTTCTTTTCCTTTTTTAGTATGACGATCTATAACTCACGATCATAAACAGTAGCAACTCTCAAGTTAGGGAGCAGGACATTACTCATGGAGCTTCCATATGATGCAATCATAATATCATTATTTAGTAGACATCATTTTCTATTTGAGAATGAGAAAGATTGTGACATCGGAGCAGAGGAACAATTCAAACATCAGAGTGATGAAAGAGCAGAAGGAATTGATAGGAATTCAGGATTTACCGGCGATAAGAGGAATTTAAAGGCAACATGGATCCATGCCCTTTCCTACCTCTCTTATGGAGAATCAGTATTCAAGAATGTAAATAGCAATAACTATCCCTATCTGCAGTGGGCAACATGGATCTTATCCTGGCATTAGATCTATGTAAGACTATCCCCAATAATAACTAAGTTGTATAAATCACTTTTATTATGTTAATAAAGTTCCTTTGGTTTGTCTACTTCTATTGAATCTATTGATCATTTTTTTTCCCTTTTTTATTTCAGGTTAACTGGTGAAAACCACAAGGCTTGCTACTGAATACACAATTCTTATCCAAGTTGTTAACCACATTGCGTACCTCATTACCTCCTTTGCTAGTCAATCAGCTACTTGGTTTCACTCCCTATTGCAGTGTTGAACAGCAGCCTCTCCCTTATACGCCAATAAATTTCAAATGATCTCTACATCATATTTGCATATTGAGGGGCCATCTCCGAGTCAAATTCTATAACCATTTGTTCTAATTCCCATTTTCTCCCAAGTTCCATATTCTTTTGGATACCAGCTGGCTCTGCGTCTATTAAACATGTTGATACCTTGTTAAAGAAGGGGAGTCTTGGCACAACGGTAAAATTGCTGTCATGTGATATTGAGATCATTCGAGTCGCGAAAATAATATCTTGTAAAATATAATGTAAGACTAGGTACAATAAACTCAATGTAATTCAACCCTTCCTTGAGACCTTTCACTAAGGGAATTTCGTACACCGAACTATCCTTTTATATTGATACCTTGTTAAAATGATATTTCTTCTTTTAGCGACAATAGGAACTACACACCTAACAATTCGTGAATATTAACAATTTTTTATTATGACTTCCCTAAAATCAATATGTTGGCGTCAGAGATTACATTAACCTATTGTGTTATCTCATAGTTACTCAAGATTGTGACTCATGGAACACCAATAATCATAATAGTTTTATGAAACTTTCCTGTTAATCCAAGGAAAGTTTCTGATGATCACAGAAAACTTCTTTAGTTCCGTAGATACCCATGGAAATTGCATTATCTATGTTCTACCGATACACATCCCATAATGTAAAGATGATATATGCCAAGTGTACTATAGCATGACTGATTGCACTTTGATGAGCAATATTAGTTCTGCAAAAGACTAATATTTCAACAACGCATGAAGATCTTGGATCCAGAATTCTCCTTTGGCACATAATTCATGACCCCAATAGCCCAAATTGGGCGTTGCAGAACCAGTTAATGTTGATCTAGACATTCCAGGTCATAGTGAACTGATGCAAAATTACTCCTCAATGAAGCTTGTATCAGCCAATATGAAGCTGGCATTATTAATGCAGCATGACAAGCTCACATGGATTATTTATTGCGGGGGTAAAAAAAAAAATCCTAGATCATGCAGCATTTCTATTTGTTGAAGTCATCGCCATTTGCTCCTCTAAGAAGAAGTTACGGAGGCGCTATAATTCGACAATTCCTAGACTAAGTACGAAAACAGACAAAACTTTTGAGCCAAAGGTGACCGAAAAAAAACAGGTAACGCCGAACAAGTAAGCACAGACAATAAGAGGAAGGCAAAGGGATCGAACTAGAACCTGAAAGTATCAGCATCCCGATCGACGCTCGGTGCTCTCTGAGCAGGCATGGGCGTGAACCACTGCGAAAAGTCCCGATCGAAGAATTCCCAATCCGGCAAAAGGATCACGGCGATCCCGGAGATCCCGAATGCGTACGTGCCCAGCATCTTCTTGAGGGAGAAGGTCCAGATCCCGACGGCAACCATCAACGCCGCCAGAGCCAGAAGGCTCGTCCGCAGCGCCGCCTCGCGCCGCATCTCGGCCTTCGTTCCGCCACCAGTTCAATTCAACCCTTCGCTTCCCGGTACCGATCTTGAAGGAAGAGAGACGAGGAGGAAGAAGATCCGGTAGACGACGCGCCGAAACGCGACGAGTAGAACACCAAGCGGGTGAGTCAAGAAGTCTTATTTGATGGGCCAGTGAGTCCTCCAGTGGGTTCGTTGGAGGCGTCGTGGTCCCTACCCTCGAAGCATCTCCACTGCCTTTACAGCTTATGGATGCGATCCCGTGCATTGACCTGTGCATCTGGTGAATGTTCAATGCGGTTGGAACGATCGAGGATTGCCCGATCACGGGATCCTGCGCTGTACATAATGAATATGACGTGATTTTAGAACGAAGCTTGCACCGGATCCCGACGGCCTTCTGTGATGAACTGCGTGCCGGTAAATGCAATGAATGCGCACTAATTCATTTGGTAGCAACGCTGGTAACCGGTCGTGGAGGAGTCAATTGGCCGTACGGTCAAATATATGTTTTAAAAATGACTAACCATATTTGATTTATTAAATAAATAAATAAAGACAAGCTTTAGAGTTTGACTTTTTCAATTTGACCCAACAAAGTTTTTTTTTTGTCAATTTATCTGTTCTCTATTGGCTAATATGACCTAGTATAGCATATCATATATTCACATCAACTTAATGAATGACCAAAATCAATATAAATCTCTCATTTGAAGATATTAACAGTAGCATCATAAAAGTCCAAATATAGTCCCCGGTCCTCGTTAACGGTGTAGAGTAACTTCGAAGGAATAGATCAAATATAGCAGCAAACCCATTCACAAAGTCAAAGCAGCAATAGCTTCAGGCTTAAAGTCAATTCTGAGGCCTAAGACCCTTCTGACCTCAGAAGGAGTGAGCAACCATGTGACATGGCCAGCATTCTCTCCCCAGAAATCTAAAATCTCAGTAACTTTCTCAAAGTTAAGGATGGTTGACATTTGTGAAAGTCTGGCAAATTTGTCTCGAACAGGTCGCTGTGACATTTCGGAGAAATGGTTGATGAGTGCCCTCACCTCCCTGTCGAGCTGGAGGCCGCCCAGTTGGCTGAACCTTTTCTGCACCATGATCACTTCGAGTCGCTTCACAATGAAATCGATTACCATGTAAATGAATGAATCATAGTTGTTGGATGTCATCAGAGGTTGTAGCCACAAGGTGTTGGTCTCGACTCCATGAAGAAGCTTTTGGACCCATGGGTCGTTCAGCTCATTTTCTGCATATTCTGAGTCATCAAGCTCATAGCTGATGGTAGCTACGGTGTCCAGAATGGGTCGAATACGGGGTGAGATGGTTGCCACAAGTTGTTCCAAACCTGCATGTAGAATTTGCTTAAATCCAGTGCTTATGTCGCTAAGCTCAGCTAGGAAAGATTTCACTTTTTCTCTGTCTGTTGGTGTGGGGAAGACCTAGTCGCAGTTAAAACAAGACATCAGTATAGCACAAAGAGAAAAAGGAACGGAAGACAAAATTGAACGATTCTTAACGATCTTTTTCCGGTTATGAAAACAGTAATTGTGAAAGTTAAACTACTGATGTAACGAAAATGTTCTATAAGCTAAGGTTGACATCCCATCCTCGTGGTCATCTTCTTACAAAAAAAAACAGACAGCGAAGAAAACATCATCCAGTTAACAACATGATTTAGTTGCTTATTCACTTTGCACCAGACTTGGCCACTCAAAGCTACATTGCAGTGCTCTGAACAAGGCAAGAGCTGCTTTTGCTAATTCTAATTTATTTTAGCTATCAATTACTTGGTTCCTACGACAAATATGCACGAAAAAGAAGACAAAAAAAAAATTGGTTAGCAACAATAAAACAAAATAAGATTTATTTAAATATAAATGATGATATAATAGAGAATAGAGCCCAATGACGTACAAAGAATCATATAGCCGATCCAACTAGTGGGTGGGGTAAGACTTGATTGTTGTGATTGTTGTTCATCAGTTCTTTGGTTCACAGCAACTTTTGTCATCTTAAAGAACACCATGACAAAAATATAAATGGTATCAACCTTATTCTGCCATACAAAAGGAAGCAGTCGATATGGTAGTAGTATATGCATATCCAACGAGCAATGGGCATATGCTGATATATGCATATGCAGAAGCGAATTCCTTTCATTTTATATTGGGTCAAGAAGGCCAAACTAGATTACAAATTCATCAAAAATACAATATCTTAATTGATTTGAGGCAGCCATGGATTATCATATGAGGAGGAATATTTCTTTTGCTGCTCAAAAAATATGTGCTATATATGTTTAAGATTGAAGAATAAGAATTATTCTTGGGCATGTGCAATGGATACAAGTAGCCTGTATTGAATAGCTTATAACTGTCAAAGAGAAAAGCAAGGAGGCATATGATAATTGTGAGGATGTAAACTGGAAGCAGCTATAGAAGTTGCAAGTTTATCTTCGGTTTCAAAATTTATGTGGAAGATAGCTTGGAAAAGATTCCTACTATTGTTTGTTGCATTATTGACCATAAGGTCTATTCTGAGTTTATTTAACCATGAAAGTGAGGTAACTAGTTTAAATCATTTATCTGTAACTTTCCTTATGCTAAGGAGGTGTGGAAATATAAAAATGAGCTTAAAGGTTAGCAAACCATATAGATAGATGATTGACGGAGAGGAAAATCATTTGAGGAGGATGGCTCTATAAGAAGTAATCAACCTGCTGAAGTGAGACTTCTATTGGGTTTTGGCATATATAGAAATCTCAGCGTAGTAGTAGTGAAGCAAGGGGTCCCCTTCTAATATTTTAGTGATGAAAATTGCTTCTGAGGTAGAAGAGTTTGAAAAGAAGTTGGCTTCAGACAATAGAAGAGGCAACATAGTTGGGTGAAAAGTAGTAGTGAAGCAAGGGATTATGTGATGATTTATTGTGATGTTGCTTGGAAGGGTGTGACCGTGTGATGCCTGTGCAAGAGTTGCCCTATGTTGGAGGATCTCTCATCAAGATGGAAGTAGTTGAAACTTTAGATAAACGGAGTTTTGATCTCTCTCACAATGGAAAGGAAAAGATGTGTGAACAAGCAAAGAACAACATTAAAATCTATTACCTTTTTAATATGTGGATATGAAGCTTTGTGAGGTATTCTGAAGATTCTAAAGTCTTGGGAGAGCTGGAAAGAGGATAAACTTTAAGGGAAAAATGAAAACTCCCACTGGTTTATTGTTGAAAAAAATATATTAAACTAGTTTGTATGAAATTAAGTAGAAACAGTGGATTAACCTCTAAATAATGACTACTTATCTTTCCTGATTCAATAGCATATTAAGTATTCATCAGAGGAATAGAATTACCAACGTGTTATCCTCTCTAATCTCTCTGCAAACAACAAAGACACATAATCATCTAGATCATGATCTAGTATTATTGGCCACGCTTAACCTTGCAAACAAAGATTCTGAGTTTTGTACATCTTAATTCTAGGTACTACAATCTACAACTTTCTCTGCTACTAGATCTAGAAAATTTTAAATGTCAACTAGTTATCCTCCCTGGAGGTTAAGATTGGGGTAGAATCATCACATAAGTAACAGAAATTAGCAAATATATATATATATATATGCTGGTCATTGTTAACATTAGATTGATGTGAAGGCAAATTCATCCAATGAAAAAAGCATATTTACTTTAAAATGGTAATCAAATTAGTAGAATGAAATGGTTGAATTGATAAAGTTTGTTCGCATACATTAAAAAATATAAATAACATCTAGTCACTGTAAAGGAGAAGTTGAAAGTAATTTAATTCCGATGTCATGAATCCAGTCTACTTTGTAAACACATGCTGAAGTAAAGGTAATCTAAATATCATGCATCAAATCTTAGTTGCAAACACATGGCATTTGCATCAAGGACTGAATGTCACAGAATACCACAAAATCAATCATTAGTTTGCATAAATTACAAATTAAACTTCATTAGACACTTAAACCATGC
This sequence comes from Hedychium gardnerianum, assembly GCA_038050645.1. Lineage (NCBI taxonomy): Eukaryota > Viridiplantae > Streptophyta > Magnoliopsida > Zingiberales > Zingiberaceae > Hedychium > Hedychium gardnerianum. Next base: position 4,675,193 of record JBBUKS010000042.1, read on the forward strand.
TTCTGAAACAGAACTCAAAATTATAAATTAGAAGGACAAAAAGAAAAAGGTAAACACACTACTAACCTGTGCGCATTGCTCTTCAATTTCTTGGCGTAGCTTCAAAACATACTCTGCACTAACGTCTATGTTGTTCAACATGGTAGCAATCTCTGTACCAGTCTTTTGCACGCCAACACCACCCAAAAACAGCTTCGCTCCTAAGTTAGGCTCTCTCATTTTTTGCTGCAATATTTCTTGGTAGTCCTTGATCAGCAGCTCCATTGCAACTCTCAGCACTGCAAACACGGAACTAATGTTTAATGTTGAAATTGACCTCCTGCAGCAGCTCTGAAGCACGTAAAATGCGTCGTCCACCATAGAAGTTGTGAGATTATCGGCTACAGGCTCATCTATCTCAATAGCCTTCCGCACATTCACCACCATGAAGAACTCTTCAAGGATAACATATGAACCAATCAGCTCTTTCAACATCCTATTAAAACTCCCACTTCTGAATGCCTTGGTAGCTTTGGGACCAAGTTCCGGGTCAACAGACTCCAAGCCTCTGATCTTTGATACCATGAATTCAGTGTAATCCTCACCTAGTTGGATCAATGAAAGGATCTCCTCCATGTACATCTCGATTTCCCTTGGATCTGGACCCTCAGCGACTCCAACTGTAAGCAAATTGCTGCTCGGGGTTTTGATCTCAGAGGTGAGCCGAGAGAGATGCCGGTGATCCACGTACTTCTTCAGGATCTGGGTGCCCCTAGAATCGCACTCTTCCTGAAGCTCACAGATGGCGTAGACGATCCCATCCTCTCCACACAGGCTCCGTAGAACTTCGTCATTTTCCTGGACGGCGAGCACAATGTCTTTGAAGAGACTGGTGAGGCAGCCAATGAAATCAGGACGCTCAGACAGGCTGATGGCAGCAGCAGCCGCCTGCTCCGCGAGCTCTGCTAGGTGCTCAAACTCCAGGCGGGCACGGAGGGCGATGGCCTGAAGTTCTTCAAGTATGCGACGTATATCTGGAGGCCCTCATCCTGGAGGCCAAGAGGAGGGAAGGCCTGGACAACACGGAGCACGGCAGGGTGGTCACGCTGTTCGATGGCAGCGGCCAGTCGCTGGCGGGCAATGGACTCGACCTGCCGCTTGACGTCGAGGAGCTGTTGGCGCTGCTCGTCATTGCTGCTGTTGGGACTGCGGCTGAATCTGGCGTCGATCTGCAGGAATTCATGGACGGAGCGAGCGGCCGCTTCGAGATCGTCATCGGCGAGGGCGCGGCGGGCGGCCTCAAGGCAGCGGGACCGATCGAGTGTGGCATCGACGAGGGCGAGGGTGTCCCTGACGCGGGACTGGGCGAGGTCGAGGTCTCGGGCGTGTCGGCTGACACGATCAGCGAGTGCGGAGGTAGAGCGGGCGGAGGAGAGGAGGAGGGACGCGTCGGAGCGGGCGATGTCGAGGAGGTGGGAAGACCGAGGGCCGGTGAGGGCGAGGAGGTGGCGATCGAGGTCGGGACGCTGGGAAAGGAGGGATTCGAGGCGGGTGTCGAGGGCACGCTGGTAGGCGACGCACTCATGGAGAAGGCGAGTCATGGCGCCCACATCGGTCAGCGACCGCACCAGAGCCACGGCCTCCGCGGTTCCGAAGTCCACCGTCGTCGTCAAGGATTCCAACGAGACGTCGGCGGCGGTGGGAGTGACGGCGGAGGCGGAGGATTTGTCGTGGTCGGTGGACGCCACCGGAAGAGGAGAGGAGACGACCGCCATAGCAGCAAAATGGGTATGGATCTGGCTTTGCCTGGAGAGGAAGTCTTTCGTCTAATATTTCCTTAATGAGTCGGTTATGGTAATATCGCTGAACCAAACAATAAACTGAGATGGTATGCACACAATTAAAAAAAAAAAAAACCAAGAAATTCTTTGGATAAAAGAATTATTTTTAAAAAAATGAAAATTATTTCAACAGCATAATTATATTAAAAAATAGGATTTGATTAAAAAAATAAGGGAAAAAAATTAAAAAGGCACTCCCTTGTTTTCTTTATGGTAAAAAAAACAGCTCACTTATTCTATTTTTTTAATCCTAAAATATCTTTATTTTAATACTATTTTAGTAGCTTTGGTGAAAATTAATCTAAGCAATTGTGATCAATTGATGAAAATTGTAATAATTAGCAGTTTTAATCTAACTATTTCAATAATATTAATTAGTATTCAAATAATTTTAACTAAAATTATTTAGTAATTTTAGATATATGATAATAATTTTAACTAAAGCTAGTAAAGTTCTCAAACAAGAATAAAAAAACACCCTTTTGATCTTTGTAAAAAAAAACAAGCATAGAGAGGGATAAAAGATTATTTTTTAAAAAAAAATTAAGATAACTTTTTATATAATTGACAAAGAATATAGTTATTGAAATTTGATGACTAGACATTTTGTTATGCTACCATTTAACAGAAAATTAGTAGAAACTTAACATAACATCGGACCATATACGATTTCTAAAGTATATATGATATTTTAAAAAGATCAAAAAGCGTAGATGATTTACGGACGATTGAATATCATAAGTTTTTAAAATTCTCTAAATGTAATATACTCTGGGTAAGATTTGAATCTCATATTCTGGATAAGATTTGAACTCTCATTATCTAATGAATTCGTCTCACCTCTTATTATCGCACAATAGCTCCGGGAGCTTGATTTAAAGCTATAAATGAATCAAGTGTTTGTGAACAAACTTAGTGTTCTATTTAGTAAGAATTTATTTATATTCATTCAATATGTACAAGATCAATTAAATGAACAATCTTAAACAACTCGTTAAACTAAACAATAAAATTTGAACATATGTGTTCAACTCGTTAATATTTGTGAACAACGTTCATAAATATATTCGTGAACAATATTTCTCAATAAAACTCTTATCTTAAATAAATAAATAAAATTTCAAAATGAGCTTATAAGCTCAATAATAAAACTTAATAACTAACAAAACAAACTTAAAATGTAAAAATTTTAAGGAATCAAACAAATTTGAATTAAGAATTCGATAATATCTAAACGAATCAAGCTCAAGAGCCAAGCTTGAATCAAACTCAAGCTCATAAAAAAAAAAATCAAGCTAAGTTTGAATAATTATTTTAACGATTGAGTTTATTTTAATCTCGATTTAACTTGGCTCGATTATTTTATCAAATAAACTTGAACACTATAAACCTTAATTTGACTTACAGCCCGACCGCTTGATGAAATCAATTCTTAAACAAAAACTTGAAGTCCAAGCTCAAACATTGACAATAAAGTAACCTCTATATATTGCAATCAATTAAATAGAAAAATATCCAGTTAAGTTTCGATAACCTTTTGCTGTATTACAATGGTTTCCTATCAGATTTTAAGATCAATAACAGTATTACGTGATACAGGAAATAAGTCCACAAATTGATACTGTATTGAAATTCTCCTAAGAAAATAAATTGCTACTGTAGATTTGTTTCTGGTCAGCTCCCTTCCCGAAACTGAGTTGAAATCTTTCATGTCGTATACTTTGATAACAATGATAACTCAAATTGGTAGCTAATAATACTGATTTCTGAAATCATAAATATATGAATTGAAACTTTTGACAATCTCATAAACAACTTTGACAAACAAATTCCAAAACTTGTTGGAGGGAAGCATTTTTAGTCTCACAATTCAGCTGATCTGAGAAAAACAACCTTTAAAGTGTACAACAAAATTTGCAGGGTGAACTAGACAGCAACCTACCGCGAGAACAACTAGTTAAGCAATTTGCTAAACATTAAACTTATTCTTACAGTTCTAGAACTTGATAATTAAGAAAAGATATCTAAACTATAACTAGTTCGTAGATAGTTTTACGACAACAGATATTCCTGCTCAATCTCCGAATCCACATCACTTTTTCGAAAGAAGTTTGGAGTAGATCTGCCTGCAGTGAGGGTTTGTTCTCAGAATTGGTGCATAAGGACGAATGGCTTTAGTGAGTGCTGCGTGGCAAGGACCCTGCGTTAGAAATAGATTATTAGTCATGAGAAGAAGATTGTGACTGTTGAATCTGAGAGTATCTTTTCATAATGAAATTGCTAACTACCTCGGAATATTCAAGGGCTCGTTGGATGGGATAGTTAGCATAAGGGTGTTGCAGTAATTGGTCGAAGTGAGGGAAAGAAAGTAGTTCATTTATGAAAGTGGCCGGAAAATCTTTTCCAAAGTATGAGAAGCATCTTTCCACCACATTACTGCTGAACTTTTGGGTGGAAAGTTCGACATATCTCCCTTGAAATTCAGATGCCAAGATTGCAAGTGCAAAAGGTTTCTCCAATTCGAGCACTGCTTGGACAACATAGTTTCTGAAATAGAAGGGACAGTATAAATTTGATGATTCTGTATCAAATATAAAGCTTAGTTTACAACAATATCTGGAAAAAGAAAAATGTAATCAAAGGTAACTAGGGTAAAAATATAAGCAGTAAGTTCTAATGCAGGAGTGTAGGAACTAACCATAAGGGGTCTTCGCTTCGATGTAATAAAAAAATTTACTTCTGTTAAATACTACAGTCCCCTATTTCCTAATAGTTGGCCATTCAAATGTGCATGTTGATTGTCAATCTGGATCACTTGAGGAGTTCGACATAAAAACTCTAAATCACAGTTCATCATCTGGATTAGGGGAACTAAAAGCAAGGACAAGATAAATGCAACAGTGAGAAGAGAAAATAATCTAGTGTGATAATAAGAGAAACAAAATGTGACAAATGTCCAACCTGAAGGCCTACAAAATCTGACTAGCTAAAAAGTGGTGGTTCAGTAACTAGGAAATTGAGTTTCTACAAGATCAAGCACATGATAAACACAGTCAAACAAAGAATTCAAATGCAGGCAATCTATCATATAAACAAAACCTATCAGATTGCCATGTCAATTGGAGGATGAAGCGCAAAAAGAAATGCAGTCAAGGAAAGATCAATACTCAATCCTACAAGCATAGAACTTGCAGTTTACGAGTAAAATGTTTACCCGTATGGATCTTGGGCTAGTTCAAAGCCATTAGCAGCAACAACTGCAACTAACTTTTGCTGATATTCTCCAGTAAAATCATGTATACATTTTTGTAACACACAGCATCCATGTCGATGAGTAGCAATGTCAACACAATACATTGCAGCAGCTTCAAAAATGAACTGTAATATAGAAAGACACAATAAGTTGGTGAATCACGAAGAACTAGCTGGCTAAGTGAAGCTCACAAGACAATGATATCAAACATAGAAGCAGGAGGTACGCAACTCCTCTTGTTAGAAACATCAAATATAATGGGTACATTCTTCATGCATATACCAGTAGTTTTAATCCTCATGCATAGTCAAGATAAGTACTTTCTATGAGCAACAATGAGAAAATATGATACGATACATTCATCTTACAATAGATCTTAAGACTCATCTAAGGTAAAAGAAAGAGGGTAAGTGGTAGAGTTGTGTCATAGCCTATTGAATGCACACTAGCTCTATTCTTCCTAGGACAAGAAAATTGCTGTAGTTAAACCATAAAAGATATATGGTCACAAGACCTGGGTCACAACAAACCTTCAAATGGTGTTTGTGTCAATATTAAGAGATTCCAGTGCATGTTAAGTTCAATGATGTTAAAAGAAAATTTTAAAAATGATGTCAGAATGACCATATAAGTCCAGATTCATTTTAAGATGTATTGGCATTCAGTTGCATCTGTATGGAAAAATAATTCTAGTATGCTGACAGCCAAAACAGAGTACTATGAGTTCATTTTCTGGCATTCTAGGCTTTGCAGGGTGTGGCAGATGAATCTAATAGGAAAAAGGAATTGATGGAACTGTATTAAATCGGCTAGGCATCTAGAGTCCTTCAAGGTCATAGTTTCACAAATAATTCTAGTTAGCAATGGTATTAAAGATGATCCACATTTAACAAAAAAAAAAATCAAAGGTTCAAGGAATTGAGAAATGATGGATCCAAAAGAAATTACAAATTATCAATGAGGACCATCAAAAAGTATGACTATTAGGATAAAAAATCCAGGTAATGATCAAATCAAGTTGACTATCATTGAATATGAAACATTAATCTCATTCACAAAGAAAATGTTTTCCTCGACTAGTAAGTCAGTACCTTATTATCCTCAGATGTAAAAGTTTCCAAGCAACGTTGAAGAACATGGCTTCCATTCAAGTCCTTAACAAGATTTAGAAACCCAACTCTTAGGCCTGACGTAACCAATGAAATATGCCGCTTAGTTTTCACAGTTTCTATCAACTTCTGTACTGCCCTTGTACTGAGAAATACATCCAAATAGTTTCATGTAAAGTAAGATCACAAACTTTCAATGATTGGCAGAATAAGTTGATTTAAAATCACAGTTGTTAGCATGAACAATAAAGAGATATCTTTATGAGGATAGGAAATGAGAAAGTTACTACGCACCCATGAATATTTAGGGATATTTCAACAAGATTAGTAGGAATTTTGTTAAGCATGAGTAGGATCTTCATCAGTTGTTCTTCATTGCATTTTTCCAGCAATTTCTGCATGAGATAATTTCCAAAAGGATCGACCATGAGCTCCACTGTGTGACCGATAACCCCATTAAAAATCGTATCAGCCTGATCCTTCCCTTCATCAAGCATCTGCTGCAAGTACCGGCAACCATGCTGGTCCTTTGCAAGGGAATATATGTGTCCTTTGACACCCATCAGACTTTCATGTTTGAGAAAAAGACTTGGACGCTTTACAGAGGTTCCGTGAGCATTCCTTTGGTTCCTTGTGCAATGAAGCCTCGTTCCCCGTGCAGAACCTGCGTCAGGCATGTTCCTTACCGTTCTCACTGGCTGTTGCCCAACATTCGCGGAGTTATTAGGTAATTTTAGGGCATCCGATGCATTTATGCCCCAGCAAGGAGCTATTGTAGTCATCTCTGATTGTAATAACGCATCAGAGATTGGATATGGTTCATTAAGAAAGGAAGTAAAATCTCCAGAAGTGTTCCGCCAATTGCAAGGATCCGCCAATGGAAGTCGACCGGTGCCCAATTCTGCAGCTCCATAAGAGGACTTCCTGAGCAAGGAATCTACCAAGTTCGCAGCTCCAGGAAAATGCTGCTGCAATTGAGGTGGAGACGGGTTCCCGTTCCAATTAATCAAAGAATCTCGTCCAAAAGGGTTGAAGAACGCCTCGCGTCCGCGATCGACAAGACGATTATGGTCGAATCCAATCGGGCGGTTGTGAATCGCCGATGCCGGAGGACAAACCGGTTCTTTCCGATCATCGCCGAGGCGCACATTGAGAAGTTTCTCGACCAAAAGGGCATCCTCCACCGTCACGCTGGAGTCCGCTGAGTTACAGACCAGGGAGGGACTTTCCGGTCCCGACCCTAGCGACGAAGACGACCGATCGGAGCACGAACCCCCCTCGTACCGCGGCGACACGCCGCTATTGCAGAGTCCGTTAAGAATCTCGTCACAGATACGGGAATCTTCCGCGTCTCCGCCATAGTACGCGTCGAGATGACGGATACGGGGAATCTCCTCCAACAACTTCTCAATATCCTGCTCCTCAGGATCCCAGGCCATCGCCGCGTCTTCCACCGCCCAAGAATTCACAAGAATCGACGAACAAAACTACGCAAGAGGAGGAAGACGATTGTCGATTGCGAGAGCATTCGCAGAGGGAACAATCTCGGACGAGCCGAACTTGAAGAGGAAGCGAAAGACGACGAAAGCAGAAGAGGAGGAAGAGTGGAGCGCCAGACCTCAGCGAACGGAAGGGGTTTACACGGGCTTTATATACAGATCGAGGAAGAACAGTGAAACACCACACAGCGAAAGCGACGAGTGGAAGCGCGACACGCCACTCTGGGTCTCGCTCTGTTTTATGATATATAGTCTGTTTTTTTTGTCAGAGAAAAGAACGCCGATACGAATGTGTTCGCTGCTGAAATATCTCCTACCGATAAACCCCCGTTTCCGTACCAGATCATTAAAAAAAAAATAACTCCTTTTTAAATTTTACAAAAAAATTTAATGATGTTATAGATTAGGTCAAGATCCGAGATATTTGGGATAAGAATTTGATCAGGCCTTCAGACTCGATTCTTAGTTCTGCATTTAGACTGCTTTTAATGGTAAAAAAAAAAACATCTATTGGTGATTGGGTTATGATATTATTTTGATCAATATAAAACAAAATATTTAACAATCTTAAACTTACTATCCATTATTAATCAATTATTGATGATGAAAAATAAATTATTTTAATTTTTAATTGAATTAAAAAATCATATTTTATAAGTTTGTTTTATTTTATTTTTATTAAAAAAAAATTAATTGATTCCGTTAATTTAGAAAAAAATAATTTATTCAATTTCATGATTCAATTGATTTGATTATTAACTGATTCATTATTCTCCATCCCCACAATTGTATTGATTCTCGCCTCCGGGATGCGATGGTTAGATCCTCCAATGATTAATTAAGGAATCTAAAGTTCGAATTTCAACTACGACGGATTGTAGGAAATTTTTTCTCCAATGAGAAACGAGCCTTAAAATATTGATCATTTAGATGGACCTCCATTAGCGCTTCTCGATTTACTTTGGTGGTGAAAAATTTTCATGATACCGAATCGATCATTTCAGATCCGACGTTACCCGACTTGATTAATCATTCTTGTATTGATTCTCGGCTCGGAGTAAGTAGACTAGGAAAATGCTCAAGTAGTTTCAATGATAAGGATGACAATAGTTTGGAGGTAGAGATTGAGGCATCGAATGGCTTTTGTGAAAACCAGCTCATGAATAAGGATAACAAACTGAATGAATGAATGAATGGATTCAGTAGGAATCTCAATGAATTAGTGTCGATATATCATAAAGATTTCATCTTTATGAAATCAATAGGATGAAAAAATATTTCTTATACCATCTTGCATATGTGAGAGAAAAAAAATCAAGCAAGAATTCATTTTTCTTTTCAAAATGTATGTTTAAACAAAGAGATTTTATTTTTGCTCATTCTACATAATCATAATAATAAATTTGGAGAGCATAAAAAGGTAAACACCAAAACTTCCCCTGCATTAGTTACTTAATCACATCATAAACGGAATGATATTGCAAAATTTTAAATTCAAAACGAAAACCATCGAAGCCAATGAACAAGGCTGCTCCAAAATGGATACTACCTCACCTGATGTGCATGGAATTTGAAACAGAGAAGGAAGAAAGAGTGGAACCCTGTAAATAAGTTAGATGAATGCCAACCAAGGATGAACTAATATACCATATCAGTGTCATCCTGTACAATCGCCCTGTTGTTTCTACAAGAATACACTATCCGATTTCTAAAATATTCTGCGCCCTTTGACCAATTGTGTTCCGCATTACTCATCAAATCACCAGAAAGAAATTTTCCAGTATCTTGTGTTTCATCATGAGTCAGTCAGCTCTTCACATCAGGCAACAGAATCATAATGCCAGACTGCAGGGGCCGAAGTTAACCAGTGAGATAAGTTTGATACAGTCAACGCAGATGGATTAACTTTTGTGATTCACGATATGTCAGCTTCATCTTTCTTATCACTATCAAGTGTTTCACCGTCCGCATCTCCATTAACAATAGGCAAATTAGCGTTGTTAGAATGGTTCTCAGAGGTTGGTTCCTGAGGCCCAGTATACATATCAGTGTCCTCAGAATGGCTCTTGGAGATTGGATCCTGAAGTCCATTTTCATCTTCATTTTCATTGTCCTGTGTTTCCTGGTGAGGCGTGTAGTGGCTCATCAGCTGCGCCTGTTACTCAAGAAAAGAGGTCAAATACTTGACTAATAGTATGAGAGAAAAGAACAAAAAGTTCAAGTTACACACTGATTTGCAATCATACCTGGTAAAGCTGATGCATCCTAAAGTTAACTAAGCTATCCATCTCCTGGGTATCGCCAATGAAGTGAATTGTACCTCTTTCTCCAACTAGACGATCAGTAAAGGGACTGGTCTCGTCAAGATTTAGAGCCAACTTATCAGGCCTCTGAAGTAGAAGTTGAAAAGTTGGCTGCAATTCATAGCATTGTTCAAAGAGAGAGCGCCGGCAGAAAATATACATCCCCAAACGTGCACGTGACATTGCAACAACCAATCTCCTAACATCACGTAGATGGCCAACAAATCGAGAGCGTACAAGAGACAATAAAATAAAATCATTTTGTTGACCCTGGAATTTGTCAACTGTCATCACCTGCTAGGCAAAAAAATACTAGTTGATTTGGATAATATTATAGGATATTCTTAGAAAACTTAGACAGTGAAGACTGAAAATTGACAAACTTGCCTTGCTCGGTGCTCCAATTCCAGATGTCATGCATCTCCTATTGATAACATCCCGAATCAGAAGCTTTTGACCATTGTATGTTGTCAAAATAGAAATTTTGCTGGCCGGGTATCCAAGAAGTCGCATGTATATATAAACACTTACAATATACTCAGCCTCACCTTCATTCTGATAAAACCATGGAGAAGGAGCAGTTTCACCTTTCCCATGGTAATCAGGGACATCTATTAGTTGATATTCAAAAGAGAATCCAGCATTAGCTTTGTGAAACATAACTTCCTCATGTACATAGGGAAGATCACCAAGATTTCTGTATCTCCAATTATAAAGTTTGGCTATACTTGGACGAGCTCTACCTTGGGCATTAAGCTCAATGTAAGGAACACCTAGACGAACAAACCTAGTGAATAAACTTTGATCCATGTGACTATACTTTTGAAAGGCCATATTTTTTACAACAGGAGGTAGTTGGTGATGATCACCAATCAAAATGCAGCGTTTTAGCCGAGCATATCCATCTTCCTGGCGTTGAAGCAACATTGGAATAAAGGTCTCTATCTCGAGTATTTGTGCACTTTCTTCCATCAACAAGTTGTCATACTTAAAGCCCAACTGAAGGAAGTCCTTCCTCTTCAATGCTGCATGAGTACAGGTCATAGCTACAATCTTAGCTTGCTTAGTCATCAGATAATTTGCTCGATCAGCTGTTGATTTGAGCAACTCGAAGGCCCTGCACTCTTCAAGCTCCTGGAACATGGTAGATAGATGACGGAAGCAACCCTTAGCGGCCCTCATGTCTTTCCCGAATGATTCACCTGTGAAAACAGGCTGGGGACTATTGGAGAAGAATTCTGTAAATGGAAAGCGGTCTTTCACAAAAGATGGCTTATCTTGATTCTGAGAACAAGAAGCTAAAAACTGCTCCCAGCGCGAATAAACATGAAGCAACCAGAAATATCCAGCAGTTTCACAAGTGTACCCTACATCTTCAGGAAGCTTAAGGGATCTTGCAAGTCTCTCTACTTCACTTAGAAGCTCTAGCCGTCGCACAAGCATAGCATTGACACGACCTTGACGACTAAAATCCAAATCTGTTGCTAACTCTTGTTCACCTTGACCCAAACGAAGAAGATACCTGGCAGGTACATCTCTCTGACAATAACACCATGGTTAGTTCAGAACATTTTTTCAAAATAATAATAAAAAAACATAACACTAAGCATTTATATCAGCAATAAAGAAAGGGAATGCTAGTAGATTGAGGGAATAAGCCCTTATAAATTAATATTCTTTAAGTGTATAAGGATTAATAATTAATAATGTAAAGGATTTAATCCCACATCAGTATTTTAGATATAGGTTTTAATGTTTAGAGGCCTATATGTGATGGTTATCCCATAACCGTATACAATACAATATTTATTGTTCCCCCAATTCTATATGACATCAGAACCTGACCTTTCAGGGTTAGAGTAAGCTTACAAGCCTGGTCACATTTGTTATTGATTTTGTGCTAAGGTGCAGGTACCAAATATCAAGGAACTATCTATACATAAGTTAGAAAGCTCTAGATTGGTAGGTTTGGGTTTGACCAAAGTACCGATGAGGATTAGATATCTTAATGAACCATCATAAGTTGTGTGCTTCATTAATTACATAAGTTTTGTTTTATCTATGTATATATCAGTCATGGCCAATCCCAAACCCGAATAAAGGAGGAGGGTTGCGTTAGGTTGCCAGCCAGCGTTAAACTATAACAAATTTCAATGAATGAATCCATTAAACTATTGTATTAATATTAAAATGTTCTCGTAAGGAACGCGTTGCAGGGTCCGACTATAACGTCTCGGCAAAAATCACTATATCTCCGTGAAAACTCGGGTGTAATACTAAATATGCAAGAGTTCTCAAAATAAATATTAAAAGAAAACTAATAGTCTAAGATTTGGATGATGAAACATAGGAACCAAGGTAGTAGATGCGATGATTAGGAGAAGAATTAGTATTTTGTGCGTACAAGAAACAAAATGGATAGGCGAAAAAGCAAAGATGATAGAGAACTCAGGTTTTAAGTTATGGTATGAAAGAATAAAACAAGAAATGGAGTGAATATTATTGTAGATAATTCGTTAAAGAATGAAATTGCAGTAGTTAGAAAAGGGGATAAAATTATAGCTCTCAAGATAATAGTGGCGAAAAAAACTATAAACGTAATTAGCATATATACACCTCAAGTAGGATTAGATGAAGCTATCAAATCAAGGTTTTGGGACAACCTAGATGAAGTATTATAAAACATTCCGCCAAATGAAATGATTTTTATAGGAGGCGATCTAAATGGATATGTTGGAGTAAAAAATGAAGAATATGAGAGGGTACATAAGATTATGAATTTAGAACAAGAAATGAAGAAGGAAAAACTATAATGAATTTTGCGATAATATATGATCTTATATTAGCTAATACATATTTTAAGAAAAGAGAAGAACATTTAGTCACATTTAAAAATGGGAATAATAAATCGCAAATTGACTTTATTATGGTTAGAAAGAGGGATAGAAAAATTTGTAAAGATTGTAAGGTCATCTTCAAAGCTTAACTACCCAACATAGGTTAGTAGTGTTGGATATACGCCTATAGTATCAATAGAAAAAAATATATATACGACTCCTAGAATTAAATGGTGGAAGTTAAAGGATGGGAAGCAAAACATATTTAAGGAGAAAATAAGAGTATAAGCATTAGGAAAAATATATGATGACCCTAAAACCCTACGACATGGATAAGATGGTATCAAAGTTGAAAATAATAGCTAAAAGTATACTCAGTGAGTTAAAGGGACATGCACCACCAAGTAAGAAATCAGTGGTCGAATGAGAAAGTAAAGGAGAAAGTAAAGAAAAAACGAACCGCTAAATTATATATTTATAAGAACGAGGAAAACTTTAAAAAATATACATTAGCCAATAAAGAGGCTAAGAAAGTAATAAATGAAGCAAAGAATGAAACTTTTGAACGATTATATCAAAAATTGGATACAAAAGAAGGGGAAAGAGACATTTATAG
>JBBUKS010000042.1:4693468-4731788 GCA_038050645.1 Hedychium gardnerianum
TTGTTTGTTTAATTGATCTTGTGTATATTGAACGAACATAAACAAGCTCTTATCAAGCCGAACACCAAGCTTGTTCATGAACGTTTGGTTCATTTACAACCTTACCTGCACCAACACCGTCTAGGAACGTCGACGCGTGACTCACCGGTGTACTAGCATTGAGGTTGACTATCGTCACCTATCTCCAGGCAATCAGAAGAGTTTTTAGGAAAAGTGTTCGTACCTCCACCTGAGAAAAATTAAGAGGGAACGTTAGAATGATGGCCAGGGAGTTCCTCAGCGTAGTCACTCCGACGCTCAAGTCAGATAAGGGGTAGGAAGGAGATGAATAGTAGATAGGTTTGTAGAAGTGTATGTGGGCGTATTTTAACCTACTAGAGCAGGTGACCTTTTATAAGTTTGAGAGACCCCCTCCTCTATGTCCTTCCCCTTCCCTATTTAATAGGGGTGTTTTCTTATTTTCATGGCTATTTACTCGGAATAATGAGACAACATTCCACACGTTTTCTAGGAATAACGTCGGTAACACCCACGTTCTCAAAGGGATAACGTCTTATCAGCTTCGGGAGGTACGGGAGGTAATTATGGTTACCTTGTCAAATAGCCAAGATTCCGGGAGCCGAGGAGACTATTGAAGTCGTGAGTAGGGGAGCCTATTGTAACCGACTGTTGTAGTCGGGAGACGAGGAGCCTGTTGTAGCCGGGAGACTGTTGTAGCCGGGAGCCGAGGAGCCTATTGTAGTCGGAAGGCTGTTGTAGCCGGGAGACGAGGAACTTGTTGTAGCCGGGAGGTTGTTGTCTTTAGACTGTCGTCTCTTCTCCTAAATTGACTCACGCGCTACGTGGCCCCCCTCGATCACCCCCGTATCAACGAGCATAGCCCTCCTCTTGATCACCTTTTACATCATTGTATTCGGCAAAAAAAAAGGTGAAATTCGTCATCCTGATGCCCTCTGACTGCCACACACCATTAAAAAGGAATAAATCAGGAACTGAAGTGGGCCCCATGTGGAAAGGTATATCCATGATTTTTATCAGGATTTGATTCTTGTTTGAATTCAATAAACCTTTCAGGTGGTCATCAACTCGGCTACACCATTGTGATTAGAGAAAGCGAGTGTATGAAGTGCCCATGATTTCTCAAAGTTCAATGATCTTTTTTTCTCCAACGTCTTCTCTTCTTTACTTTGAGCATAAACTTATATAAGGACCAATCACTTGAAACTCCATTATATCGTACGTTGCCATGGTTGATTATGATAGAATAAGTTTAGTAAGTCTTCGAAGGTAAAAGATCTCTTATTTTGAGATTATCAAAGATCAAATTTCCATCATCCCCATTTGTATTTGTTGCAATTCCCACAATAGAAGGCAACATTGAGCAACACATCCGCTACTTACTTAGCCAATAAAGTTAGTCTAACGTCACTCAACGTATAACAAAAGATAATCTAGTATACGAAGCTTGAGTCAATCTAAAATTTTAGAGAAAGATTTATTATACATAATTTTATTATGTATTATAAAAAATTATTTTCATAATTTAAACTCATAAATAATAAATCACATAATAATAATTTTATTATTACATTAAAATCTCTTTCTCACTCAATATATAACATGATACGGTTGGTATCTAGTTGACTCCAAGTCAATAGGATATATCTATGTGGCTCCATCTTGAATTGTCGGGTCAGTCCGAGTTAACTTGAGTTGGTCCGACCTATCAATTTGAGTTGGTCTAACTTCTTGATATGCCGCCCACCCATCCTGTCGACTTGCTGAGCCGACCCGAGTAGAGCTGATCCGACTTTCCGCCAAGCTAGTCTGACTTCCTAACCTTTTGGCATGCGAAAAGACGTGATAATTATCATAATATATGAAAAAAAACACGACAATTATAATGGCACCCTTTAAAAAAAATGCATCCCTTGAATTTCTTTTTATGAGATATATCCCATAAACTTCTCTCTCCTTAAGTTTCTCTCCCAGGCTTCTCTCCCTTATATAAGATAAAAGGTCACCACGTCATGCAATTAGATTTCTACCGCCGCATCACAACAGTAATAAATAAATCTTAATTAACTACTATTTCAAAACCTCGCATTAAAAAAAGTCTAAAACAGACATATCCACAAACAAACGATCAGAATGTTTCTGGCACAAGCCGGTGATGCTAAATTTCTCTTCTAAATCAAACCACTTGTCTCCTGCCTTCATGCTGTCTACAGTATCTATCCATGGCCCCTCTCCCCTGTCTCCTCTCCAAAACTGATCCACTTCGCCATTAATGGACCACAGCATCATAACTAATCTGATTATGATCTACAGTGAGTTATGTAGTACTGTTGTTGATTTTTAAAATTCAGCACATATTATTCTTTGAAATCCAAAATATCATTATAATATTGTTTTTTTTTAATATAGCACATCAGTGATTGATGGGGGAGATAAAATAAAATCTATCAATTGCTATGTAAATTTACTATCCTCGACCCTAAATCCTTGAGCAGAGTAAAATTTTCAGGATATGTATTAAGGAAACCTGAGTGAAATCATACGTTTGTGTGTATATATAGAAGAGGAACCATAGATTTTTTTTTTGTATTGTGTTGCAGTTAACAATGGAATCTCATGGCGCCTTTCTTTTTCCCACCTTACTTTTCTTCTTCCTCGCCGGCTGCCGGACGCCGGCCGCCGGGGTCGGGAACTCGACGGAGTTCATCCGCGAGGCCTGCGCGGGCACCTTGTACCCGCAGCTCTGCTTCAGTTCCCTGGCCGGCTACGCCGCGGTGGTCCAGAAGAGCGACGTCCGGCTCTCGCAGGTGGCGACGAACGTCACCCTCGCCCGGGTGCGCTCCGTCTCGGCGAACGTCTCGGCGACGCTGGCGGGCGCCGGGGCAGCGGCAGGGCTGCGGCTGAGCGCGGTGCTGCGCGACTGCTCCGACGTGCTGAGCGACGCGGCGGAGCGGGCGGCGCAGGCGGCGGAGGCGCTGCGAGCGGTGGAGAGCGCGACGGGGCCGGCGCTGGCGTGGCAGGTGTCCAACGCGATGACGTGGATGAGCGCGGCGCTGACGGACGAGGACACGTGCGCGGACGGGCTGGCGATGCTGGTGGCCCCGACGCCGGCAGGCGGCGGCTCTGCCGGCGAGGTGTACCGCCGGGTGAGGGAGGTCGAGAAGCACACCAGCATCTCCCTGGCCCTCATCCACAAGCTCGGTTTCTGATCGACCACCGTCCATTACTCTCCTCTGCAAACACACGGATCAATGATAATCAAACTCCATCTCTCTTAATTCTCTGTTAATCACTTAATCTTCATCCTTAATGATGATTAGTACGATTCTGTGTCGTTATTAGTACATGAATATATGGATTATTTAGACAAATCCGGCAATTTCAGCCGTTTTTATATCGTGATGCATCCCTAATCCAGATCCACTGGTCTAATAATTAAGATTATAAAATTATATAAAAAAATTAAGCTAAATTCGACTAGTAAGCCATTTCAAACATGGTCCTACGTTGAACTAGACAGATCCAAACTAGTCGAAGTTCGCAAGGCAGCGTCGCACCGAGACTTGATCCGCTGAATATGCATGGCCGGACTCGGCTAGACCAAACAACTCACATGTAAGACGGTAAACAAGTCAAGTCGAACTAAATTTTGTGATGTTTAAACTTATATGATAAGATAATTAAGTCAAATCAAATCGAGTCTAATAAATCAAGATTTTGAAATGATTATTCAAGTATGATTTGATTTTTTTTTTTTATAAACTTGAGTTTGATTCAAATTTAGTTTGAATTTGATTCGTTTATATGTGGTAAGTCACCATCCTAAGACCCACTGCACTATACCATCCTAAGACCCACTACGCTATGCCCTTGGGGCTTATTTATATGTTATTCAAACTCTCAATTTAAATTTATTTGAAATTTTTATATTTTTAAACTTGTTCGATTAGTTATTGAGACAAAAGCTTGTTTGTTTATTTTTTAAAAAAATATTTATTTGACTAGAATTTTATTGATGAATATAATTTATAAATTTTATTTGATCTCTATTTTATATATATATATATAATTCAGGTATTTGATTCTTAAGATTCGATTAATCCTAAAGATAATCGATCGAATTCATCAAAGTTTTTTATCGACAATCAAAATAAATCAAAAATGTACAAATGGATCCTAACAAATGATCTAATAAAATAAATTTTCAAATTCAAATGTAATGTGTCTTGAATAAAGCTTGAATCCTCATTGTCTAGAAAGTTCGTCCCACTTTTACCATTACATCAAAATTCTGAGAGCATTCGATCTCTATTGAACATTAATAATCTATATTCAAATTTATTGATTTAATAGACTATTGAATAGATATAACTAAGTTCAGATCAAATCGTACACGATTCAATTACAGCCTACTTCTATGGACGTTGACTAGTTTCTTCACCTCTCTAAGATGGTCTTTCATTATTTAAAAGAAAAATAAATCATGAATAACTATTAACTTTTAAATAATAATCATTGACGTTGACCGGCTTCTTGTATATACTACAGGATAAAATCAGAAGCTTGACGTCTCTGCTAATTATATAACTTGATAACTCCAATTGCCTGATGGAAACATGAAGGAGGCATTTTAATTTGAGACCACAGGAAGGAGGCATCGACTGTGAGACGTCGTATCTAAATTATCCAACTTGCAAATTCGGCATCGTCATCGTGAATAATTAAGCAGCCAAAGAAGTTGACTGGACAGGGAAGTTTCAGTTCCACGCACAAAGAATCCAGTTCACGTAACAGAATCCTTCTAAAATTCCGGAATTTGAACGATAGATTTTTAGGAGGTCAATTCGTGTGAAAAGTATATGTCGGCCGCCAAGGGAGGCAGAATTTTGCTTGACGGAACTGAGATTTCAACATCTAGTTACGGGTCTTCTCGAAATCCTTTCCAGATTTTCAGTTATGTAGAGATTTAAGTTAGACTTTTGGTTCCAAGGGCAGTTGGAGTCCTATGGATTTCAGAATCAATTTCGAGTTCTCGTCCCGATAGCTGCTTGCTACTTTTCTTACGAGTCTAGTTCCTGCCAACGTGATAAATCAGAGAAGAGTCTATTATATATAACTTTATCCTACACTATTTTCGAGACTTAAACCAAGTCACACATCAGCAACTTTGTAGATCGATAAAAGTTGCCCGTTTATTTCATACAAATCCAGATAAACACAAATCAAAGAGAAAACAACTACCTTCGCCAGGGGAAAGGAAAGGAAACATTGTAAATAATTATAATGACAATGACTAGCATTTTCACGAGGCAAACACTACAATGTACAATTTGACTGTTTTATTCAAACTGTTCGCTTAACTTTGAAGTTCAAAGAACTGAAACTCACCCAAATGCTTCCCACAACTCACATGGCCTTCAGAAAAAAATTACAGAACCACATGAGCGGATACTGCATAAGCAAGAAAGAATTAAAGCTTACTTACCTGTCAGGCATATCTTGTTTATCTCGATTCCCGCCGTATCCCAACAGGACGAGCTTATACATAAAAATAAAAGGATATACAACTTCTAACCCAGATGACTTCTTTGCTGCGATTCCATCTTATTGCGGTGGTACGACATAGATGCTGTGGTCCAAGTCATACAGCTTGGAGCAGATTAGAATGCAATGATTATGTTCTTAGCTGCCCCGGAACATTCCATGATGGTCCTGAAGGATGTTGCATGATCTCAGGCTGAGGGGAAGATTCGCGTGATTCTTCAGATATCTGTATTTCCTACATTCAGCATCCCCATTAATATTCACTAAAAGTTGTGGTTAAACCAAAATTGTAAAAGAAACAAATGTTATATGTGAGACAGAAAATTGAGAAAACATGCAACAATACTTGACAAGCAGCATATACCTGTGACATAGCGGAGCTAGACAAATTAGGAGATTGTAGCTGTGATCTAGAATGCAACCGATGCCTATGTTGCATTTGCTCAAATTTTTGCAGCTTCGATTGGAAGTCAATTGCAGTATATTGAGTTCTGCTGTCCTCTGTTACTTGTAGAATCTGGGAATATGGATTTTCTGATGATGTGCGCTTTAGTTGTTCGACACCAAGAGTGTACGATGGTACAGTTTTTAGACGGGTCCTCAGGATCTTGAATGCTGCACTTTGCTGCATGCCCAATAACATAGTTTAACATGAATAATGGGTTTTAAGAGTCCTAATAGCCAAATTATCCATTATGAACATTATGTACTATACTACTGTTGAAGTATATAAAAACTAAACCAAAAAAGAATAATGTAACGAAAAGAGAACCCAGACCGAAGCTAAATTTCCTCTAAGAAATGAGTTTATCATTTAAGGTTCTGAAGGTGGGCATTCAAATGTTTTCTAGTTAAGAGCATAGTTCAACAGAGTTAAATGGAGGTCCATTTGTTTCTGTGTATCTGAGTCCGTATGTTCCTTCAGTTGGTTTTCAAGCAAAAACAGATTGGACAGCTTAAAGTTCAAGTGTTATGGTATAATTGAACATAGCTGGAGCATTAATGATAAAACTAAGTTAACTTCCATTAGTTGAAAGCCCAATATACAAAAAGTCAACTGTCTGATAACGAACATGTTTTCCTAATATACAGTCAATGCAGCTCCCAAACCTAAAGATCTCAAAAATTAAACTAGATGAATGATAGAACCCTTGGACTTCATTCCTCAGCGAGAATGGTTCTCCAACTTGGTAAAAAAAAGATTATTCTGAAGTACGAATAACATAAATAATATATATGAATGTCCTATGGTCAAGTCCATGTCTCACAGATCACTTCAATTTTGCTGCCTTATCACTGGCTTATCTCACTTCTAAGACCAAAAGTCTGTATCCTAGATCTCTCTTTTGCAAAACGTAGTTGGAGCAGTGTCCAAAAAACTCATTGAGGATCTTGGCTAGCATAGATTACTGATGACTTGACTTAGGATGTTATGTTCTCTGTCAATCTTAGTGCTTGCTCAATGATACAAAAATACCCTATATGATATATAGATTAGCAAACATACCTGAGGCAACAACATTAAAAGACCATACAGAGTCTTCAATAGCCATGTATGTTTTCCTGGTTCGAGAAGCTGCAAAATGCAAATGCATGAGCCACACCAGAAGAAACAATACCTAATAGAAATCAAAACTTCAGAGCAAATCAAAACTCAAAAGAAGTGAGGTTGCTCTAGAAAAGAGCAGCTACAAATGAGAAAGTACCTGCAATCTGATGTAAGCAAAAATTGGGGTCTCCAGCAAACGGATTAGCTTGTCCAGTTGAACCAAAAACTTTGCATTTATGTCTTCTTCACACAGTGACTGAATCACAGAACTGGCATGATTGTATGCCTAACATGGAAAACATACAAAGTCAGAATGTCTCTGTAACATTTCGAGCAAAAGATATGAATGATAGTAGCTGTACCTGAGCTAGTAGGCACAAACTAATTGTTGCCATAGGCGAATGGCACCAAGAAGAATACAATGAGATGAATAGGTCCTTGCCTGAAGAATTCACCAATGATTGCTTCACGAGGGCTCGTAAGTCCGCCAATTCCGATGAAGTTAGTAAAATTAAGTTCAACGCCTAAACAAAGATGAATCAACACAAATCACTTTTTTTAGCTGGAAATTTTCAAATAATGCTTTAAGACCAGGTTCATCTCATATATACTTGAACCATAATGGATGCAAAGCCTAAGTCAGTTTCATGCTCTAGATTCAAAGAAAATTGGCGGTAAACCCGTTCTGCATCCAATAGAACACAAAGTCTTCGTACAATCAAAGCCCCACGCCTGCAATCAAAACATAGAGTTTATGCTGAATAAAAGGTACACCAATAAATTATTTGCTTCTATTATAAATCATAAGAAGAAAGAAAATAGCCTCAGTGTAATGAATGCTAAGTAAAACTTACAAAAAAAAAGTTTGCCATACCTTTCAAGAAGGGGACGGTCTCTTTGAAACTTGCGAACTAGAAGTTCAATCAAACGGCAAAAATGTTGAGGATCTTCTGCTATGCAAGCATGAACTTCAAGTACCAAAAGTACAACCTTCCATCAAGCATACATGACAAATTTCATTAGAAAAGAATCAAGTGGCAGCTATAGTGCTTACTGTGTAAAAGCAAACAGTTATGAAGCATGTAAACAAGATAGGGTAAGGACTCCATGAACCAACTGGCCAATTCCTGAGACAATGCAATTTACCAACATAATGGTTTATTAAATACAAGCATCAAATATCATGGGAAAGAAGAATACTTCTCAGCCCAGAAAGGACACACTTTAACTCAACTCATAGCATGAACAACAAAGGAAAAATGGTCACAAACAAAAAAAGGAGTATAAAGGTTCTGCAAATATTTCAAGAGATCTTATTTCCTCCCAAACATATAAGCAAAAATTGCTCTTGTTCATTAACAGAAGTTTAGAAAAAAGTGACTGGTATGATTGACATCACAAGAAATCACTAGGTATAGCACCAATTTAAGTCAACTTTCTTTTCTGTAATTCTCAGCATGATTCTAAAAGTACATGTTCGCAAACAATATGCACATCCCTACAAACTTATTCAGGTCTTCATGAAATTGACACGAAACACTCGCCAAATGAAACAGCAATGCTCAACAGATTCTAGATTTTTATCCTTAGTCCTCCAAATCAATCAACTCATAATATTGGAAAGATTTAACTTCATGTGCCTTCTGTGTATTCCAGAATTTGACAAACAAAGAAACCAAAGTAGTTCACTTGATACTTTATCAAGCAAGCAATGTGAGAAAATGCAAGTTGACAACAAAGATGATTAACTTTGAAAGTTGTTCTTATTAAGACGTGGTCTGGCCATAATAATGAGATAGCATGACAATCCACCTTGCATTGACGATGAAAGGAATGTCCAAATGCAGAGAGCTATCCTGCCTACCTATGCATGTAATAACACTGATTTATTGATGTGGCCTCCTAAACTAAATGGAAAAGACTGGGTACTTCTGGTGGCTCTTATTGGCTACAGTGCCCTACCAAACTAACAATTCATATTTGACTGAATAGTTGCTGCTACTTATAATGATTGACAATCATTGATCTTTTAGATCTATGAATACAGTTTAAAGTAGACACACTAGAAAGACAATTACTGAATGATGTAGAAACCAGCAGTTCTTGGATTATAGATTATGTTATCCAAAGTACTGATTTTGCCTAGCATGTCTGTGATGATTTCTAAGTCGATCAAGCGCAAAGCAGCCAGGTACTTGTGCAATATACTAAAGCAAACAGCACATCAAATTTAACACAACTAATTTTCATGTAACAGGTGATAGACAATGGATCAATTGATAAGAAATAGATGATACAAAAATGTTTGTCAAAATGCCACTTCCCACTTTACTTGTACAATATATTAAAGAAAACAGCACATCAAATTTAACACAACTAATTTTCATGTAACAGGTGATAGACAATAGATCAATTGATAAGAAAAAGATGATACAAAAATGTTTGTCAAAATGCCACTTCCCACTTGTAGTATAAGTGTAGTATCTGAGCAAGCTCATCTCTGCGAGTTTGTTTCTAATTAATAAGAAGGCATCCTTTGATCGTTTTTTGCATGGCCAGGTCTGGAGCACATATACATGATTAACACTAGGGCTTGGAAAAAACAAAGAATATCTACATTCCAAGCATAGTTGTAGTGATATATTACAAAAAAGAACCTGGTTTCTGTACAAATGTAATTCATGCTAGAGAATTTCATCAATGATAACATTAACATAAGAGAATCTTCAAGAATTACCCTGTTTGAAGAATCTGAAAGAGCATTCATAAGAGAGTCGAAGGTGCAATTCAAGTATGAAATAACCTGTCCAAGAAAAATGAATGAACATACTCCCACAATACTAGAGCTGTTATACATCTTGCAGAATGCAGTCACAATTATAAACACAAATAACAGTAGTGAGAGAGAACAATACAATGAGTCAATGACTGGGAAAAATGATACAGACACAAGATGATACAAACTTTTAACATATTTTCTTATATAATTGGCCGCATGAAGAAATGCATTAACACTTATTAAATAGAAGACTTGATTTGCAATACATCTGCAAAAGTGATTTTCTGACTGCAAATAATCCACAACATAGAATTCGATTTTTTATGTCTAATGTTCATGGATTCACACATGTGATCTGATTGAGAACACTAGTGGAAGAAAGTTTAACAAATGTCTTCAATTATAAACAATTGACCACAGCAATACAAACTTCAGAAAAATGATAAAGTATAGTATAGTTGGTCTACATTCATAATAAAATTAAGCATGGGAGATGGTAGATAGACTATGTTCACAGAAACCATATAATATTAGCAGATGCATGTTTTGATCAAAGTATAATTAGGGTCAGAATATTAAAAAAAATAGCCCTAGTTTGTCCCATTTTAGCAAATTTGAACGTTGGATAACCTCAAAATAAAGAAGAGGGGAGAAGGGGAAAGGAAGGAAATTGAGATGGTGTAAAGATATACCACGTAAGCACCAAGGCACTAAAGACAGAAAAGGATGCAGGCGATGGAAAGGATTAGCCATAAAGCTTAACTTGTATAGAAAAAAAAATGTTGCGACGAAGGCGGGAGTATGCTATCTGATCTATTAATCCCACTTCCGGACCAACTCTCTTTTTATAATTATTTTTTAATTTGTGAATTAATTGATAATTCTAATCATACACAATGGATGGTTTAAGGAATCTAGGTCAACCTTTCATTGTTAAGAAATTTATATATGTATTTTCTACCATGTGTAAGTGTATTTCATCAATCACAGAGATCAGAGTATGCTAATAGAACTAAAACCAATTCCAAACAGCTATCTTTTTAGTAATAATTTTTAATTTAGGAATTAATTGTTATTTCTAATCATATACAATGGATGGTTTAAGGAATCTAGGTCAATCTTTCACTGTTAAGAAATTAATCTTACTCTTTACTTTGTGTCAACTGTATTTCATCATTAGTGAATAAATTTTATTGCTAGTTGTCCATGCTAGCAATACCATGTAGTGGCAAATGACATCTGCTCAAGTGAATAAGCATAACATGGCATTGTAGGAAAATAATATAATAATATGGATGACATGATATGGTTTAGTTGATTTCTTAGAATAACTTGCGATTAAAAGGTTTTAATCAAAATTATCAATTGTTGAACCAATGTGGTAGAATGGCCTAATGTGGATGCCATCTTCAACGGCTGACAGTAAGATATGGTGAATTAGCTTTGTCAAAAAGGTATAACTGTTTAATAACAGTAAGAAAAAAAAAGTAACTTGAATTAAATCATATCTCAATATCCAGGAGCTAACCAAGAATTAACTGTTTAGGTATATAAAAATGCAAAAAATGATCACCAAGAACAAGTCTACACAGAAAAAGCTATAGAATTAGAAGTTAATAAACATTATTATTTTTAAAAAAGTGCTAGTTCAACCTAGTTCAAATTGGTAACTGCTAGACCATTCTTTTCTAAAATATGTTGGCAGAGGGAAGGAGGTTGATTAGTATAATCAAATTCAGAAATTAATATACAATAAGCTGTGAACACATGCAACTCTTCACACAATGCTTCAATGAAATAAACAAAGCAAAAAATCATTTTTTTTAGAATTGCTGCATATACAGATCAGCAAACTGTCAACCAATTACCTCATTTCTATGCCGAACCAAAAGCTTTGAGATCCATTGTAATGCTTCAATTCGAGTTGCTTCCCATTCATTCGTTAGTTCTCTGACCAGAGAAAATGAAAAAAAAAATAAAGTGATTTTCAAAAATAATCCCATGTTCTACACCAACGATGACCCACACCTTTTTTGGATGTCTCCGGAGAGAAGAATGATGATTGTTTATGTAAAGTTCAAATCAAACAATTGTATTACATATCTTTCACGCTGATTTAGAGGCAGGAGAGCTAAACTAACACATTCTAAATGCAAAGTAATCTTCACATCTAACAGATAACTGATAGCTAAGTGCTAAATAAACACACCTCCTTGCAATCGAGAGAATTGCATCTATATTGAATCCATCAGCTGGATCAGCATGGATGCCACGAAGCTCCTCATTGGTTTCACGAGCAACCTGTTCATAAAGCATGCAATAACATGATACTTCAAAAAAGTTTATATAGAAAATGCAGAAGATGTGCATTCTACTCACCACTCTTATCTTTTCCTCCTTGTCAGATATGCAGGGTAATATAGCCCCTAGAATTTCTGCATAGTAAGGCACAAGCTGCTCTCGACCAAGTTTTACAAACTCATTTATCTAAAGAATAGGATATTTGTAGTTTAATCATCAATTATCCTAAATTAAAATAATGAAGCTACAGAGAAGATGAGCCTTACCAACAATTGATAAGGTTGAGACATCTATCATAATGCCTAATTCCAAAATTTTAATTAAAGAAAATAACAATACCCATGTGATAGCTGTCAATCGAGTAAATTCATCAGGAGAATCAGCCCTCTGGACTAATATTTCAGCCATACGTCCATAATCTACATTCTTCATAACAAAAAAACCTCAAATTAGGAAAAATAGAATAGTATAACCACCAAATACAGATCTAGAGTTACAATTTCCAGAATTCTCTCAATATATATAGAATATCAAGCAGCCTTGCATTTGCACAACTAGCTGTTTAATTGAAGCTTACAGGAGAATTTTTTATTTCTTGAAGAAACTCAGATAGTGCAGAATCTGCTTGTTGTCGTATTTCATGGCTGGAATCACTTAACATGTTGAACAAACCTAAGAAAGAAGAAAGAATAATCATTGTATGCAATCACTCCAGTGCAACCCTAAAAAAAATGTTTGCTTTTTTAGTTAGATTACCATCAAGAAAATCGGGCAAAAAGCCAAGCATGTCAATATCTGGAACACTATCCAACACAGTTATCCATCCAACCAAAAATTGTCGCACGTAAGGATTGAGTACATTCATGCGCTCCCTTAATAGTGGTATAAATTCTTCTATGCTTTAAAAGGAAAATAACATCAATGTAAACACATTTCAGGACCATACATGTAATAAAAGAAACTAAAGCAGATAAGTCAAAATGGCACACCTGAATTGATCACTCTCAGTCACAATATCCTGTTGAAGGCATTGAACTCAAGAGGAGATTATCTATATTTACCAATTTTTCACAAAATGAACTCATCAAATTCAAAAATTACCTTTATGAGACGATCTAAAAGATGAGCTGCACTCTGCACGCTAGGATCAGCGTCTGCTGAAAGCTTACAAAGTGCATCAAATATCTTATTAAAGAATACAATAAAATCTCCTCTGACAACCTGCACAATGATAGAATAACATAGATAACCATTAATGAAGAAGAGCAAAAAATAATTTTGTGAGGTAGACAAGATAAATAAACCCATAATCACCTTTGCAATATTATACAATGCTTCACAAGCATAATATCGAACTCTGCTGTCTTGATCAACAAAAGATTTAAGAACTGGTGGTACAATTTTCTGTAATATCATCCAAAAGGATATGTTAGCTAAGAGCGTCTGTAACATAAACCAGCAGGAAAAACTTCCAATTTTGATAAATATAACATGTAAGTCTTACCTCCAGATGCTGAGCAGCGTCTGTTCCCAAACCAACAGTAGCGGCTGCAAGCCCTATTAATCCGCCCTGCAAGTAAAAAATAGAATATATGAGTTCACGAAGCACCAACCAACATAGAGACTTTTCAAGTCCAAACGAACGGTTTGCTAATTCCAGAGAAATGAAATATCACAGTTCTCTACGTAATAGAGAACGGACCTTCCTATGGTTTGCCTGCGGCGAGCCAGCAAATTCCGAGGTCAACAGGTTGATCACAGACGAAATCTTATCATGCTCCCCAGAAAGTGCGAACTGTTTGATGATCCCTTCGATCTGCACTCTCGAAATATCTCAATATGACCAAATACATCATTCACAAACAAGCAAGAATCCCTCTTCCCGAAGAAATGGGGTAAAGGATCGGGATCGGTGCAGAATACCTCGAGAGCAGCATTCTTCCGCTTTTCGTAGAGCTTGTCTGCGAGATTGCGGAAGACGTTGGCGGGGATCAACGACAAGGCGTCGGCCATGTCCCCAAAGATCTCGACGGACTCGATCAAATAAGGAAACTAATCTTTCGGAAGACCTTATGCTCGACGAATCAGGACATAGCGGAGGGGAGAATCGGCTCCAATCGAGTCGAGACCTTCGACGGGCGATCGGAAGAGAACCCTAACCGGAGAGGGGAATGACCCGCAGCGAGAAAGAGGATAACTCCCGTTCTTCGTTGCTGTTTTAACGCCCCTTTTTCGTTCGATTTTTTCATAGAAAATTTCATTTTAATCCCTAATTGTTTTCAAAAAATCAGCCAAT
Organism: Hedychium gardnerianum; assembly: GCA_038050645.1. Classification (NCBI taxonomy): domain Eukaryota; kingdom Viridiplantae; phylum Streptophyta; class Magnoliopsida; order Zingiberales; family Zingiberaceae; genus Hedychium; species Hedychium gardnerianum. Next base: position 4,707,956 of record JBBUKS010000042.1, read on the forward strand.
CGTTTTCTAGTATAATTTTTTATATCTAATATTATTTTATTTTCGTATATATTAAATTTCTAATTGATACGTTTGTGTAAAGCTACACTAAAAAAATATCTTTTATTACAAAATTATTCTAATAATTATAATTTATTTCAATTTAATTAAAAATATTTTTAATACTTTTTTAACAACTACTTTCATAATTAATCAAGTTACAATAGTTATGATCATAACTATAACACTATAATCATACAGTAATATTAAAATAATTTTGATAAAATTTAAATTTTTTTATAAATTAATAAATAATATTTTATGATAGCAATTTATCAAATCACGTGGGTGAAAATGTGTTTTTTCTATTTCGCGTATATGGAAATTATCCAAATAGTGTAGCATGAATTTCTCATTTTATTTTTTTTTCTTCTTCCTTTTTATTATTCGTTCGAAAAAAAACTTCAAATTATTTATACTATATTATTGATTTTCAAAAATCAATAATTAATAGTATTGTTAATTTTTAAAAATTAATAATACAGGATTGCTAATTTTTTATATTGTTGATTTCTGAAAATTAACAACACAAGATTGTTAGTTTTCGTGTTAATGATTTTTAAAAATTAATAGTAAAAAAAGAAGAGAGAGAAAAGTAACATGAGAAATTCACTCAAAGGAGATGTACGATTTAGACCATTCTAAAATCACATATGTGAAATGAAGAAAACACATATTCATCTACACGTTTTGATAAATTATCAAAATTTATATATATAACAATTATATATATATAATAAATTTAGCCGATTTATATACACATAAGGACAATCATAATAGAAAATATTTAGAGAGGATATTTCTCTAAATATTTAAAAAATAAAAAAATATCGAAAATACATGGTGAGAGATGATATATATTTTTTGGGAGTATGATATTTGGGAGTGAGATATTTAATGAGCGAAATTCAAAAATATTTGGTTGATGAAATATTTTATTATAAATTTAGGATATTTAAAGAATAAAATATTTAAATGATAACATGGACATGAGAAACATAAATACGTGAGAGAAATGTTTTATCTACTGTAGATGTTATAAGTAGTCATGACCATAAAGAAATTCAAATGGTTCGTCCCTTGTATACCAAATTAACCAATGTCCTTGAAACCAATTTATTCTTTAACCATACCAATGAGACTATTTAACTCAACAAGCTAAATCGTCTTAATTTTATTTAGTTTGGCATAGTTTTTTTTTAATTTGTTAAAAATATTCAAATTCAATCAAAATTAATTTAACTTTATTAAAACTATTATAACTACTATAACTTCATAATAATTTTAAATTACTATATAACTACTTTAATTTTATATAGTAATTTTAAAATTATATAATTACTATATAATATGACAATTTTAAAATAATTTTGATTAATTTTAATAATTTGGTAAAGAAAATTTGGATATAAAAATATTTTATATATAGTAATTTTATCAGATTGGGCTAATTTATTATAATAATATTGGAAAATATGCTAAAATACCATTTTATCTTGCAAAAGATAATAATTTTTTTAATTTTTGTTTGAAGTTGAAAAAGTGCCTTTTATTTTTAAATTTGAGTGTGTGATTTTAAAAAATTTGCCAATAAAATTTTGGACGGGCAATTTTGGAAACTTTATGTAGTAAAATGTAATTTGACCCCTTGATCTGATCTGATCAGAATGCTCTTGAATCATCGGCGCAGCAATGGCTCGGCGGGCAAAATCTCGCGGCGGAGTCTTCTAGATCAACAGCTGTCGCCCAGAGCCACCCCCTTTTTGACTGGAGAAGACGACGCCATGGCCGCCGTGGCATCTAGATTTGCAGGATTGTGCGCTCCGCTCAAGAATCGCCGGCGAGAAAGAACGCCTGCGGTGTTCATCCATCCGCTGTCACGCTGCTCCTCTCCTCTTCCTCCTGCCTCCTCTTCCTCTTCACCTTATACCAAGCTCGCAAGCCACTGCCATTTTTTCCATCGCTTTACAACTAGAATGGAGGTACTTCTCTCCTTACTATTTTGGTCGGTTTTTCCGTGTAACTTGCTTTTAAACTGGTCCTGCGTTGCATGTGTTCCGAATTGGGTGCAGAACAAGGTTTCCGTGAGGTATAGTGTCTTGAGTTTGTGTTTTGCTGTTCTAATTGGCCATGGGCAACGAGCTTGTGCGCTCTTCTTTTATGGAATTTAATTTCGAGGTGAGTGAAAGCAGAAAGCATAGCGAATTGGTACCGGGTTTCTTCGTCTGGAGCAAGGAGACACTGATAGGATAGGATGACGCTGTTAATCTTCTTGCTATATACATGCTGAGATTTGGATAGTAACATATGGATTTAAGGTGATGTTTTTGGTGAAGGGAGGGATCGATCCCGCCTGTCCCTAGACTATGTGATCTGTTTACCTCCACAGAACTACAGAAGTAGAAAATGGTTTGATTGGTTGAACTAGTTTGATACTCATTTAGAGAGAGAGTGGTTCCAGATGAGAGCAGGCTCACATTCCTTCGCCCCACAAAAACTGATGCTAGGTCTCTGAGACTAAATCCAAGAGAGTATGAGAGCAAATTGTTAGAAAGAATTGATATTATCTTGGCCGCACCATTTAGCTAGCTTTTCATAGGCCTAGAGTGGAAAGGTTGGATTATCATTTAGTCAAGCGGTCAAATGGTTGGTACACACTTGGCTATAGAGAGGAATGTTTCTTTGTTCTTGTGCAGCCCAAGCATTGAATGAAACACAATTGGTTGAATTAATTACGAGGCAACAATTTGCAAACATCAGACATGTCCAAGAATCTAGATGTCTTCGACTAGAAGAGACTTCCTTGAGTCCGTGTTGTTAATTAACTTTATTTTTTTTAGGAGAGTGTCTAGACCCATGGGCCTTATTACTTGCTCGAGACCAAATTATTTATGACCGAGTGGTTATGGTTCAGATTTCTAATCTAGCCGAAGTGTCTGAGAGTCTTGCGTTTTACTCCTCCCTCTCAGTCAGTAGGGATCCCCATCCCAATGTTTTAAAAAGCAAGGAACCTCATCCCAATGTTTTAAAAACCAAGTCATAGATTGAAACAACAATGCTATAAGATCAATGGTTAAGCTAGACAAATTCATTAAACTGGTTGAATGGGAATTAAAAATTAGTAAATTGAAGTTAAACTTTAGCATTAGCATTTGCTACTTATACAATTCCAACATGACATCAAATGTATTGAAGATTACAATTCTGATCTCTTAAGTCTCATGCTTTCTCTGATTAGATGGTATTCTTCTTGGACTATGGCGACTGGACCTCCCCATGATGACGGAGAGCATGTAAGTCTCTCACTAGGTGATGATGGAGGCCAAGTTTATGTCCTTCCAGTAGAGGGAATTTCTTGAATATTTGGTCGGAGATCCACCCCTCCAATTTAAGGTACCAACACCACTCTTCCACCTCACCCTTGTTCGTCTTGTTAGAAGATGGTTTGAACTAGGAGAAAGAAGGGTGTTTCGTTAACCTCATAAGGGAGTAGGTATTGGCAAGAATCGACATTTACTATTAAGCAGACATGGATAAGGGGGATCATCAGCTTGTAGGATCAATGACATGGGGGTGGTGATGAGTTATTAATATGGGGAGCCAGGGAGGAAGCCCATAGTGGTTGAAGGCAGTATGCTTGGAGGCGCAGAGCAGTGAGTGATCTTGAGGGAGGGAGGGAGTTAGCTAGCTGAGAAGGAAACTCACCCAAACTCCTGGGCATGAAATTGGATGTAGGGTGGGATTTTCCATGAATGACTGAGAATGCACATGGCTAATATAGTCATCGAGGCCTTGAGGATTTTCTACAAGAACTCTTATTTGTTTTAGGACCCTTGCATTGATGATATTATCAGACACACATTAGATTCACGTTCCCTTAAGGGCAATCATAAAACAAGGTTAATTTTCAGAATGCCTTCAATCTTCACTGGCATTTTCAAAATTGTGCAAACTATGATTAATATCAAAATGTGCCATAAGTTTTTCATTTTGTTGTGTTGTCAAAATAACCCCTTTCCATCAGTAAATAAGTGATCTAGATATTAACTTAGAAGGGTAAATAGGTATTTTGGTCTTAGAAAAGGGACAACTTACAACACAATGGAAATTATGGTGCATTTTGACATTAACCAATCAGAGTGGACATTTTGAAAACATTGATAACCACTTTGCATGTATGTTCGGCGCTGCAGAGTATGATTTGGCAAGTCTAGATGGGGTTGTATTCTTCTTGGTGGGATTGATTGACATATACTTTTTTTTATATAATTTAGAAATTTTGATATTTTAAATTCTAAAAAAGAGTTGTTTATATTTAATTTGAGTTTATTAGAGATATTTGGGATAACTAAGTCATATTTATAAAAGGGGTTCGGATGCTTTCTACTCAATCATCTTTTAGTTAATAATATCTTTCCTTTCAATGAGTTAAGGTGTTCTTGGTGCCACTTCAATAGGTACTTCATTTACTCTATTAAGTTGTTTAATTTGATACATTAATTTTCAAAGATTAAGGAATCATATCGATGCAATGAATTTTAGGCTTTGTATTTATTCTTCTTTTATTAAATATGATAGGGTGAATTAGTATTTGCTTTTGTCATTGGTCCTTATGATATGTGATGCTAATTACCTGATTATCCTCTTTTTACTCTCATACTCCCCGTGTTCTCATATTGCGAAGCCTATGTAGTTTTGCTATTTGTAAGCAACAAGGTTGATGATTTAAGTTATTTACTTATTCCAGTGCTTCTATTCTATCCATCACTTCCTTTTTCACATGGTTCAGCATGGTATATTTCCTTGTATCTGGTTGTTCAATGTGATCACTCATTGGTTTAATCTTATGGCAACAAAGTTGTTATACAACACAATTGTCTTGTATTTGGGCAGAAGATATTCATTAATCAGTTGTAAGATCCCTGCATCTATACCTTAAAACAGAAGAAAATAAAAACTGAATCTAACCTGATGCATCTTTCTTCTTCTTTGCAATATTTTTCGGTTGCTATTCATGATTTTCTAGGCTATACTGTTTTGTGATTATTAGTTTATCTCTTTCTCCAATTTGCCCAATTTAACATAATTTAATAATAGGCATTGTTATTTTTGTGCTTTGTTGCACTTCTTCTGGTCACAGGGATCAATTGATACAAATGAAGGTTTGGTGGAGCAGTTGAAACAGTATGGTGCAATCCAATCAAATAAAGTTGCAGAAGTAATGAAGACTATTAATCGCGCCTTGTTTGTACCTGAAGGCTCTCCTGCATACGTGGATAGTCCAATGCCAATAGGTTTTAATGCAACAATATCTGCTCCTCATATGCATGCAACTTGTCTTGAACTATTGAAAGAACATCTACAACCAGGCATGCGTGCCCTGGATATTGGTTCAGGTACATTATTATAAGAATGTATTAATGGTGGTGTTTTTTTCCCCATATTGGAGATAAAAAAAAAAAAATATGCATGTTAGGTGATAGGTTATGAAACTTACGTGGTAGGGAAATCCATAAATTTGAATTCTACTATTGTGCCTATAATTTCAGTTAGATAATATTCATAACTCAAGAATGCAAGATCATCAATTAATGACAAAGGCTAGGTGTAATGATTCAAGTACTTCAGAAGATTCTTGCAAAGAAATTCTATAAGATACATAAATGGTTTTATATTATCATTTTTGTGGTTTTTAGGACAATGAAAATGTTCTTTTTTGTGTTATAATACTTGCTCTACGTGTTGAGATAAATCATTCCTTGATCACCATATATGCAAATTGGTGATGGATTGGACACTCTGTGTGCTGATCAACTTAGGTCGGTTCAGAAACAGTTCATTGGACATGCCATAATAGATTCAAATTATTTGACAATAGTGGGTATTGCAATTTGTTCGTACCAGATTGAAGATTAATTATTGCACATTCCACCGTAGGTAGTACTTAGGATGCACATATTGGCAATCACAAACCGTAAATTATTTCATAGTGATACTTTACACTCTTCTCATCTATTCAAGAATTGCATGAATGCTACTGAGATGGATATTTGGTAGTAACTTCCTAAATTATACATTTTGGATCTCAAATGATTAAGTAAATGGATAGGCTCCTGAATGTTACTGAATCCTAAGGATCTGTGCTTTTTATTACTTTTTAATATTGTTGCAATTTTCTGCAAGTTTATTAAACATCTTGGACTGAAGTAAGATGGTAATCACAAAGGACTCAAGGACCATGTTCTTTTGTCCTGACAGGAAGACATGCGGTCAAAGTGGTTTTCGGATTTGACTTTTATGATGATGCTTCTCATTGTCATTGTCCTTTTAATAACCAGTTTGTAGCACACTTAGTCTTGAACTTAAGCTCTTTTATTTAACATTAGTTACAGATTCTTAGTCTTGAACTTCTGCACACTATTTTCATGTAACATTAGTTACAGATGTGAAATTGATTTTATCTTTACAGATTGAAACACTAAGCAGCAGTTCTTTTGTTTCCCATTCTAGGGACTGGTTACCTAACGGCATGCTTTGCATTGATGGTTGGACCGCATGGTCATGCAGTGGGTGTTGAACACATACCAGAACTAGTTGCTTCTTCTATTAGTAGCATAAAAAAAAGTGCTGCAGCATCATTACTCGAGGATGGTGTTCTCTCTGTGCATGTTGGTGGTAAGTGAGCTTCTAATTTACAAAGACCTAGCTTGTTATTAGAAATAGTATTGCACATATTCTGTCCAAACTATGGGGTGACCTATATGAATCCTACGAATAAAATTGTCATTTTTTATTTCGTTAAACAAATGTTTGTCTCCCCTTACTATTTGCATTTTCCACCCTAACAATACAACTCTTCTAATTATAGACTTAGTAGTTGCCTTTGAACATAACAATATCATCTCGATTTATCATTTTATTATATAATGGAGCTACACCTAGTTACTCTTAGAAGTTTTTTTTTACCCTCCCTAGTAATGCCACATCTTCCACGTTTTATATCCATTATCTTAATTTTTTCCCTTTTTTTTTCTTTTACCTAAGAATGTGGTACTTTTACCAACTAACATCTTAGCTGCCACTTAGATTTTAGTGATGCAATAATTTGGTCGCTGATCATTTGGTAGCTGATATTGTTTTCTCTTGTGAATTATACATCCACATACTAGATGGACTGAAACATAGTATGGTCTTATGTGACATTATCATTAAATCATATTTTCAACTATATGAAGTTAGTTATATAAATCCCAATCCACTATTGAGCACTATCTATTGAGCCTCTATGCAAGGTATTACTAGGAACATTCCTGCAGATCTACAGCAATCAGAAATAGTAAGAATGTTATAACTCACTTTGTCGCATTACAGAACAAAAATAGAATCAATAATGTAAATAGCTACTAAATTAATGTAATACAACTTGAATTATATACTTGTGGTTGGGTTTATCCTTTCATGATATCATGTTTTAGCACTCCATTCATTGCTTGACTGAAAAAAAAACTGCATCATCAGAACTTAAAGTTCTAGTTACCATGAACTGAGACAAATTTTTGACAAGTCAATCGGCTGCAGATGGAAGACTCGGTTGGCCTGAATTGGCACCCTACGACGCTATCCATGTCGGCGCCGCTGCGCCTGAAATCCCTCCAGCATTGCTCGAGCAGTTAAAACCTGGTGGAAGAATGGTCATTCCCGTTGGAAGCTACTTCCAGGATTTGAAGGTGGTGGACAAAAACCCAGATGGATCCATCAGCGTTCACAGTGAAACTTCTGTGCGATATGTTCCTTTGACAAGCCGAGGCACTCAGCTACAGGGCTAATAATGGCACCGTAGAAAAATGATGTCAAAGCAAGCCTGTCTGTGATGCATATAAAGCCTTTAAGTTTTCTATCGCTAGAGATCGGATACATTGTAAATCTTCATCCATGTTCTTTTTCCCAGTTTGTCTATAGCTATCTGCACGACGGATAAAAACGTCTTTTTCTTGTCACTTTATTTTTTACTACTTGTATAGCTTTTGGGGCAGTTGCCTCAGCTGCATATTGGCTTTGTAAGTACAAAAGGTTTAAAAAAGAAAAGAGAAGAATATAAGTGAGATCATTTTGAAGACTGAGCTTTCTTGATGGCTAACTATGGTGGAACTGAGGTTTTTTTTGTAGATGAAGTTAAATGAATTTAAGCTGAAACAGAAGAAATGTTTATTTTCACCTTATGTTCAGTTTATTTGGTCCTAATATATTCGGTATTTTTTTTAAAAAAATTGATAATTCAAGTTTTCGATTAATTCTTGAGGCGATTAATTCCATCGGTTTTCAAAGATAAATCCTTAAAGTGCCTCAGTAATTGAGTCGGCAGTCGATCTTTGTGGGCTTTATCGTTCTCTTTTTGAATGCCAAATCCAGTACTCTTCTCTTAAAGATAAACTCGTGGTTTTTTCTTTCTGCCCATGGCAGTCCAATCTGAAATTTCCACTAAATTCAATGCTGGTGTATGTCCCAGTAGAGTAGAGGATCGAATCACGGTTCGTAATGCCTTTCCTCTGTCCTAAATCCTAATATATTCCATATTAATCGTATGGTAAATACATTTTTATCATATTTTTTATATGATTATGTTAATTGGAGCGAGATGAAATCATCATCTTAGTGATTTTTTCAGGACGATTTTATATTCTCTGAAAGAAAATAAATCATGAAGATATTTATCTTAACGTGATACACGATCCTTTATATGAAAAAATCAAAAATCTAATAAAATATTTTATATTGGTTACAAATTAATTCTAAGATCTACGAAACAATCACTCCCGTGGGATAATAAAACTTCTATGATTATGTTAACGACCCTTACACATGATGTTATTGTACAATCACTGATTTGTAATAACTAATCAGATGGAATAATAACTAAAGAGAAATTGAGTTTGCTGCAACAGATACAACCATTGATAAGTTTAAGAAGATCAACCATCAACAATAGTTTGCATGAGCAGCATGCAAGCCAAGACATGCAACAAACAAAAACAATTAAACAATTAATTTTAAATCTGCATGTTCTTCACAATTTGTCTAGAGCTCATTTTTCTACTTGTACTGCATGACCAACTGCTGATGAACAAATCCCTGGAAAGAGAAAAAGGCCAGACAAAGTCTGCCTTAGCTTTAAATAACCTCTGCAAATACATCAAGCTGTCAAAGCCAAAATATTCTGCACTAATCACCCACTAATACCATGTGATCAGTTATCATCACCTGTATCCTAGTTAATCATTTGGCACTAATTAAAGTCATGGAAACGCTAAAACCAGCTCTAAGCTATTCATTCTTTCCTTGAACTGTGTGTTCTATCCTGTGACAGTAATGAGGTTTGAGTGGTGACATTAGAGATATGGATGTTGGACTCAGTTCAGCATAAAATCATCTTGGGAAACAGTGCGACTGATGCAACAAATTGACCTTGTGATTTGACAAGAAATTAATTAACCATCTTTGATTTTTGTCAACTCAAACAGGTTCAAACTTCACCATGCAATCGCATGCATGTCTAAGAACTTTTAATTATACAGATATCATGATCTCTGACGAGCAAGGAAATTGGAACTGTTCTGATCATTAAGCTTGGTGCGAGTTGGTGGATGAGAGCTCGAAGAAGTCCGGGTACTGGATGATGCCCTCGAGGAGGCCCGGAGGGATCACGGGGAAGTCGCCGGCGGCGTCGCAGATGGAAGAACTACTGTCGAAGGTGGAGTGGCGGGGTTTTTCGGTTTGCTTGCTCTGTCGCCGGCAGCCGTTGACGATCTCTTGGAGGAGGCCGGAGCCGGGAGGCTCCGTGTGGAAGAAGTCGCCTTCGTCGTCGAAGGCGACGAGCTCGGCAGCTGCAGGTGGTGGTGATGGAGCGGCGGCGGCGGCGGCGGTCCAATTCGGAGTACTGCTCCAGTGGTACAAGGGAGCAGCAGAGGCGGCGATTGAGCCGGCATGGGGGAGAAAGTTGGGGCTCGGGAGAGAAGAGGGAACGGAGCAGGAAGGGCAAGCGTTGAAATTAAGGATCCAAGGGCAGTCGGAGGAGTGAAGAATGGCAGCGGTGGCGGCGGCGGCGGAGGGGGAGGAGGAGGAGGAGGAGGAGGAGATTATAGGGGGGTAGTGGAAGTTAGTCCGCGCCTTGAGGCCGCGCATGGCGCGCGCCGCAATGTCGTAGGCACGGGCCGCCTGCTCCGCCGTGTCGAAGGTGCCGAGCCAGCGCCGCTCCTTCGACTGCGGGTCGCGGATCTCCGCCGCGTAGCGCCCCCACGGGCGCCGCCGGACGCCACGGTAACGCGTGCCGTCCTTGCTCCCGGAGCCCCCTCTCCTCCGTCCGTTGGGATGGACGCCGTCGCCATGATCCTCCATGTCGTCGTCGTCGTCGTCGTCGCCGTCTCCTTCTCGCTAGGAGAGCAACCAAGGCGTACGTATATTTATAGAAGCAAATTAATTAATTAATTAATTAATTAATTGGGAGTTTGAGGTTTTCGAGGGCTCCACTCACGAAATTAATCATAAATAATTACTGAAATTAATTATTCCGATTTAACGGCTCAAATAATCAATCCCTATCCCACTACGAAAACCGTAGAATTGGATTGGCAGTTTGACCAATTAATCTTATGCGCGTACATGCTTCATCTATCCATCTACGCCCTCGGACATAGCTAAATTAATTATCATCTATTAAATTTATAAAATTAAATAAAAATTGATTTCTAATAAAATTAATAGAAATATTATTTATTTTAATTTTTAAATTTACTTTTTTCAATAATATGAAATAATCGTGAGGAACCATCAAGATAAATTTTATCTTTTGCAAAATTCATTTATCCATCAACGAGAATTTACAAAAGGTGATTCAATTTTGAGAAATTTTCAAATCACTCACAATACGTTAAAAATGATCAAAGGGTATTGATTTTGGATGGCTGTTTCATTCTACCCCTCCAGTTAAAAACTGACTTTTTAGTATTATTTGTTTCCTTTGTAGGTAAGTTTTCTTACTTTTTTTTCTTCCGATTAAATTTTTATTTATTTCCTTCTTAGCATTCCTCAGAAAGTTTAATTATGAAACACATATGAGGAGCCCAAAATAAGTAATGGGAGCATCTTTAAACTTTTTGTAATCTCAGAAATCCATATAACCTGAAATAAGTACAATCTGAGTTTTCTATATCGATCAATAAATTTTGATCGAAACTTACTGATGGACCTTAGCTATTTAGATTTCTAAAACCTTGCACTATCCGATAGGATTGAGTGAGAGGAAGGTAAATATAATATCAAATTTTGATTCTGATCAAAAAATATTATGAGCATTGTGTGGGGAGACTAGGACCACGCTGTGCCTGTTTTGCTCTCAGATCAGGCTCAATGTGGTCCTGGTCTCTAGGAGGCCAAGCACAAGCATTCTAACTGAAAGTTAGCTTAATATTGGAGCACTTTTGGGGAGCCCTCAAATAAGTTATAGATAATATCTTTGGGCTCCTTGCAATATCAGAAACTCACATGAGTTGAAATGGATGCAATCTGAGCTATTTAAGCCGATAAGTGGATTTTGACCGAAACTCACAAATGGATCTTTGCTATTTGGATTTCTATAAATTTGCATCCATCCGGTAGGGTTGAGTGAGAGGAAGGTAAATATGATGTCAAATCTTAGTTCTGATCAAGGAACACTATGGACTAGAGAAATTTGAAATGAATCGATTGTGTAGATCCATTTGCCAATGACCTTTAAAACGTTTCTCAGATTTATCTGGTACCCAATCAAAAATTTCGATGAAACTGAATTGATCACCTCCCAGGAAATATAAAAAATTGTGAGTGCTTTCTCTTCTCATCGTTTGCCATGTAAGACAAGCAAAAACCTTCAAACTCCAATTTATTGTACAAGTCGAAGAGATCATGCACACTTCTGCGGAAGCTATACACCCTGCAATTCCCTCGCGTAGGTTTAGGTTTGACCTTTTGATACAGGTTTGACATAGCAATTTTTCAGAGATCATAACTTTTAACTCGGGACTCGAAATCTACGCTCACGCTTGCAGAATTTAAAGATCTACGTTTGTTACCGGGAAACCTATAACCGCCAAATTTTGGGTCAAAAAAGCACCATTTAGGCCTGTTTAGGAGGCTCCGAACATATTATTGTTATTTTTAGTAATTTATGTTTTGTGATATTTAGGTTATTTTAGGTATTATTATCTTGCAATTAGGGTATTCAGTCTATAAAAGCGTTATGTTTAATGTTTTGAGATAATTTTGGATTAATATTATTTTTAGTCATTGTCTCTCATCGTCTCCTCCTAGGAATGACGACTTTTCCTTTTTTTTGATATTCTTACATGAATCAACAAAGGATTAGAAGGTCATTTTCGGTATTCGTGCGTTAATCAATGGATTCGATAGTTACCCGAGTCACTCCCTATATTCGTGCACGAATCAACGGATTCGATAGTTATCCACTGTATCAGTTTGGTATCAGAGCCAAGTTGATCTTGTGGAGTCATGCCGCCGAGAAGACAATAACGCGTTGATGACATCAACAACGTGTATGAACGCGATATGGAGCAGTATGTTTGAGCTATTGGCGGATGGATGGAACTGGCTATGGAAAGGATGATTGCAATGTTTGAAAATCAAAATAAAAGAGTCCAACATCATCATTAGGCAAACTCAAATTTGGAAACGGATGACGGAGAGGCAGAGGATGCTTATGAAGAGGAGGTTCCCCATAAGCGACACAGAGCGATAACCGAGGAGAATTGCAAGCGCTGGGAGACGGGGATGAGAACTGAAATCCCTAAGTTTCATGACAGTTTACAACTTGATCAGAAGTTCCTGGATTGGTTGGCCTCTGTGGAGGAAATTTTGGATTTCAAAGAGATGCCCGAAGACAAGCGTGTACCCTTGGTTGCAACCAAATTGCGCAGAAGAGCGACGACATGGTGGCAACAACTAAAATTGACCCAAAATGGATTGGGTAAGACCAAAATTACCAACTGGGAGAAGATGAAGAAGCTCATGCGGGAGACCTTTTTGCCATATAATTTCCAACGATTGATATATCAAAGGTTGCAAAATCTAAAATAAGGTACCCGGTCAGTCGAAGAATATACCTTTGATTTTTTCAGCTTATTGCAAAGTATGAAATACATGAGTTGGAAGATCAATTAGTGGCACGGTATATCAGGGGTTTGAAATACCAGATCCAAGATGTCATCAATATGTTTGACCCTATTTATGTATCTGCAGCACACTAGAGAGCGTTGATTGTGGAAAAACATGCACGTTGAAATGGTAAAATTTTACCTTCGAGTAATGCATGTGGGGATCCGAGGATAGGGATTGTTGGAAGTGGCAGCGATGTGGGAGTCAATAAAGGTAGTAGGCAATTTAATAGAGGTAGTGGTAGAGTTGGCAGCCTAAAGTGTTTCAATTGTGGAGAGATGTGACACAGACAGTCAAAGTGTAAAAATGCGCTAGGAAAGAAAGCACTGTTTATTGACAATGAAAATTGTGAAGAGGAAGAAGTAGAAATTACAATGGACCTAGTGTTTCCCGAAGAGCTACCAAGCAAATTGTCTCCTTTACATAATATTCAGCATCATATTAATTTGGATCTTGGAGTGACACTGTCGAACAAAGCACATTACAATATGAGCTCTCTTGAGCATGAGGAGCTGCGACGACAGGTTGAAGAATTGTTGGTTGAGGGTCACATTAGAGAGAGCATGAGCCCTTGTGTTGTACCTGTCATTTTAATACCAAAGAAGGATTACTCTTGGCGTATGTGTGTGGATAGCCGGGCTATCAATAAAATCACTATCAGGTATCGTTTTCTCATTCCTCGACTAGATGATCTGCTTGACCAGATTAGTGGATCTACTGTGTATACTAAATTGGATTTCAAGAGTGAGTACTATCAGAATCGTATCATGCATGGGGATGAGTCGAAGATGACTTTTAAGACTAGGGAAGGATTATATGAATGACTAGTGATGCCTTTTGGGTTGTCCAATACCCATAGCACTTTCATGCGGGTGATGAATCAGTTGTTGCGGTCGTTTATTGATAGGTTTGTTGTGGTGTACTTTGATGATATTATGATATATAATGCGACCCTTGAACAACATTTTCAGCATGTGAGGAAGGTTTTTAGTATGTTACATAGGGAGAAATTTTATATTGTAATAAAGAAATATGTGTTTATGACCCCCAAGACATTGTTTTTGGGTTTTGTGATCTTAGGAGCAGGTTTGGAAGTCGACGAATCTAAGGTGCAAGCAGTGAAAGAATGGCCTACACCAATGACCTTAACAGAAGCAAATAATTTTCACAATTTGGTTTCATATTATAGATGTTTCATTGCTTCTTTCAGCACTATCATGACTCATATAACAGACTGCATGAAGGGTGGCCGATTTGAGTGGACAGTAGAGGCAGATTCGACTTTCCGTTTGATTAAAGAATGACTCACAACATCACCAATCTTAGTGCTCCCAATTTTTTTTCAACCGTTCAAGTTACATACAGATGCCTCTAAAATTGGTATCGACGCAGTATTCAGTCAGAACACCCGACCTGTAGTATTTTTCAGTGAAAAGTTATCTGGAGCAAAACTGAAATATATTACTTATGACGTTGAGTTTTATGCAGTCGTGCAAGCAGTAAGACATTGGCGTCACTATCTGTTTCACAAGGAATTTATCTTGTAAACGGACCATGATTCATTGAGACACCTACACTAGCAAAACAAAATGTTGCTCCGACATGCGAGGTGGGTTGCTTATTTTGAGCAGTTCACTATGTAGTGAGACATAAAGCAGGGGTGGCTAATCGGGTAGCAGATGCTTTGAGTCGTAGGAGCAGCGTACTGGTTACCATGCGTGTTAAGGTGCAAGGTTTTAACTCTTTTCGTGAGTTGCTTGCTAATGATCCTTACTTCTCTGTGGTAGTGCAAGAAGTGCAGGCTAGGAAGAAAACAAATTTTTTACTGCATGATGAGTTTCTATTTAAAGGTAATCAATTATGCATTCCTGATTGTAGTCTCCGCTTGCAAATAATCAAGGAGTTGCACAATAAGGAGCATGTGGGCTGAAATCAAACGTTGCAATTAGTTCAAACTTTTTATTTTTGGCCCTTACTATGGCGAGAAGTCGAGAATTATGTACAGTGGTGTAAAATTTGTTAAGTCTTTAAGGGGACGACCACTAATGCAGGATTGTACATGTCTTTGTCAGTTCTTTCGCGACCTTGGGTTGATATTAGCATGGATTTTGTGCTAGGTTTGCCGCGAATCCAACTAAGTTGTGATTCCATCTTTGTTGTCGTTGATAAATTTTCTAAGATGATTCACTTTATCCCTTGCAAGAAGAGTACTACTGATGTTGTTAATGTGGCACAGCTGTTCTTTCAAGATGTCAACCGTCTTCATTGCCTTCCGACGACCATTGTGTCAAATCAGGACACTCGTTTCCGTAGTTATTTTTGGCGTAGCTAATGGAAGATGGTTAATACACAGTCAAATTTTAGTAGTGCTTATCATCCTTAAACAGATGGTCAAACAGAGATTATGAATCGATCACTTGACAATTCATTGCATTGCCTAGTGGATCATTTGAAGAGTTGGGATCAAAAGTTGTGTCAGGCAGAATTTGCTCACAACCATGCAGTGAATCATAGTACTGGTTTCAACCCATTCTAGGTAGTTTATTTGGTCCAGCCTCGAGGTTCATTGGATTTGATATCGTTTCCAAACAAGACGACGATCCACGGTAAAGCTATAGATTTTGTGAATAGCCTGTAGGAAATCCATGAAGTCGTTCATAATTCAAAGTACAAATACAGTGCAAACCAAAAGCATCGGCACTTGGAGTTCGATGTCGAGAATTCTGTGTGGGCATATCTAACTAAGAATCGCTTTGCCGTTGGGGATTACAACAAATTATCAACCAAAAAATTGGCCTGGTCAAGATGATTAAGAAAATAAACTCCAATGTGTATCGTTTGAAGCTGCCCAATCATATTTATATTGCCAATATTTTTAATGTAAAGTATTTGATTCGATTCTTTTGATGATGAAATGACCGATAATTTGAGATCGAATTTTCTCCACCTTGGAAAGAATGATGAGAGTTTGACAGAGTAATCTTTTGAATGTCATAATTTTTGATTCAAAACTCAAAATTAGGCTCTATCTGCGCTCGTGCGTGCATAATTTAAAAATCTACGTTTGTTATCGAGGAACTCGTAATCGTCAAATTTTGGACCCAAAAAGTACCGTTTAAGTTCATTTAGGAGGCTCCGAACATATTATTACTATTTTTAATAATTTTTATTTTATGATATTTAAGTTATTTTTGATATTATTATCTTATAATTAGAGTATTCGGTCCATAAAAACATCATATTTAATATTTTAAGATAATTTTAGATTAATATTATTTTTAGTCATTGTTTTCTGTCTGGAATGAAGATTTTTTTTTCTTCTATTATTTTGGTATGAATTAATAAAAATTAAAAAATTATTTTTAATATTCATGTGTAAATTAATAAATTTGATAATTATTCGAATCGTTTTTAACATTCGTGTGTAAATTAATATATCCGATAATTATTATATGTTGTATTAACTTTTGGATTAGATCACAGGGCCATGACTCCTCAATTAAGAGGAGCTGTAAAGCAGGCCAGCTAAGAGCTCTCACTGCGTCTAGGGAAAGAATGGTCGGCGTGCATCTGATTGATGGGCTTGGCCGTGCCTGTGGAAAATACTCAGTGAATAACTAATAGAATAAGTTACTGCTCCTCTCGGTATGCAACTATCCATGGCTTGCTTTGCTTGTAGCCTTGTAGAAGGAGTGAAGCACTACTACTACTACTACTAGTGCATGACTATGTTTTGGAATGATGATTACACTGTCGGCGATCAGAGATTGTTCCCTGCTGGTCGCCTGAGGGTTTTAAGTTCAGTAGGTGGAAATGCTGCTTCTCTGAACTTGCATCTCTGCTCTGCTCTGCTCTGCTCTGCTGACCAGTTGTGTGCATTAACTTTGGCTCTCGTTGTGTTGTGCAGGGTTTGGAAACCAGGGACTTGTCTCTTGAGGAATGAATGGAATTACGCATTTCCTGTGCTGCTTCTTTATGCATCGGTTTCTGAACCGTTCCTTGTAAATCCTTCTTGATTTATTTTAATTATTTTTTTCTCCATTTACACTATTAAATTAAATGCAAGGGCATAAATACATTAAAGATATTTTCAAGAATAAGTCAATTTTAATTTGAAATGATTCAGATTTTCCTAAATCCATTAGTTAATTTTAATCGAAACTACCTGATATTTATAAAAAAAAAAAGGAATAGTATTTTAAAAATATAATACGTGATTTAGAAAATATCGAAGTTTACTCATGCGATTCAATAAAATGCTGTATAAAATACTAAACATCCTTGGCATTGCTTTTTATATTGCCGATTGAAGTGCTCCAGTAGACTGAAAAATGAAAAGGCTCCCAAAGATACAAGGAGGTGAGCGTCAACCGGTCTCCTGCTCGAACTCATCGCCTTCTGAGTCGCCAACATTGTCCGCATCATCATCTTCTGCACCAGCTTCCAGTTCCTCCTTGTTATCGACGACTTTTTTACCAATAACCGTCTGGTTTACGTTCCCCTTCCTAATCTCACTCAACTGCAGGGAAGATAAATGCAGAGTCAAACAAATTGGCAAATCATGGAACGATGAATCAGGGTTTTTCTTCCTTTGTTTGTATGTTTCTGTTATTTTCATATGTTTGGTGGTCAGTCTCAGAGACCTTGAAGCACCCAGATAAGATAGTTGGGGCAAAACACAACTTGATGACGGCCAAAGAGAATAACAATGGTGCAAAGATCTGGTGGAAAGCATATCCATAGTCTACTTACTTATTATGTAGTCTAATCACGGTGGTAAAAGACGAAACGCTCGCCCCAGCGAGCCCCGTCAGTCCGTCTCAGGACCAGCACGGAGAAAGTAAATCACGAGGGCTAGTTTAGCTAGTCCGAACAATGACCAGTATATGAGAAAAGACAGGAACTTGACTACTAGTCAGAATTTGACCCTTAGACCTCATGGTGACAACACTCCATGTACTAGCCATTAGTCCATCCCGTGGGGACATTAGGTAGTCTCACCACACATCTTATAAATAATGCCTTTTTGATGGGTATGATCCGTAACTTATCTTGAATCAAACTTTTTTATACAACTACCAAGTTCTGAACAATGAGGAAGAAAAAAAAAATAGAACTGACTTGGTAAGCAAAGACTACCAAATTAACTGGGGAAAAGGCAAACGTGAAGCTTCCTTTACTTGAAAAAATTCCATGTGAGATTTATGAGAAAAGGTAAAAGAAACAGAGCGAAATATAAATTAACTAATTGCCTTCATTAATTCAAACCTTCATTTGTGGGACTAGTAGATCATCAAGTGATAATTGATTAATTCAAAGATTGCTTTCATCTGAACAATAAGACAGAAAGATTTTATGTAGCCAAAATTCTTCCACAAAATAATGGAACATAGGAAGCACCATCCCAGACCCTAGCTTGGTGAAGGTATGCTATGCTGGTCTTGCCAATATTATGGCTATCTTTTATTGCCCAACAATGAAGGTATGTCACTGGCTCACTGCTATAGAACTATTCGAGCCAAAAAGGCATTTTCTACCGTCACAAGCAGAAAAGGTGAAGCACTCGTCCCTAACATCTCCATTAGCTCACCTCAAGGTGATAAAGGCGAAACGTTTGCCCCAGCGCCTTCGTCAGTCCGTCCTAGGACCAACACGAAGGAAATAAATCACGAAAACTAGTCTAGCTAGTCCGAACAGTGACCAGTGCATGGGAGAGGGCAGGAACCTGGCTACTAGCCAGGATTTGACCCTCAGACCTCACGGTGATAACACCCCATGCACTAGCCATCAGTCTATCCCGTAGGGACACCATTAGCTCACCTCAAGATTAATACGGAGGAGGTAGATTATGATGACTGAGGAGATAAATAGATGTGAAAGTGAGTTATACAGGATGCAGGAATTTATGCCCCACCAATCTCAAAATTCGACCCCTCAACCTCAAATGATAAATCTCCATCTACTTGCCACCTCAGCCCGTAGGGGCACATTTTCTACCATCAAAGATGTTACACTTGGTTGTTAAGTCATTTTGTCATCTTAATCATAGTTTGCGGACCAGTTGATTCCAATCTAGATTATTAATTCTGATTTGGGTATACAATAAACTCTATTGGTCAATAGATGATGCAGTTTGACTGTGAAATTAGAAACCCCATCTTGGTCCATCAGAAGACAAAAAGAAAAGATCACAAATATCTCGGTCAAAAAGATTTGGCTAGAAATCAGACAAAATTGATTGGATTCAATTAGTTCCTTGAAAAAGTTTTACTTTTCATTGGGATGGAACTTCATGTTTATTTTATTGTGATTTCTCTTTCCCTTATAGAAACAAACAAATGTACTATTATGACACGACTGAATCTTGAGTCTCCAAACAAGATAGCAGTCAGCATCTTCAATCTCAAACAAGATGACTTCTCTATTTAGGATTTCATTGACTTAAGCAGAGCAAAATGAAACCGATTATAATCCAATTACCATTGTCATCGTGAATCTCAAATTCTAGCAGCAAATTTCTTCATGGTGAAAGTTCTCTTACGACTAGATGACTCTTTATATGAGCTCCTAAGTATTTTTTGTACCATAGTCACTTCACTTGCATGTTTCTAGATATGACTCTTAGAGCATCTCCAATTCATACGTCAAAACATCATATTTGATGTAAAAATAATATCATAACTCTCCAATTTATACACCAAATTTTCACATCAAAAATGATGTGAGAATAGTGTAACACCATCTTTGGTGTTGCATTATTCATTACACCATATTTAGTGTGGAGAGGATTTTTATTGTTTTAATTTTATTATATTATTATATAATTAATAAAATATAATATAATTAATTTGCAAATTTTTTTTTCTTTACTTATAGGAATATTAATTATTTATTATAAATTTAAATTAAGTGTATTTAGTAGTATATTTTAATTTTATTATATATATTTGTAAAGATTTAATTTATTAAAATTATTATTTTTAATTTATTTAATATATTTTAATTATAATTACATTGATAAATTATATCACTAATTTCATAAAAAAAATAATAAAATATCAAAAATTATGAGCAAGACAAATAGAATATTCTAATGAATATTTCTTTTTGGTGGGATATGATGTGGATGAGTTAGAGTTGAAATTATATTTGATGTTGAAATTATACTATTTTAATGTGAAAACTATATCAAATATGATGTTTGTGATTGGAAATGGTCTTACAACCAACCAAGTGGATTCAATTGATGCTCTCATGGTATCCGGAGTTACTCTCGAGCATTTGATCTCGCTCGTCTCCTATTCCGAGCAACCCGACCCGTCGGTCTCCTTTCTCGAGCACTCCGATTCATCAGCCTCCTTTCCCGAGTATGTAATATTGGTCCAACAATGTCCCATTCAGACATGGGAAGGTCGGGGATTTGCGCTTCTGAGCACTCGACGTCTCCCCGCACTCCCAAGCACTTGGCGTCTCCCGCAGCACTCGGCGTTCGGCAATCCACTCAAACTCAGGAAGGCCATCGAGATCTATACCTTGAGCACTTGGCGTCTCCCCCGTGCTCCCGAGCACGCAGCGTTCGGCAACCCACTCAGACTCGGGTCACTTCCCGAGCATTCATCCTACAACATCTCACTTGGACTCGAGAAACCCAGTCGGCTATTGACAACAGCTGAATACTCGCCCTTAACTAGAGGTGTAAACCAGCCAAGTTGTTCGTGAGCTATTCAGATCTTGGTTTGAAAAAAAATCGTTCGAGTTTGTTCGATTAAGTTTAATAGTATTATCGATCTCGATTTGTAAACGAGCCGAGCTCGAGCTTGATTTCGAGCTCGAAAATATTATCGAGTCGAGCTCTAGTTTAATAGTATTTGGTTCGTGAGCTCGCGAACATGTTCATTTAGAGACTCGCGAACATGTTCGTTAGGAGACTCACGAACGTGTTCGTTAAGAGACTCATTAATATATTCGTTAAGAGACTCATGAACGTGTTCGTTAAGATGCTCGTAAATATATTCGTTAAGAGACTCGTTCATATATATATAACACTAAATATCATATGAATTATAAATATAATAATAATTTATTAATTAATTATTTTAAACAAGCTCAAACTAAGTTTGTTTAATTTTTAAACGAATTTTTTTCGAGCCAAGCTCTAGCCGTTCGTGAGCTATTTCATTTCATTACGAGATGAGCTCGAGCTTAAAATTTAAAGTTCGAATCGAATTCGAATCGAGCCTCTTCCTGTTCAACTTGGCTCGGTTCGATTACACCCCTATCATTAACCTCTAACAACTTGCACACGCCTAATCAACGGCCCAACAACCTCACCAACGACCCGACAACCTCTGACAACTAGCGTAGAAGGAGACACTTGGCAAACGGTGTGATAGTGCTAGGGTATGGGTGCCTTAATAGCAGCTGTTAGGTACGTGACATCCTACCTGAAAATTGTGCCCAACCATATCAGCATACGATTCAACAGCTATTGCCTTTGATGCTCTAATCGCCTCTCATGCGAATAACTGGTGAGCACGTGGCATCTCACGTGAATATAAATTCTTTTCGTTGATTATATAATGATTGCTGAAGGTAAATGAAAAATATGATAATTTTCTTATCGCATGTAAAACAATTCTTCTCCACCATCAATCTCTTAAATCTCTCTTGAATATTTCTTTTTTCTCTCTCTTGTTTTCATGAGTTTCATCTTTCAACAGTGTTGACTTATTCATTGAAGGGGAGCTACCGAAAACACGCCGGAGGATAATCGAAATCTCCGCTCCAAAGGCGGAGGGAGAGAAAGAACGCTGACGAAAAAGGGCAGTCTCCTCTTCTGTTGGGATCTGAATTGTTTGGCACAGCCCACGCGCAAAATAAGGCCGCGCTGTGTCAGACTCAGATCGGCCCATGGGCGAGTCTAAAATTGAGTCGTTCGGGCCTGAGCCTCAATCATGGGAACGACATGAACATGGAGCGATCTGCTCATTTTAACACGCCCCGACCGCAATAAACACCAAAGTGTCCAGCACACGCCACTCTCCATTAATTGCTCAACGTCCTGGCGAAGTCTCGTCGTACGACGAAGCGAACTATCAAACATGCCACCTACTACATTCAAAATATATATATACATTTTTGATATCATGCACACCCTTGTGTGAGCGATCGTGGACGATAGTTAACGTGGACACCTGACGTGACAAAAATCAAAAAATTTTAATGCATCTGTTCTTTCTCTCTTCCTTCGCGCGCTTTTTTTTGCCCCGATTCGCAATAATTTTTCCCAAAAAATTTCAAATCCTGCTGCTTCTCTTTTTTTTCTCTCTTTTCCTTGGTTCACTAAACTCTCTCTTTCTCTCCTCTCTTTCCCCTACTTCCCTAAACTCTCAATCCATTTTCGTCGTCGCCGCCGCCGCCTCTCCATTAATCCCTGACAGTTGTCGCTCGTTCTCACGCCATCTCTCCGGGAATCCCTCGCTGTCGTCGCACGTTCCCTTCCTCGCTGTTTTGTTCCTCTGTTACAGAGGTTAGTGCAGATTTTTTCTGGTGTAGTTTTGTTTTGGTGCTGTTTTGTTTTGGTGCGTGGTGCTGTTTTGTTCTAATATAGTTTTTTTCTGGTACTGTATTGTTCTAGTGCGTGGTGCTATTTTTTTGGTGTTGATTTTTTCTAGTTCTGTATTGTTCTAGTTTGGCGCTGATTTTTTCAAAACAACATCATATTAATGCTGTTTTTTAAAAAAAATAGCACTAGTTTGATACTGGTTTCAAAATAACACCATATTAATATTATTTTTGAAAAAAAACAGCATTGGTGCTGGTTTGTTCAAACCAGCACCACGTTGGTGCTAGTTTATTCAAAAACAACACCATATTAATGTTGTTTTTTAAAAACAGCATTAGTTTGGTGTTAATTTTTTCAAAAGAGCACAATATTAATGCTGTTTTTTAAAAAACAGTACTTGTTTGATGTTGATATGTTAAAAACAGCACCACGTTAGTGTTGGTTTGTTCAAAATAACATCATATTAATGTTGTTTTTGAAAAAAAACAGTATTAGTGCTGGTTTGTTCAAACCAGCACCACGTTGGAGCTGATTTGTTCAAAAACAGCACCAGTTTGGTGCTGATTTATTCAAAAACAGCACCATATTAATGTTGTTTTTTAAAAAACAACACTACTTTGATACTAATTTCAAAATAGCACCATATTAATCTTGTTTTTGAAAAAAAAAATAGCACTGGTGCTGGTTTGTTCAAAAACTACACCAGTTTGGTGTTATTTTTTTCAAAACAAAACCATATTAATGCTGTTTTTTAAAAAACAGCACTACTTTAATACATGTTTAAAAATAGCACCATATTAATATTATTTTTGAAAAAAAAACAGGACCATTATGGTGCTGATTTGTTCAAAAACGGCACCAGTTTAGTGTTAATTTTTTCAAAACAGCACCATATTAATGCTGTATTTTAAAAAACAGCACTAGTTTGATGCTGATTTGTTCAAAACAACACTACATTAGTGCTGATTTGTTCAAAATAACACAATATCAATGTTGTTTTTGAAAAAACCAGCATTGGTGCTGGTT
>JBBUKS010000042.1:4769245-4784748 GCA_038050645.1 Hedychium gardnerianum
TATGGTAGCTATATTTACTTTGTTACTAAAGATAGATTGTAAAGCAATTCTATTTAATGAGAAAGCTCCGGAGAAGAAGGGGGACGTTCTTTCTGGAATTTCAAAGTCGTTTGTCACTTTATGCAACTTTAGGAATTTTTCCTAGAGTTTTTTGGCGGAGTCATAGGCGCCAATCTGGTTGACTTCTTGAGGTGGTAGGACGCTTAGCAGATGAAACTCTACTTTACCGTTTGCCACAAAGTTAGCCTGCTGCTTCTTGTTCCATAGATGCTCTTCATTTTCTTCTTCGTTCTCATCTTTGGGTACTTCAAAATCATATTTCATAGTTAGCAGAATATCAAAATCAGTTTTAAAGTATACCTCCATTTTTTGCTTCCATAACGAGAACTCCCCCTCGAACTTAGGTGAGTGAATGCTTGATCCGGCCATTCCTCTTGATTTTATTGTTGGGTTGGCGGTTAGTCCTTCTGAGTGAACCTCGCTCTGATACCAATTGAAGGATCGTTGTTGTACTAGCTAGAGGGGGGTGAATAGCCCTGCAAATCAAAGTTAACTCTTTCTTTTGGTTTTAGCCAAGCAAAGACACACACATTAGTTAACTAAAAATAAATGACATAAACATAAAGAAGAGACTCACAGATTTACTTGATTACAACCTAGGTGGTTGTTAATCCAAGATAGATGAAAAGCTCCACTAAAGAACTCCTTTAGGCGGAGTAGCTTTTTACAGCGTTGAACGTACAAGACTTGGAAAATAACGAATAGAGGTGAAAGAATAAAGTGTGTTGTATAAAACTAGAGGGCACAACCTCTATTTATAGCAAAGTGGTTAAGGTGACTATTTTGCTGACGTGACAGTCATGAGGCGCCTCCATTGATTGGGGGTGCCTCCAATGGATCAAAACTGATCGATTGGTGATCTGATAGTGCTGGGGGCGCCTCCAAGTGTTGGGGGCGCCTTGGTTGGGCTAACTCGACTTCTAGATCTTATCCTCTACTTTTTCGAAGGTCGGGGGCGCCTCCATCGATTGGGCGCTTGAGGCACCTCCGAACATTGGGGGCGCCTCCAGCGCTTGGCGATTGAGGCACCTCTAGCTGTTTTGGGGCACCTTCAGTCCTTATGGATGCCTGGGTGATCTCTGGTCGTCCGAAGTTGAGCTCACCCGAACCCAACTACGACCTTCTCCTTGAGCAGGCTTCCTCCCCGGCTTCTCGTCCCTCGGACCGCGTCCTTCTCGCCTCGCGTCCCTCGAATCACGTCCTTCTCTCTCCACCGGTGTACTCTTCCGCAACTTCTCGTCCCTCGGATGTACCGAGCCCGTCGACTCGCTTCTCGTGCCATTCTTCTTGTCCATTGCGTCTTCCGCTCGACTTCTTGTGTTCCTAAGTTCGTGCACACTTAGACACAAGGATCAAATCACACATGACCTAACTTAACTCGGTTGATCACATCAAAACTTCCTCGGGGTACTTACACCTCGGACGTTCAGAAAGCCGTTGAGGAGCAGATAAGCAATGGAGGTCACGTCAGCTGACTCGAGGCGCATCGAATGGTCTGAGGCGTCCCCAATCCGCTAGAGAACCGTTGCGACGATGATAGAACTTGCATTATTAGAGGCGCCCCCATCAACTTAGGTGCATTGGATGTCATGTCAATATAACGATTATTTCAACCAAAACTTTATAAATAGAGTTCTTATTCATTGTTTTTGAAAAACACACTTTGTATTTCATTTTTATGTTTCGTTTTTCAAGTCTGTGCTTTGAAATCGTATAAGAGGCTTCTTCGCCTTGACAGTGTCGAAGAAGGAGCTTGTTAGTGGTGTTTTCTAATTGTCTTGGATTAACAATCACCCAGAAATATAATCAAGTAAAATTTGGAGTCCTTTTTTATTTATATATTATTTATTTTTGTCTAATTAATATGTGTCTTTATTAAAAAAATGCTAGCAAAAAAAAAATTATAATTTTTTATTGTAGGGGTTATTCTTCTCCGTGTAATCGGTCTATTTGATAGGAATGATTATAATAGTTTTAACCAAAATTATTATAATATTAAAATAAATTTTCACTAATTTTTTAAATTTTTTTATCAAATTAAAATAAAAAATATTTTATATGTAATAATTCTACCGGATTTTAGCAATTTTAGTTAAAACCTCAATCTCTTGAAACCTATAATAATATTATAAAGAATAAAATAAAATTACATTTTGACATTGTGTTTTAAAATAAGATATTTTAAAAAAGCATAAAAGCGAAAAAGTCTTTTTTACCAATTTCTTTTGAACATCCAAAATTAGTAAACGATTCTAGGTATTTCATTAATTATTTTTTAAATTAATTAAATTTATTTAATGCACGATGAATGTAAAATACACTTCTAATAATAATAATAATATATATTTCGCTTCCTCTCTAAATGGGATGGATGGGATGAGATGCGTAATCATAGGATTCTTTTGAACATCCAAAATTAGTAAACGATTCTAGGTATTTCATTAACTATTTTTTAGATTAATTAAATTTATTTAATGCACAATGAATCTAAAATAGACTTCTAATAATAATAAAAAAAAATATTTCGCTTCCTCTCTAAATGAGATGGGATGAGATGCGTAATCATAATGATATTGAATCATTTATTATAAATATTTTTTTAATTTATTTTGATAATTAATATAAAAAGATTATATGATCGGACTAATCGTTCCAAGTTCGATATTTTCTCTTTAACGTTTTAGTCTCTAGAGCATAGTTGAGTTGGTAGATTTATATAATTGAATAAAGATCAATTTTTTGATAAAATTAGAGGAAATATTCTCTCGTGTGATGATTAATTTTAATTTTTTAATTTATTCTCTCAATGATATAGAATAATTATGAGAGTATGTCAAAATGATAGATTTTAATTTTTACAAAATAAAATATATTTCTTGTAATAATATAGTGATAAAATACCTTCTTAGTTCCTAGATATTTTTTAAAAATTGAGTTTAAATCTTAATAAATTAATAAATAAATATCTCTTAATATGTGATTGACTTAAAAATATTGGATTGATGAATCATTTGTTATAAATATTTTTTAATTTATTTTAATAATTAGTAAAAAAATTTAATAGGTTGAATTGATCACTCAAATTAATCAAATTACATATCTATCAATTTTAAAAAATAAAAAATAATAAATTTCATAGATGTGATACAGTGAGAAAATGCATAGAAAAATAAATAAAAGTATTAGAGTTTGAATTAATAGAAATGAATCAAAATTTATTTATTTAATTATTTTTTAATAATAATAAATAAATAAAAGGAACTTCCATGTGTTTCTCTATAGAAGCCCGGACTAGTCCGGGCAGTCCCCCACCGTGATCCTCGTGCCATCGCAATCCGCCAATCGGAATCAAAAAAGCAATCTGCCCCGCGATGCTCGCCGCAAGCTTAGACTTTCTTGCAGCCCTCGCAGCCTGATGCCCACACGCCTCCTTCCCGTCCCTCCAATGGCGAAGAGATAAGCAAGCATCTTCCTCTCCACCACCCGACCGGAAAGACAAGCCTTTTGGGCCTCTGTCTCCCCATCGAAACGGAATCGCCTAAAGAGAGGCGCTGGAGACAGAACTTCTCTTTCTCAACTTTCTTCGTCGCGCTCGCTCCCCACAACGTTGATCGGGTAGGCGATAGCTCAACCTCGCCCTATCTTATTCGTTTTTTGGGAAAGGTTTTGAGGCTGCGAGTCACTGCGACCGATTTAGCTTCTAGGGTTTTTGTTCCCGCTCTTGTCGTTGAGATGACGCCGACGGAGGAACTCAATAGTTTGATGAATTGGATGTTCTCGGAGGTAAGTTGAGTCTCTCCTATTTTCTTCCGGTTCCTACTTTCCGAGGTTCAAATGTAAAAATGTAAAAATAAAAATTTCTCCTTTACGGGCCACTCCGAGCGTATTTTTAACTCGCTGTTTCCTGTAATTTTTTTTATTACTTTTGAGTTGGATGGAGTAGAAGGGCTCAGTTTTATGGAGCGCTCTGCTCTGTCCTTTGAGCTGGGAATACTGCTTCCAGATATTTCTTGATGTGATGTTATGCTCGACCAATATTGCAATCGCCGTCATTTTTGCATCTCTGAACTGACTTGGAGTTGACTTCTCTTTTTAATCGCATCGTTCCTTTTTCTTTTGAACTCTAGGTTTTGAACATAAAGACGCAAATTTGGTGGATTGCATTCTTCTCTTTTGTATCGTCACTGAACTTTCTGTGGACTTTCTTTTGGACTCTAATTTGGTCAAATCATTTTCTTGCAGGGTTTGTTGGATCAGCAATTTCAACAACTCCAGATGCTGCAGGATGCCAGTAATCCTGAATTCGTTTCGGAGGTGATCACCTTGTTCTGCAAAGATTCAGAGATTATCTTGGCCGAGTTGACGAAATTACTGTATGTTGTGTAACCACTGAGATGTCCTGTCAAGGTTGTGTTTAGTATGCCTTTATGTTCACATGTTTGTCTGTGAACTTTATTCTGCAGGAATCAACCTGTTGTTGATTTTCAAAAGGTGGATGCTTATGTTCACCAACTTAAAGGAAGTAGCTCGAGGTTTTTCTTTTTATTTCCTTCTCTGCTTATTTTACTTCCTATTCTGGTTCTTGCACTTGCTTGTTAAAATAAATGAGATCTTTCTTGTTCAGTTCCTTCTATGCAAACTAAGAATGATAGAATAGAATGAATAAGATAATACAATTCTTTTCTTTTCTTTTCTTTTCACTTCTATTTCAATTTTCTTTTATTTCCTCCCCTCCGAGTAACCACAATGTACAACGTTAGAGTTGATGAGGGAGGCAGTTTGATTCTTCTTTGTGAATAGGAGGAATTGTCAGCATCCGAGATAGAAAATCCTAGCAAGGATATGAACTTAGAAAGGAAAGCGCTGAGAAAATACCCGACATAAATAGTGGAGAAAAGGATTAATTTAGCATAAGATGTGGTGGCATTCAAACAACATGCTATTAACTCAGAGGTACCAACTTGAAAAATTAATTTCCTAACAATTTAATTTAACATCATGGAAATGGGCACAAAATATTCCACATTCCACGTAGATGGAGCTCGAGTTAGTGGTTAGTGGATATTTCCCACTTTATAAACCACTGATGCATCTTAATTGTCTAATCTCTACACACCAAAGTCAGTTCGTAACATTAAAATTAAGTCGATGCTACCGACATGATACAACACAAGCACGCCACATGATCCTTAATTGTTCTTTTGTCAGGTAAGATTTTTCAATATTTAGTTTTCACGTAAATGTAAGGAACTCAATAGTTTTTAGTTTAGGAAAAGCCAAAACTTATAGGGTGAGGCAGCAACAGAAGGGTTTCCTATTTAAACAACAGACTATTAATTCATAATTAGTGTGTGTATTCTTTCAAAT
This sequence comes from Hedychium gardnerianum, assembly GCA_038050645.1. Lineage (NCBI taxonomy): Eukaryota > Viridiplantae > Streptophyta > Magnoliopsida > Zingiberales > Zingiberaceae > Hedychium > Hedychium gardnerianum. The sequence goes on from JBBUKS010000042.1 coordinate 4,774,673, forward strand.
TCCAACCTTTCTCCATTGCCTTTTTTAGGCTATAAATGAGGAGGGTGGAGAGGGTTGGAGAAGAGTTTGACCCATTTGAAGCTACAACCCTCTTTGGGTCCCTCTCCTTTGACAATGAAATCATTGTTCTCTGCTCGAAGTTCTTGATCAACAATGCTGACACCGTAACCACTTCTCTCTTACACTCTCCCTCTGTATGGTGCCGGAACATTGTCTCTCCTCCAAGAGAGACAACAACTGTGTCTATCTTGGTGCTCATTGTCACCCAAGTCTCGTGCCTTGCCGGCTTGCATCATTGACGCAGGTCACCAACTAGTATATAAATCACTTTTCTCTCCACGCACTATCTAGTGCCTGAACAGAGTCGTAGGGTGATGCCCTTTTTTGGTGAGTTGATGTGTAGACTCATCTTAGTGGGACTTTGTGTGACTACCTCTCACAATCCTGAGTTCGAATCTAACCATACCCCCTATATCAGCTGTTGTTTTGCTTAGTGATAAATCCACACTTTTTGTCCTTCTGGTTGATGAAATGACAAAAATGGATTAGCAGTAAAAAACTAACAAAATGCCAAAATTGATCGATATGAATCCCATTGAAATATGCAGCTCATCTTGGCAGGAGCTTGTCCACTAAACGACTATTTGCATTAAGCTTAACATGCTTCATGAATCATTTCATGTTTGCTTGTTGTATCGGTAAACAATTTCCTTTTTTACTAGCTTGTCTTTTATTTACCCACAAAAAGAAATACCAAAGGGTTTTCTGGTAAATATCTTACAAGATAAAGTGGAGTGGAGTCTAGTGCTAGTTTTTTTTCACTGATTGTGGCAAAGTCCACTAACACTAACACATTTCATAGTTTTCAACTTTTTATCTAATACAACTATTTAGCATGTGATGGATGCAGAATGGGAGGAATGAACTTTGGCATTCTAGGAGTTATAGAGATTTTTAGTTAGCTAGTCACTGTATTACATAGTCTCATCAGTAAATTTTAGCAGTTCTTTTGTTGTCATAAATGTAACCTTCAATGGTTGAATTTGGAATTCTATTCTTGGAAGTTGGGAAATAATGAAGGATTGAATTCAATGTTAGCATCCAAATATGGCAAAATAAAATAAACCTAGTCTGACTTGTGATGCTGTGGCCATTTGAAGGATTTGATCATTCAAAATAAAATGTCTATATTTGTAACCTAAAAGTTCAAATTTAAGAACATGATTTTAAATTTCAATTTTTGGAAAAAGTTTAAGATAGTGTTCTCCTTCAAGATGATCGAGTGTCTCAAAAATATAAATTTTTTCTTGATGTGTAATTCCCCAGTATTGTGAAATATCTTAATATTGCTGAAGTTCTCATGGGAATAATGTGTGGATGAAAAGTGCTTCAAAATGCTGTTAACTGCAAATATGTTATGCATAACCTTGATACCAATGTATACTGCTCCATTCTCGTTGCAAAGTTTCAGTAAATTGGTAATTTTTCTCATACATTACATCTATGATAAGGATGAACTGTCTAAATTGCAGTTACCAAATCTTCTTTGTTCAAACCATATGGATAGGCGTATGCATATGTGCCTCTCTTATGTTCTGTTATGTATGCATGTTCTTCTTTCGTAGATAACATAACATAAACGAAGGGGTAATATCATAGCCGACCCAAATAATTGCGACAAATTCGGGTTGATGGTTTGACCATCTCTGCCTTCCTGATTACTAAAGATATTTAATCCTGGATCTAGTAGCTCATTCTTTTTTAGTCTGATCATTGTTAACGCGTAGAAACTGTTGACATCTATTCCATTCCCTACATGCATTTTTAGAGTCTAACTTTTCCCCTTGGTTATTGTATTTCTTTCGCAGTGTCGGTGCAAATAATGTAAAATTGGCCTGCATCCACTTCCGTCAGTTCTACGAGGAGAATAATAAAGAAGGGTTTGTATCGTTGCTTAGCATATCAAATTGTGTGAATGTATAACAATTTACAAGTAATTTTAGAGGCTAACTGGAGTTCTTTTAATAAAATTGGTGTTTTTTCTGTTACTCTGCTCCAACTGGATTAGCATTTCAATGTCCTTTACTTGACTACATGTATCGTGACTAAGTTTCTTGTACCAGGTGTCTCAGTTCCTTGAACGCGATGGAGCGTGAGTATTTTCGTTTGAAGGACAAACTCGGGACCATGTTGCAGGTATCTTTCTCTTGTTGCAACCGTGGACAACATATGGGCTTATAGTTCTCATTTATTCACTGGTTCATTCACATTTTTATCTAATTGAATAAACTAAATGATTGCACAAGTTAAAACGCGAGTAGATTTGTTAGTTCAGCAGTAATTGTGCATCCTCAACTTGATATTGAGTTTATTTTTTGCGTTGTTGATAGTTTTTGTAAGATTTTGCAGTTAGCATCGCGTTACTAACCTCCGATTCATACTGTCATCGAGATAGAACTAATTTGCCTATTTCCGTGCAGCTTGAGCAGAGAATCCAAGCCTACGAGAGCAACAAACATAATTAGAGGATGAAGGGAACAAGTTCTATCACTCTAGTTTAGCTTCCATAATCAACTTATTGTTTATCTGTTTAACTCTATTTCTGATCTTCATGCATTGTGTTTAAGCATGTATTCGAGTGAATTTGAAGCTTAAGATGGATTGCTGTTGCTAAAACTACACCAATGGAAAAAAAACCCCATAAGTTTCGAGTTTGTCCAATCTTCTCTAACTGAAATCACTTTGTACTTAGAAATATAAAGAACTCTTGCTGCCAAAAAGAAAAGGGCAATGGTGCCTGAGATGCCTTGGTTTGACTTTGGTTTGGTTTTGGTTCGGTTTAGGGTGCTAATGAATTGAGCTTATTTGTGAGTTTTTTTTTGAGCCGGCTTGAAAAATAATGATTTGGATTCGAAATTATCAAATTCGAGTTGACTCAAATATGGTAAATAATTTTTTCTTAATAAAATTGAATTCGTAATATTTTATTTAATTGTTTTTAATTAAATTAAATTTATTTATATATAATTTTAATTTAAAAATATTTAAATTAAAATTTAAATAATTTGGATCAAATTTATGTAATTTGAGTTATAATTTGATTGTTTGAATTGAATTCGAATTTAAATTTAATTTAGAATCTAATTTGAATGAAAATTATTTATATTTTTGAATTTTGAATTGAATAATAATTTAAATTTTATTTTAAATTGAATTTGAATGAAAATTATTTATATTTTTTGAGTTTGAATCAAACTCGAATATTTTATATATATTTCAAATTTGAATTTAAATATTAATATTTTTATATTATTTAACTTGATTTGATTCATCTGGTCACATGATAATTATAAAAATGGGTTTAAATTTTTTAAAAAACAATATCAATGACAAAAAATTATATATATAATTAAAATTAAATAAGCGTTCTAAATATTTCATTTCTGTTTATATTAATAATAATTAAGAATCATAATTGTTATATAATTATAGTCTTATAAAAATTATAACTATTACATAGTTATTACGGTTATGATTTTATAATTAATTATATAATAATTATAATTTCATAATTATTATAATATAATTTTTTTTTAAACTAAAATTATCAAAATTCTCAAAAGAATTTAAATAATATTTTTTTTAAAATTTGAAATTATCTATTATTATAATTTTATAATTATTATAATATGCCAAATCAATTTAAAATTTAAGTGAGAGATAAATAATATTGAAGGAAAATTATATTATTTTACACGACTATGAAATATCCAATGGTAAAAAATTAAAATAGTACATCCTTCGATGATTAAAAAAAATGCTTTTATGATTTTTTTTTTAACTAGATACATGCATCCAATCAATTTAAATATAATAAATTTAAAAAATAATCCAAATTTCAGACCATGGAAAAGCATTACCGTCGAGAATTATTATTTTTTAATAAAAAATTTGAAAGGACGAAGCGTAGTAGAACAACGACAAACGGCTTCCTCTCCCCGTCTTATGGGAGTAGTTCTCTATTTGATGCCACGCACTACTTGGCACTATCGAGAGTCCATCATATAAAAATAGCAAGATGAGCTGTCCGGTAAGCGACAGCAGCGTATAAGAAATGAAGCCGCTGGGCCTTCGGGACGACATGCTTTGCGCGATAATTTCCTGTTTGGTGTCTTTGATGGAACACGGGAAATAAGTCTTTATCGAAGCCATCCGTCAAGCGGCTTTCCGGCAACATCGAAACAAGGCCGTTGATCTTTCATCGGTTGCTCCTCCGTGGGCCGCCGTCGGCGATGAAGGACCGCTCCCGCCTCCCGCGGCGTCGCCATATCCGCAAGACCTTGAACAACCTCAAGATCACCGTCTTATGCGGATTGATCACCGTCCTCGTCCTCCACGGCACTATTGACTTTGGCAACCTACTCAGCGCCGGCGCCGGTGGAGACGTCGATGAGGACCATGAGGTCGTCGAGGACATCGATCGAGTCCTCCGTGAGATACGCTCCAACCACGAACCCGATGATGAGGACGACTCCAATGTCGGAGTTGACTTCTCCTTCGCCCCCCTCAACTACACCTCCGCCGCCGATGCCGTCGCGGCCCTCTCCGCCTTCGCGTCCAAGTTCACCCTAGGACCCAAGATCTCGGACTGGGACGGCCAGCGGCGGAGGTGGCTGGACCAGAACCCGGGGTTCCCGAGCTGGCGCCCCGACGGAAAGCCGCGGATCCTCCTCGTCACTGGATCGACGCCCAATCCCTGTGAAAACCCCATGGGCGACCACTACCTTCTGAAAGGGACCAAGAACAAGATCGACTATTGCCGCCTCCACGGGATCGAGATCGTCTACAACACGGCGCACCTCGACCGCGAGTTCGCCGGGGATTGGGCCAAGCTCCCATTGATTCGGCGGTTGATGCTGTCCCACCCGGAGGTGGAATGGTTCTGGTGGATGGACAGCGACGCCCTCTTCACCGACATGGCCTTCGAAATCCCTCTCCGCCGCTACGCCGCCCACAATCTCGTCGTCCCCGGCCAACCCCACCTAATTTTCGAGAAGCATTCCTGGATCGGCCTCAGCACCGGCAGCTTCTTGCTGCGCAATTGCCAGTGGAGTCTGCAACTGCTGGATGCGTGGGCCTCCATGGGGCCCAAAGGCCGCATTCGCGACGAAGCCGGCAAGATGCTGACGGCGAATCTGAAGGACCGGCCAGCGTTCGAGGCCGACGACCAGTCAGCCCTCATATACCTGTTGCTCCGGCAACAGGAAAGATGGGGCGAGAAGGTGTACATCGAGAACTCCTACCAATTGCATGGGTACTGGGTCGGTTTGGCGGACAGGTACGAAGAGACGACGGAGAAGCATCACACCGGCTCGGGGGATGGAAGACGGCCGTTGGTGACGCATTTTGTGGGCTGCAAGCCTTGCGGAAGCCAGGAAGACTACCCGGGAGAGAGGTGCTTCAGCAGCATGGAGAGAGCTTTCAATTTTGCAGATAACCAGGTGCTGCGGATGTATGGGTTTTCGCACGAGAACCTGACCAGCGCCATGATTAGCAGGACGGAGGAGCAAACCTCGACGCCATTGGAATTTCTGGAGCGGCTTCATCTTGAAGCCGGAACAGGAAGCGGAGGCTGAGGAGGCAGGGAGCAGCAGAAAACCAGGTGCGCTCTGCTCTTTCTTTTTTCTTTTTTTTTTGTCCCTTTTTCATTTGATCGTGTTTAATCTGTTCTAGTGCAAATTTGTGCTTTTATATCTCATCATCAGAGTTGAAGCTACTCTTTCACTTTTGATCATTTTCTAAAATCTTGTATCCTCTTACTTCCGAAATCAACTCTTTACCGAAATTGTAGATTCAAGGAAAACGGACCGGTTCGCACTTCGGAATTTATTTTATTGAACCATCCAAAACTCATCGATGTATTTCATGATTGATTCTGATTATCGATATAATTTTTTTATAAAATTGAATCATCATTTTTTTTACATGAGATGAATTGATGATTAATATATAAAATAATATTATCATGAAATTTAAAAATTAAATCTTAATTAATAATTAAATTTCTGTCCTCCTTTATGCATTAGTCACAGACTAATAGTTATCGTAATTTATCTTTTCTGTGTTGACGAAGACACTAAAACGAGCGTTTCATTTTTTTGCCATCATAAATCATCATCTCTAAACTATTAGAATATCAAAAAAAAAAAATCAGTTTTTTTCGTACAATAATAAAAATCTAAAGTTCGAATTTGAATGCCCTTTTGCTTACTCTATGCATTGCAGTATTGAGACGAATAAGAGCATTTCTAATTTATACATCAAAATTTATATTAAATTTAATATAAAAATAATACTAAATCATTCTAATCCATACATTAAATTTTTATATCAAAAATGATGTAAAAATAATATAACATCATATTTGATGTTTACTATTCATTACCCCATATTTAATATAATTTTTATTTTTATTTTTGACGTGATTTAATATTGATAATTAAATTATAAATAAAGTAAATAAAATATTTTAATGAATATATTTTTTTGATGTGATATAAATGAGTTGGAATTGAAATTATATTTAATGTTAAAATTATATTATTTTGATATAAAAATTATGTTAAATATGATGGAAGATGGTCTAACCCAAAATCTATTGTCTCAGAACAAACCAGGAAAAAAAAAACTTGTGCTAAGAAGAGCATGGCAATTAACAGTTAGAAAAACCACTTCCCTTTGACTCCAGACACAGAAAAAAACACTCAAGAAATTCCAGATAACCATCCTCCAGACTGAAAACAACTCAGAAAACCAAATCTAAAGATGCATGCAAACCAGAAAATTCAAAGAGCGATGGAAACAGGACAAGTTACCAAATCATGAAATGTATAGCCATAGTCATAGATCTAGCAAACTAAACTAATGCGACTAAGAGACACTTCTCAAGGGCTAATGCTGCTGATTTCGGATATAGATCCGTTCGAATTGTGCAGAACACTAGTCGGCGAGTGAGTCGAGGCTGACGAACGGAGTGCCTCCGCTAGTGGACCACCCATAGATGCCTGTCCATAGCTGACCAACAGCTGTGTTTCGCAGCCATTTTTGTCATCTCGTCCAGGATTCTCAGGATTTCCAGTGGAAAGTTTCAGAGAGAAATCTGATGACCGACTCCCATGAGCTGAAATAGAGAGGTGGGTGGTCGAATCAGGATGAACGGCGTAGTTGATGCTGTCGGTGTTCTCTCGTTGGGATTTTGGCCACTCATCCAAGAAGCTCTGGAGCACATAGCCTTCAGCTTTGTCGTCTTGAAGATCCTTGAGGTAGAAGTTGAGGCAATTGCTTTGAAGATTCTTTTCGACAGTTCTTATGTTTGATTGTCTGCAAGAATCGCAGGGGAAAACTATTACCGTCCACGAGAGATTGTGTCTTAGCAAAAGTTTCGGATGCTACCTCTGGATGAAATGGTTGTCTTGAGCCAACAATGGCGAAGGCGAGCAAAGGCCACTTTTGGAACTACTCTCGGAATATGGCGTGGGGGCTTCCACATGCTTTCTTGAACGGTTTCGTCCACGGTGAACATGACGCTCGCAATACTTTTGACCTACCACAACTTCTCTTGCGCATCTCCACTTCTTCCCGTCTGTTCGCCTGCATCTTCCTGGCTCAGGATCCATGGTGCATTTCCCCCAGTAGCCCGTTTGCAACACTGCAACTGAAGCAAAAAAAAAAGAAACATCACAACGAAATCCAAATGCAATCGACAGAGGTAGAAGATGCGAGAAAGACAGAGCAGTTACAGGATGGATGGAGATGGTGATAGAACTCAGGGTAGTGGAAGTAGGGAGATGCACCGAGAAGGCTCCTTTTGATGGGTAGAATAAGCTCCATGGGAACAGAAGCCCCAGCTAACATGTACTTGTAGATCAAAGCTTGCAACTCGAGCTCCTGCCACTGCGCCAGAGTGAAATAACCTACGTAAAAGAGCAGTTGGAGTCAGATGAACCAGCCGCCGAGTATCTGAAGAGGGGAGTACCCTTATTGAGGCTGCTGATGTTGGGCTCAGGCGCGAGCAGAGCGAGAGCAGAAGCATGTGACTGCTGCTGATCCAAGTGCTGCTGGAGCTTTGTGTGCCCTGCAGAAGGCTGATGCTCTGACTGCTGCCGGTTTCCCCATAGCTGGGCATCCATGGAGACACACAAAGAGTGAGGAGGAAGCTCGCTCCTTGAAGGTTGGCCTTTTATATGGCTCCTCCTTTTTGGAATGCTATGATGAAGTGGGCGGTTTAGGAAGGATTTCTCTTGAGCTCCTTCGCTGGAAGCATGAAGAAGAGGCCGATCTGTCTCTTCAGAATAGGTCTGTGATAGATCTGCTTCCTCTTTCTCGGAAAGCAAACTTACCTCACTCTGCAAAGAACTGTCTCACATGGAGTTCTATACATGGAATGGGATGGTGAAGATAGATACTTCTACCTGACACTCGTAGCTGCTTTGGCTGATAATTATAATAACGAGAGGAGAGGAGAGGATAGATAACAAAAGGACAAGAAGGCAGAAGAAGATTGATGCCCTCCTTTATTACAAAGGCAAGCACCTAGGGAGTCTTCACAATAGCCTTCAACCATTTACTGAACCTCGCTTTAAACGAATCTTAGATTACAGTTTTCTTTTTCTTAAATGTACACAGAGAACAGTGCCTGGAAAGCATGCCTGCGTATTCTCCGAGGATGGAAGGAATCTTGGGGTTGGAGACAGCGGCAGAGGGCCGGCGACGGAGACCGAGGCTTAGCCGAAAACGGCCGGCTTCTCTCGAAAGCATCAACGGAAATGCTATTATTATTATTATTAAATCCAACTTCGCCTTTCGACTTTTTTCCACTGTGGGCATTATTCCGACTCTGCTTTCACCTTTTACCAGCTCAGGTGAGAAGCTTAGCCAAACAGGTGCTGCAGCGGATGTGCATGCGTATGACAGTCTTCAAAGTTCAAACTGAGTCCTGCTACATCAAAGATCGCTAAGGAAAACTTGAGCTTGCTGATTATATTTATGTACTTACTAATGGCTATGCAAATCATCTGACGAGTAACAGTCGAAAGCAAGTATGAATAAGCAAGCATCAATCATTTCTGCTCAGAGATCCATCTGGATCCAACTAGCAATTCAATCTCTGAAATTACTACTGTTTTGTCAACGAAATGTACAGTAACTTTCATCATAATTTTAAAATAATAATAATAATAATAAACTAACATACGAGAATATTAGTATTTAAATGGATTATCAATTATTAGAGAGAGACATTGTGTTTAGTAAATTGCATGCTCGTAACTACTGTAACTGCCAGGCATTGGCGGTGAATTATTTGATATTTTTTTAATAAAAAAATATTAATTAATTTAATTATCGATTAAATTTTATATATATTTTATTTTAATGATAAAATTTAATTTATTCATCCCATGACAAATAGAGTTATAAATAAATCAAATCGAATTAAATTTTAGGATATTTAAATTTATTTGATAAGATAATTTAGTCAAGTTGAAACGAGCTTAAAATAAATTAAATTTTTGAAATGATTGTTCAAGTTTAGCTTGGTTTATTTTTTTATAAGTTTGAGTTTGTTTGAAGTTGGGTTTGAGCTTGGTTTGTTTGGATGTTATCGAGCTCTCACTTCAAGTTTGACTTGAGTTTGGTTCGTTTATATATGTTATCAAGTTCTCAATTCAAGTTTATTTGATTATTTAAAATTTTTACTTGTTTGATTGATTATTGAGCTTAATAATTTAAATTTATTTATTTAGTATATTGATAAAAAATTTATTAATGAATATGATTGTTCACTAATGTTGTTCACACACGTTATTCACGAATATTATTCATGAACATTAACGAGTTGAATACATATATATTCAAATTTATTTATTTATTTAATTTTATATACATTAAACAAATATAATTTTTTTTATTAAATTAAATATTAAATTTATTCATAAATATTTAATTGATTTATAATTTAGACACAAGAGACCAACTCTTGCTTCATGGGATCTTAGCACGCTCTCTCTTCGGCTCGC
>JBBUKS010000042.1:4784964-4799395 GCA_038050645.1 Hedychium gardnerianum
AGGGTCGTTCCATAATTTATTCCCTTTTGCCACCAAAGTTGATGAGGTCCTTCCTTACGTCGCCTCCATCCCCGTTCCTTTCCCATGAGGTCCTTCCTTACGTCACCTCCATCCCCGTTCCTTTCCCATGCCATCTATTTAATCGATTTGCTCCATGATCCAACAATCGCGTTTTTGAACCTATTCCAAACCCTAAACCCAAATCGAACTGCCCAGCAATGGCGGAGCAGGCGCAGGTCCAAATCCCTAGAGTGAAGCTGGGCACCCAGGGTTTGGAGGTACATCTAGATTTCTTGTTATTTCTTATGGATTGCTGTTTTTAGTTGTAAATTTGCTGTAAAAATTGCTCTTTGACTTCAAATGTGGTGTGGTGTGGTGTGATGGATGATAGGTGTCCAAATTAGGGTTTGGGTGCATGGGTCTCACTGGTGTATACAACGCCCCTGTTAGTGATGAAGCCGGCATCGCCATCATCAAGCATGCTTTCCACAATGGCATCACCTTCTTTGACACCTCCGACATCTACGGACCTCGCACCAACGAGATCTTGCTCGGGAAAGTTTGTATCTCATTGCTCCTCTGCTTGCCTGCTTGTGGGAATGTGCCTCGGGTGAACAAAAGTTGATATTTTTGACAAATTACCTTTAGGCCTTGAAGCAATTGCCGCGCGAGAAGATCCAAATAGCCACAAAGTTTGGGATTTCCTCTTCTTCTTCTAGTGCCACAGGTGCGGTGATCAATGGCAAGCCCGAGTACCTGCGGGCGTGCTGCGAGGGAAGTTTGGAGAGGCTCGGAGCGGAATACATTGATCTTTACTATCAGCACCGAGTTGATAAGACTGTGCCGATAGAAGAAACTGTAAGGGCTTTACCATATTGATCTCAAACTTTCTCCGTTGCATTCTACTTTGATTTTTTACTATCAGCGTTGAGTTGAGATCGTGCTGATAGCGGAGACTATAAGGATTAGATATGATTTCTACCATGTAGTTATGAGCATAACTATTCATTCTGCTATAAATTTCTTTGCAGATGGGGGAACTAAAGAAATTGGTGGAAGAAGGTAAAGTGAAATACATTGGGCTCTCAGAGGCAAGCCCGAATACGATCAGACGTGCACATGCTGTGCATCCAATCAGTGCATTGCAGATGGAATGGTCTCTGTGGACTCGCGACATTGAGCCAGAGATAGTCCCACTTTGCAGGTCTGAATACAATTTTCAGCTTTATCTGAAGTTAACACTGGATTTATTTTTGTATTGCAGTATCAGATGTATTTTTGAGTTTCTGTATTCCGTGATAACAGGCACATATTGTCATGAATATCGACCACTGAAAATGAGACACATTGGATCATGTTTTTATGCAAACTTATGAGTTTCAAAACAATGAGCAAACTAGTGAAATCAACTTGTTGGTTTAGTTTTTTTTGGGTCTCTCACTTCCAAAAATTTGTTTGTTTGAAGCACAAAACTTCAAGATTCTCTTCTCTGTTTTATTGATTGATAAATTTGAGAGAACACAAGGAAAATTTCCATTCCTTGACTCCTTGCTTTTCACTTACTACGCCAAATATACTATCTTGAGATATTTTTCATAATGGTGCAACTAGTAACGATTGTTGTTCTTTTGTGATATCTAATATACATGTAGAGAACTTGGTATCGGGATAGTTCCTTACAGCCCTCTTGGACGTGGATTTTTTGGCGGTCGAGGAGTCACAGAAAGTTTGCCTACCGATGTACCTATGCCTTTGGTATGGTCTTATCCAACTGTAACATTTCTTAAGCAATTTTGGTGATGTTTAACTGGATGGTTTATCATAAATTGGTTACAACATACTGGTCACTAAGGATCAATTTGTGCAATGTTCTTGACTTTGTAAGACCAATATTCCGAGGTTTGGGGCAGAGAATTTGGAAAAGAACAAAACTTTGTACGTCCGAGTAGAGAATCTGACCAAAAAACATCAATGTTCCACTGCTCAACTAGCTCTAGCTTGGGTTCTCCATCAAGGAGATGATGTGGTTCCTATCCCAGGTATGCAATTGTTCGGAAAATCACGACACATTCATATTATTATCAGTACATTGAAAACAAAAGTTATCTGAAGTTTATATCATATAATGAGATGTAGATCAATTGTTAGTAAAACACAAGTTTAATAATGCCGAGTGTCATGGTTAATTCATGTCAATCCACATTGGTAGATCATAAGTTCCTGGACAGTATCTGAAGTTTATGTTCATGGAATAGGATGTAGATCGATTGTTAGTAAACACGTTTAGCAATCAAATGTCACTGTTAATTCATGTCAAGCCACATTGTTACACACAATCATTATGTTTTCCTACTTATTCACCTCCATGCTTGTATCAACCTTGAAAGCCTTGGTGACAGTAGAAAATCTCAGTTTGAACATACATTTAGCACTTTTCGATATATAACTTGGAAGTCTCTAACGACAACGTATCATTGAAAGACAGTGGTAAGATTAGGAAATCAGAAATATTGAACTACTTGCATAATTTGATTGATACATCTCCCTTCTCTCAGGAACAACGAAGTTGAAGAACTTGGATTCAAACATTGGCTCTTTGAAGGTGAGGTTGACGAAAGAGGATCTGAAAGAATTAATTGATGCAGTGCCGGAAGAAGAGGTCTTGGGCTATCGATCATATAGCATCGGTGAATTCATCAATTGGCACTATGCTGACACTCCCCCTTTACATGAAAATCCATCAGTATAGGCTGCGGTGAGAGATGTCTGGAGTGAGTGAGTCATCTTTTACCACATATTCAGGATCACATCCCATACCATATTATGTCATAGGTTTTCCTTGTATCATCATCACTAAGCTAAGTTTGTGCCAACTATTTGAGTTAATGCTTATATTTTCTTCCACTTATGGGAAATATATAATAAGAATAGCATGGGAGTGATTTGATTAGTCCTTGTTAGTCTAAGTACTTTATTTTAGACTTTATTTAATTATATTATTTGACTAATATAAATAAGTTTTAATTATATAAACTATTAAAAATTCAAATTCAAATGGATAATACAAAAAAAAGAGCTTAATTCCAATTTTAGTGATAGAATCTAAATTACTAAATATGCGCCTAAACAGGTGAAATAAAAATGAGAATTTCAAACAATTGTAGGGTTTAAAATGAAATTTGTGACCCTGCCACAAAACAGAAAAGCCAACCGCTGTGCATCACGGTTACACTATAAATGGAAACCTCCACCACCACCACTGCCTCCTCCTCAGCGTCCTCCTCAAATCCGTTGGTTGCTTCCCTCGATCGAGATCCCTCTTCAAAATCGGAATCGCTAGAATCTCCGGTTGGCTGATATGACGAAGCACAGGGGAGGCGACGGCGACATCGAGACCGGCTCCGGCGACGCGGTCCTGTACCCCAACATGACAGAGAACCCTCAGATCCGGTGGGCTTTCGTACGCAAAGTCTACTCCATCGTCTGCTTCCAGATCTTCCTCACCATCGCCGTCGCCTGCGTCATCAACTTCGTCCAGCCCATCCGCGGCTTCCTCCTCTCCCACACCACCGCCTCCCTCGTCGTCCTCATCATCATCGTTGTCTCCCCCTTTTTAGGTATCTAGGGCTTCGATTGATCCCCCTCCCTTAGTTCTTCTTCTTCGATCTGAAATGTTGGGTCGATCGGTGATTTGTTTTGTGTTTGTGGAAATCGATTGAACCAGTGTTGCTGCCAATGATTTACTTCCGCGAGCGCCACCCATTGAACCTGATCCTCCTCACGCTGTTCACTATCTGCATGAGCTTGGCTATAGGGATGACGTGCGCGAATTCGAAAGGTAATCACCAAGCTTTTGGTCGCAATTTTTTTTTTCAAGATTTGTTAGAAATTTTGGCATTCGTATGATCCTTTGTTTTAAGCTAAATCGTTTATCGTTTTGCTTCTTTCCGAGATATTATTGTTAGTTACATTGTCGCCATTCATGAAATCTGCTTCAAGAAATGGAGAAATCTGATTTAATACTTGATTTCCCCCCCTCCTTTTTTGTTCCTTAAAGTGCATCTTGCGATTCTTATGGATTACATCTCTTATCAAATCACGTTTCTGTTAAATTTATTCTGTTTTTTCTTTTCAAAATTCAGAAGCAGTTCTCTTTGCATTATCAAACCCTTAAATGTTTATGCATAATTAGAGCTTGAGAGACTACAAAATGGCCATTTTAGATTAGAATGTGTTTTTTTTTTTAAAAAAGGTATTTCTGTGTATTAAAAAATCACATCATCATTCAGTTTATGAGTCATTTTATGTCGTTTTTTAGTTTTTCGTCGTGCAACTATATTTATTCACGATTATTAAGGTGCGATATGCCATAAAATATGATCATTTTAGATTGAAATAATTTAGGAAAAACTAAGTAAAAATCATGTTTCATGTTGGTTCACAAATTAATTTGTATGGTTAAATAAATTTTGGATTTTAGGTTGAATTGAAAACAAAAGAGTAAAGTCGGAATAAAGTTTGAGAGGCTTTAATAAAAACCAAATAGAAAAGCGTGATTTGGTGGATAGAGAACACAAGGGATATGATTTAGTAAAATGCCTGAGTGAAATACTGCGTGAAAAAAGGATGCCTTTTTCTTTGCTTCTAAGCATAAATTTGATAGGGAGGAATCAAATGAAAGTGATTAGTTTAGACAACTTGAGTTGAGTGACCTGAGTCAACTAGGTCAAACCAGTTGATTAAGTTGGATGCATTGAATGAGTTTAAAGGATCTACTAAGTGCAAAAGTCAAATGGTAGTAAATAGATCTAATAGGTGAGGCAAGCCTTTTGGCCTGAACAAAGTAAGATAGAAGCAGTCCACCCGTGAAGCATATGGTGGGCCCGAAAATCCATCTCCAGCAAGATAATATTCACCACTACCTAAAAGATAAGAATTGAGCCTCGGGGAGCCATCCTTTATCTCATAGGCGGAGCTGTAAAGTAGCTAGGCAATGCTGTAAAGGAAAAGTATGGCCGACAAGATAAGATTCCGAAGGACGATGGGGCCCATAGCGCACCCGCTTCGTGCTTATCCACAGCCAGGCTATTCCTCTCTTTCTGCCTATATATACCTAGTAGATGTATGTACAAGGTTTAAACACACTCGAGAACAACCGAAGTGTTCTATTCCTTCTAAGTTCTATTCCTCCTTAAGAGTTTAAGAGTTTGTGAGCTTTTTGTTTGTAAATCTTTCCAAGGGAAATAAATTTCGATTTTTTGTCGGGTTTAGTTTCAATTTCTGGAAGGACGATCCTCCTTTGGATGAGTTGAATGGATTCAATTAGTTGGTTGAGTCAATCATGTTGAATGGATCAAGTAAGTTGAACATGTTGATCATGTCAAGGCACTGAGGAAACTAATTTGGTTTGGTGTGCAGGATGAACCCAACGAGTTGTGCAAGTCGAGCGAGAGGAATGAATTTGGCTAATTCATGGGTTGTCTTAGAAATTATGCTTAAAAGATTGTTGAGATGAGTATAGTGGATCAAGTAGAAAATCAAATTACTTGGGTTGGATAGAGCAGAGGAATTGGTTGAGATGACCAATCCTAGCAGTTGATTGGCCAATAGAATTGATAGAGCGAGCAAAATGTGAGAGTCAATTCAGTCAAATAAGCCAAGTCAACTAAGAAAGTTAGATGATTCAAGCGGGGTAACTGGATTGACCAAGCAAGCCAAACCGAGCAAGAAAATGGACCAACAGAGTTTTCAAGCTAGGCTAATTGAGCATAAATCAGCTATTATATGACTAGCAAGCTAAATTAAAGGGACGTTCATCTAGGTTCGATGTATTGACTAGTTTAATCATCTTGAGCGGCTTATGACGAATGAACTCAATAACCCTAGTCGATTGGACCAAATTGACCGACTGTGACAACTAGGCCAGGAGAGCTAGGTTGGGCTTGATAATGACTGATGATTTTAGCTGACAAATAGAATGATACAATAAGAACAAAATTAACCATTTTATTTATCATTGTATTTATTAGTGCAACTAAACGTTGATGCCATTTCTCATTCAACAATTACATTTTTTTATTCTTCTAGATCAAATAAGGCTATGTCCAGTGAACCACCCCAAATTCCTGTAATTAGTTCTGCTCAGTCTTTGGAAAAGTACATATTTATCTTTAGTAGATTGCTAAACTGCATCAAAAAAAAAGCATAATCGTTCGCCTGATATTTCTATTCCTTGTCGCCTTTTCAACTGAGATTTGATCAGCTACTTCTCGCCAATCTTTTGGTCCAGGCAAAGTTGTGTTGGAAGCTGCAGCTCTCACTGTCGTCGTCTTCGTGGGTCTCACTTTCTACACTTTCTGGGCAGCTAAAAGAGGCTACGACTTCAACTTCCTCGGCCCATTCCTGTTCGCATCCCTTATGGTCCTCATGTTGTATTGCCTCATCCAGGTTGCCACTCTACTAGCTATTAACTTATAATATTTTAAATGAAAAAAATCATAAGCAGAATTTTTAGAATGTGCTTTGATAAAGACCAGTTTTGCAGGGTGCATTTCGATGAAATGCTCTAATCCTTACAAAGTATTCACTGGTGCAGATTTTCATCCCTATGGGAAAGGTGTCGACGACGATCTACGGCTGCTTGGCAGCCATCATATTCTCTGGCTTCATCATCTACGACACGGACAACCTCATCAAGCGTCACAGCTATGACCAGTACATCTGCGCAGCCATCTCTTTATATCTCGACGTCATCAACCTCTTCATAGCAGTGCTAACAATATTCAATGCGGAAACCTAACCTTCCTTCCTCACTTGCTACTTTAGGTGCTTACTGGTCTAAGGAGCTGTATACTCATGTCCATGCTTAGATAACTCCTTGCTGTGGGAGAATGGAGTTGCAATCATACTTAGGAACCACCTGTTATTTGTGTTTTTTGGCTGGCAATTTCCTATCCAATGTTGTGGGCTACTCAATGCAACAGAAGCCTCATTATACTTGTGATTAAAGCTTCTGTTCAATCAGGCTTTCTGTGTTGCATGGATTAATCGGTTTCAACCGGCCGAGCCAAACCAGTCTGGTTCTGCAAACACAGAAAAACAAAAAGGGTACAAAGGGAATATGATAAGTATCATCTCAGAGCCATGGAACACGAACCAGGTACGCCATGTATCGAATCGATGCTCTTCTGTCTTTTTTAGATCTTTCATATTGGTTGTGATGAGCAACTGATGAAGTTTCTTTGCTAAATAAATTAAATGCTCACCGGCGTAAGACCAAAAATAAATAAATAATATTCACCTACAAAATAAGAAGAACAAAAAAAGTGCACACCGGGACTTTGTTGCTCTTGTATAGCGATATTTCTCTAGATTTAGTGGTCTTAGAATCTTGTTTATGTAATGAATTCTATATGTATTAACAAATAATTTAAATTAGGTTTAAGTTGTATTGTAGATGTGTGCATCAAGTGTACTAGGATTTAAAACAGTTAACATAATAACTCGGAGAGTTCTCTGACCTAATTGATCGAGTTGGATTGTAAATGGTTCGATAGCTCGATAATCTAAAGGGAGTTGGACTCAAAAGGCAAAGGGTGACAAATGGTGAAACTTGGAGAACATGTTATATTGGGTAGTCAAAATCAAGGTGGACTCATAGATGGAGAGGTGAAGGATGGTTTGGTGCATATGAGGAACTGAAGGCTTGACATGAGGTGGATCGAAGATAATAAAGTTGAACTTGAGGTACGAGAGCTGTGAAAATTATGAGAGAATATAATCTTGGGCTTTCACTTTTATGAAGCATCAACATGGATGATATGTGTAGTTAGGTAAGGGTTATAATACCTAGTGATTTGTGTGAAACTTTCAATTATGAAAAAATAGATGCCCGTGTAGTTGACGGCTCAGCTCAATGTTGAGACTTTGCATGCGTCTATGAGTAGTAATTCAAGTAAAGGAGGAATGTTCATGTAGATTTGCTCAAATTGAAATAGAACGTTATTGATTGAATGTAAGGGTTTAGAGAATAGAATATTTCTATTTAAGTAGCAATCAAGTGTATGCTCTATCCAATCAATTGAAAAATGAGCAATCACCTAAATAGGTTTTTAGTTAATTGCCCAGATAGTAGTTAGATGTGCAATGACTATATTTGTTCAATTAGTCACATGAAGATTGGTTCAATCAATCGACTGGAGGTAAGTAAAATAGAGTCGTTACAACTTTGTAAAAAGTCTTGGAAGTTTCTTAGGTGATAAAATAGGGTCCACAATTTTTTTTATGATTTTGTTGTGACCAATTGCTCAAATTATTTCCAATAACTTGAAATCCCAAGGGAAGGATTTATTCTAAAGCTCTTGCTGATTTCCCTTTTTAATTTTTTTAATATTTATTTATATTTGACATAGAGTATTACTTGTAATCATCTTAAAAGGTTAGAGTGTGTATGAGGCTTGCCCCATCGCTTCATTTCAAGGGGCAAATGTAGTGAATTTATCAGAAGTTATACATCTAATGACTCAGAGATCATAGAGTAGAGCGAGTATTCATGCCCTAAGTTATGATGCAATGATTAAATTTTTTAAATAATTAATTAAATATTTAAAATTTTAATTTTAATTATGGTGTATTATAGAGATATTTTTTTAATGAAATAACAAATCTAAAAAAAATAACTGTTTGAATGAATTTTCATAAGCGCTTTTCGATTTATTTTGATGATTAATTAGAAATTTTTATTAGACCGAATCGATCACTTCTAGAATTAATCGATTCGAAGAGCTAAATACGTGAAAACAAAAAATAGAGTATTTGAACTAAATAAAAAATAATCATTTTTTAAAATAAATAAATATTATTTATTATTTATATATATATTTTTAAAAATGGTGAATTATAAATTTATATTATGCTTTTTTAAAAAAAAAAAATCAACCCCCAAATATTACAAAATTCATCAACTCTTTGTTCCGATAGCATCTCCTCACCCCACCAACCCCAATCCTCTCAACCACCACTCGCTTCGCACCTCCCAAATCCCCATCAAAAAGCCGCCCGCGCCCCCCTTTCTCTTCAACCATTCCAATGGCCGTCTCCTCCCTCCTCCCCTCCTCCTCCCTCCTCCTCCGACGCGGCGGCTTCCACGTCCGCCGCCGCCCCTTCTCCCCGGTCCGAGCCCTCTCCGCCCCCACTGCCCTCACCCAGGACGACCTCAAGAAACTCGCCGCCGTCAAGGCAGTCGAGTACGTCAGCAGCGGCATGGTCCTCGGCCTGGGCACCGGCTCCACCGCCGCCTTCGTGGTCGCGGAGATCGGGGCCCTCCTCTCCTCCGGGAAGCTCACCGACATCGTCGGCGTTCCCACCTCCAAGCGCACCTACGAGCAGGCCCTCTCGCTGGGGATCCCCCTCTCCACCCTCGACGGTCACCCGCGGATCGATCTCGCCATCGACGGCGCCGACGAGGTCGAAATTCCTGCGTTTGGCGAACCATTGATGCATACGCCTCTTTCTTGATGCTTGTTGCTAAAATCTCGACTGAAACAATCTCTTCTAGTCTCCCCCTTCTGATTCTGGATTTGTGACAGGTTGATCCAGATCTGAATCTCGTCAAGGGCCGTGGAGGTGCCCTACTTCGGGAGAAGATGGTCGAGGCCGCCTCCGAGAAGTTCGTGGTCGTGGTGGACGACACGAAGCTCGTCTCCGGGCTGGGCGGAAGCGGGCTAGCGATGCCCGTGGAAATCGTGCAGTTCTGCTGGAAGTACAACCTGACGAGACTGCAAGAGCTGTTCCGCGAACAAGGCTGCGAAGCTAAGCTTCGCCTAGACGACGGCGGGAAGCCTTACGTCACGGACAATTCGAACTACATCGTCGACTTGTACTTCGAGACGCCGATCAAAGATGCCGCGGCGGCAGGAGAAGAGATCTCGGCGTTCGAAGGCGTCGTGGAGCACGGATTGTTTCTGGACATGGCGACCGCCGTCATAATCGCGGGGAAAGACGGAGTCGCCGTGAAGACGAAGTGAGTGAGTGAGTATCTGAGCATTGAATTGAATGGCTGCATTCTGGCTGGAACCATCGAGTATATATCGAAACTAATTTACGAGTGAAATAATAAGAGTTTAAAAATCCTAAAGATATTTAGGCAGGAACCATCAAATATATATCGAAACTAATTTACGAGTGAAATAATAAGAGTTTAAAAATCCTAAAGATATCTAGGCAAAAATCAAAATAACCATCAAGTACATCTTTATAAGACGACCATGAACGACAATCTACGTGATTATTAATGATATTTTTTAATTCTTTTCTTCGTTTTCTTTTTCTTCGCACATGATTTATTTGATCCCTATTTTTATTCTTTTCCTCCCGAACTTCAAATACTTAGATTCTTTTTCTCTCATATTTTTTCCCTCAGTTCTCTAAACTCTAAAATCCACGTCGGTTGTGTTGCCTCTCATGGGATTTCTCGTTTCCGTCACTCGTTTCTGTGTCATTTCTTTATGGATCGCTTGTGACTGCTGCTCAATTAAGGATGTATAATTGAAAAATCAAGGCAATTCTTCTATTTTTGTTAAACTTTAATTCTCTGTAATATACTTGAAAGTTAAATTTCAATCAGAGTTAAATCTTTATTAATTTTATTGATTGATTATACTCTATCACATATGATGTATCTCGCAGTGAGAAAGCTTAAGTGTTGACAAATCCATAATTGATCGAGTTAAATGAAACATTGGTGTTGTTTTGAAAAAAATAGCACTACGTTGGTGCTCTTTTGAACAAAATCAACATCAACGTTAGAATTTTCATCATATTTCATAATTTATTTTATAGTTAATTAATAACAGGACATAGGTGGTGTTATTTTTTTTTTCAAAATAACACTAACATGGTGCTATTTTTTTCAAAACAACACCAACATGACACTAATTTGAACAAAACAACACCAATGTAATGTTGGTTTGAACAAAATAGCATCACCGTAGTGCTGGTTTAAATAAAAAAATACTAACGTAGTGTTGTTTTGAAAAAACATCACCAACATGGTACTAGTTTGAACAAAACAACACCAACATCAGAATTTTCATCATGTTTCATGATTTATTTTATAGTTGATTGATAGCAGGGCATAGAAACTGTAATTTTAAATGTCATTTGAAGTTTGTTATACAATGATTTTGTTGGTTTTGAGATATTGGGCTTTTACTTTTTACAATATACTTGGTGTAATGGTCATTCAACCCGATTGAATGAGGATTAGTGTGGTTAATTCAATTGTTTTATTAGGCCTTTCCAGCATTGATCTAAAAGATATCAATCTTTTTGTACACAGTGGTGCTGGTATGAGAAGATTAGCATCAATTTTTGAAAACCATCATCATATTATTGATGAGAACCCAATAACCACGTTGGTGCTGGCTTTGATAAACCAGCACCAACGTGGTGCTGACTTTCAAAATCAAAACCATGAACCATATCACTTGACACATGGCCATAAGTTCTTATAGGAGGCTCAAAACCAGGGTTGGAGTCTCAGAACCAATGTTAGTATTATTTTTTAAATCCCAACACCAACGTACCTAGTATTACAAAGTAAAAGTTTTTTTTCTAGATTTTGTATCATTATAATTATTATCATCTTTATTTTGTAATTCACATAGATCTGTGTAGGATTCTTCCCTTTCATGGCTGAACAAAGAAATTTACAGACATACTATATTTTGGATGAGAATCTGATTGCAGTGAGCATCACGAAGTAAGAAAACTGTTGCTTGATATTTTGATTATAATTTAATTTTTCAATCAATTAGTTTTATTAAATTTTATAAATATGACGATGTGTTAATTTTTAGATCAATTATATATAATTAAAATGTAACAAACGATAATGATACATATGAAAAAGATTTGCTATCTAGAGCAAGTACAATCATTTTTTTAAAAATTAAATTATAACGGTTGATTAAGAAATTAAAGTTAATAATTGTCTTTATTGTTTTAGGTTCTAACAATATGCCCTAAGATGAATGAATGTTTCAAATTCCACTATTATTCTAACTTCTTATGTTCATACAAATTGAAATTTAAATATACTTCAATCAGTAAAAAGTTTGTTGAAGTTAAATAAGATTGCTAAATTCTCTGTTCATGTAAAAATAGAATATTCTCATGATTTATGATTATACATGAAAACTAAGTCTTTTAATAGTTAAGAAACAAATTAGTATAAGACTTTTATTATTCTATTTTAGTATATCCGAATGCAAATATTTCTAAGGTTACAACCGATACAGACTTTGAAAATTTATTCTGATATGAATAATGAAAATAAAAATTCATTTTGTATAAATCATTTATTATTTTATGGTTTTTATAATTTGTTTACATTGATTTGCATCACACACAAGTTTATATTCGTGGAATGAATATGCCCCATACCCCAGCAAAGTTGAAAGGAAGAAGTTCCCTTAGTATTAGGATTTGGAGTGCTTCCTTAATCTACAAATGTGTGAGACATCGCATTTAGCTTGTTCGACATTGGTGTAGACAATTTTCCTCATATGAACTGGAATTTATAAAATTAGAATTTTTAGCTGTTGGTTGATATTTTATATCTGTCATATTTTTAATAAAGGTTTATAATTTTAAGTGAAACTCAGTTCTACATATAAATTATATCAATATTAAAAGTAAAATGATATCATTGAATAGAAGTCATTGATGCTATCATTCATAAAATGCTCACTAGCAATTAAAATATAATATTGAGTTTGATCTTCATATACTCTAGCACCACGGTAGTATTGGTCTTGCAAGATTAGCACTATGAACCATATCACTTGGCACGTGATCATAACTTCCTGTGGGAGGTTCAGAACCTTAGTTGGAGGTCATATATATCTCAAACACTCACATCTTCCACCCTATTGAAAATTTCACAATTCCAAGCTCCCTAAGTCAATTAATGGATTTCGGTCAAAACCCATTGATGAACCTATAGAGCTCAGATTGGATCTAATCCAACTCCCGTGGGTTCACATGGGTCAAGGGAGTCCAAATATCTCATCATTATTGTTTGTAGACCTTCCCAACATTGATACAAACAGTTTCGATTTTTTTTTTACACTATGGCGCTGGTCTTACAAAACCAGCACCACGTTAGTATTGATCTTCGAAAACCAACACTAGCCATTCTAATGAGAACTCACGATCACGTTGGTGCTGGTTTAGGAAGACCAACACTAACGTGGTGTCGGTCATGTAAAAATAGTACCACGTTGGTGCTAGTCTTGCAAGACCAGCAACATCAACCGGGTCACTTGGCATGCGACCATAACTTCTTGTGGGAGGCTCTGAACCATGGTTGGAGTCCATATATACATCGCAGACACTCACCTCTTCCACCTCATTGAAAAATTTCATAATTCCAAGCTTCCTAGGTCAATCAATGAGTTTCGGTCAAAACTCATTAATGGACCTATAAAACTCAGATCAGACCCAATTCAACTCCTGTGTGTTCACATGGGTCAAGGGAGTCCAAATATGTCCTCATTATTTTTTGTAGACCTTCCCAACATTGATCCAAACAGTTTCAATTTTTTTTTACACTGTGGTGCTGGTCTTGCAAAAACCAGTACCACGTTGGTGCTGATCTTCGAAAACCAACACCAACCGTTTTGATGAAAATTCACGGTCACGTTGGTGTTGGTTTAGGAAGACCAGTACAAACATAGTGATGGTCTTGTATAAACATCACGTTAGTGCTAGTCTTGTAAGACCAGCATCATCAATCGTGTCACTTAACATGCGGTCATAACTTCTTGTGGGAAGCTCAGAACCATGGTTGGAGGTCATATATACATCACAGACACTCACCTCTTCCACTCCACTGAAAAATTTCAGAATTCCAAGCTCTCTAAGTTAATCAATGAGTTTCGGTTAAAACTCATTCACTACAAAAAAATATGTATTTGGCGACGAATTTGGTAACAAATTTTCTTTAAAAATTTGTTGCAAGATATATTTGCGACGAATTCTGCAACAAAAAAAATCCTTGCAAAAATAGCGTCGCCAAATTTTACAACAAAATAATATTAATTTGTTGTAAATTTGGCGACGAAAAAAAATAATTTTGCAATGAATTTGGCAACAAATCCATATTCTTCGCAAAATTTCAATAAATAGTATTTTACGATACATTTGCAACGAATCTAGGATTTATTGCAAAATTCATTGCAAAAATATATATATATATATATTTCAGAACCGTTTTATTTCTGTAATCAACCTGTTTATATTTTAATAATAATACAAATGAACAAAAATGACAACAATATAACTAACAACATCAACATCAACATCAAACAACACCAATAAAAACAACAACTACAACTAACGCATAATCAACAACACCAATACATTAACA